>JAGFNQ010008540.1:47036-196869 GCA_024364735.1 Boesenbergia rotunda | reverse complement strand
GGAGAGATCGCACGCTGACATGGGAAAAGACCTAGTGGGACTAGGCACACCTAGTGGGACTAGGTGAAGTCCAGATGGATCGCGGAGACCGCACGCTGGCATGGGAAAAGACCTAGTGGGACTAGGTGAAGTCCAGGTGGATCGGGTAGATCGCACGCTGGCAAGGTGGAAGTCTACCGAGAGACTAGACCTAACTCGAGGGTTAGGCAAACCTGGTTGGGAATCAGGTTAAGTCCTAGTTGAGAGCTAGGATGGAGAAATCCAGGTTGGTCAAAGGGGTTGACCGTGAACACAAGTTAGGTTGGACTCAATCGATTGGGAGATCGATTGGGTTGTTGTCTCGCGAGAATAGAAAGGATCTTAATCAATTGGGCAATTGATTAAGAAGGATCTTAATCAATTGGGTAATTGATTAAGAAGGATCTTAATCAATTGGGTAATCGATTAAGATGGACCGTAATCGATTGGGTAATCGATTAAGAGAGTTTTGGTGCGAGAACACAAGGTGGCTGAATCGATTGGGTAATCGATTCAACCTTCCATTAATCGATTGGTCAATCGATTAAGGGCAGTCTTAATCGATTGGCTAATCGATTAAGGTTCAAAAAATAGCCGTTGAACGGCTAGATGACGTGGTAATTGATTGGGTAATCGATTAGGAAACCCTAGGCGTCGGGTATAAGGGTTTTCACGCAAGTTTTGAGCCACAACCCTTCTCCCCTTCTTCTCCTTCATCAGTGTCATTTCAAGGGAAGCCTTAAAGGATATTGCTGCTGCATTTCCAAGGTTCTAGAGGTAATCACAAGCTTGAAGATAGCAAGGAAAGCAAAGCTTGAGCTTATCATTGTAAATCTTATAAGATTTCATTTTGTATTTGCTTAGATTCTTGTTGTATCTTATTGGAAGCTTGTAAGAGGTTTCTCCACCTCAAGAAGGAGATATTTCATAGTGTATGAGAGAGTGAGGAGAGTGAATCCTTGGATTAGTCACCCGTCCGGGGTGGATACCAAGTAAATCCTTAGTGTTAGCATTTGCTCGAGTCTTCCGCCGCGACAAATCATCATGGAGCAAATCGAAGCTAATCACCCCCCCTCTAGCTCGTCTACCGGTCCTAACAAGTGGTATCAGAGTGAGGTTGCTCTGCTTTGGACTCATCGCCAAGAGGGCAAGAGCTAGAGGAAGAAGAAGAAGTTGGAAGAAACCCTAATTTCAAGAAATCATCATCAAGAGGGTTCAACTTCAAAAATGGAGTTTGGCTACGACACCCGGGCACCTCCACCATTCGACAAGGCGAATTTCGATCTTTGGAAGTCAAAGATTGAAAATTACTTCATGATGGAGATAGACCAATGGTTTGCTCTAATGGAGGGTTTTGAAGCTCCAACAAACACCAAAGGAAAGCTCCTCAAGAAAAGCAAATGGAATGAGGAGCAAATCAAGAGATGCGAGGCCAACGACAAAGTGACCAAGTTATTGGTCAATCTTTTGCCGAGCAACATCTTGGACAAGAATGGAGAATTCAAAGATGCCAAAGAGCTTTGGAGCAAATTGGCAAAGCTTCATGAAGGTCCCTCCACTATACCGTATCAAGGCAAATCCGAAGAGGGAGATTCATCAAATGAAGAAGACTCGGAAGTTGAGAGATGCTCAACATCCGGGGAGGAAATTCAAGAAGCATTGGCCGAGGAGGAAAAAGAAGAAGCCTCTACCTCTAGGATTGAGGGGGAGCAAATATCACAAACTTCGGAAAAAGAAGAAGCTTCTACCTCCGAATCGAGTGAAGAGTCATGTGACACCCCTACAAGCAAAGGTATAAAAATTCAATTGATAAAAATAAAAATCATATCATTTGCTTTGAGTGTAGGGAAAAAGGGCACTACAAGAGTAAGTGTTCTACTTTGGTCAAGAAGAAGGTGCAAGTGGCACCCAAGACCAAGGAGAAGCCAAAGGAGGTCGACCCCAAAGTAAAGAAGGATAAGAAGCACATTGTGTGTTTCTCATGCAAACAAAAGGGACATTATCGGAACCAATGTCCAATGGGGAAGGATCCTACCAAAGCAAAGAGGAGGAGCTCAAATCAAGGGGGAGCCTCCAAGAACAAGACTAACGTACCATTAGGTAATGGTTCTTATTCTCATCATGATAATATGCATGCTGGAAATAATTATTATCATTTTAATGCAATTTATCATGAACATAGGAGGCATGAGAAACCTAAGGAAAACTATAGAGCTTTCCATGCTAGGACTACCACATCTAAGGATAGGGAACAAATTAGAAATTTCCAAGGTAAACCTACCCAAAACAAGGCCAAAAAGAAAAATCACCAAGGCAATCTTAGAAAACCAAGCCTTGATGAGGTAATGATTGAAAATCAAGTTTTGAGGTCAAAACTTGATAAATTGGAAAAATCCCTTAAGAAAATAGAAAATCTATTTAAGGGATCAAAAATTCAAAACCTAGAGTTAGGAAATCATGGACCTTCTAGGAGCAAGAAAGGTTTGGGATACAAACCTAAAACCAAGGATGATGGTCCATCCTATCATAAAGTTCCATATAGGTATGGAACTCAATCTAGGTCAAGGAGTCGAGTCACGGCCACAAGGGAAGTCATCCCTAGGATTGACCAAGACAAGATCAACATGACTAAGACTTCGGAGAAGTCTAAAAAGGTCATTAGGAAGGTATCAAGGGAAGTTATCCCAAATGAATACCTAGAACACCCAAGGAGCACCAATAGGTTTTGGGTTCCTAAGAGTGTGTTCGTCACACCCTAGATAGGTCTAGGGAGTGTCAACTCAAATTGGAAGGATAGTTAACCTAACCTTGATGAAGTTGGCACTTTGGGACATTTTCAAGGAGTTACTACCCTTGAAAATGAAGGAGTCATTTGTTTACTCTAGGAGGAGTAAAATTTATGCCAAACTATATTTTTGAAAAATTGAACTCGATAAAGTTGGCACAACTAGGTTAGAATCCAAAGATAGGCCAAGTTGGGGAGTTTTGGCATTATCTTGGAAATTATGGGCAAAGCTAGGATTATCAATGGCTTAGCGATGAGTGATTGATACTTAGATAGGAAATCTAGGTATTTTCTTTTGTGCTACTATGCCATGTTTTGTATGCCCTATTACATGCCATGACATCATAATCTATCATTCATATTTTATCATGAAAATATTACATGTCATGTCATACATGCATCATCTAGTTATAATATTGTTTAAATTCTCATATGATACTTGTCATAGTCATTATCATGCATTAATTTAAATTATTATTGAAATCAAGGACATTGGCATTAATTGACATTCTAGGTGAATGATCAAAGTTTATAATGCCTAGATAGAAATGCATGAACCCTTAGTTTAGGGAGAACATGACTTTCACATCTCACTAAGAACATAAGTTGACTTGTGTGTGTTTTTGAGACACATTAGAAACAAGTGAGATGTTAGGGTGATGAACAAAACTCAAGGTGTTGATTTATATGCATCTTATTGAGTTTTAGGGACATCAAGATTTGAATATAAATGAACTCCAATCATTGGGAAAGCTAATGTACAAGTCATGTGCATTTAGCAAGGAATATGGTTGGAAATTATTTTTGAAAACTATTTCAAAACTATCTTAGAAAACCTTGGTGAAGACTATCTTTTGATAGAACTCATCATTGATGAATTTGATACAAAATAAGTGAAACATTGAAGTATCTCAATAGTTTCAACTTTTGTGTCAATCTTTGAAAAAGAGAGTTATTTTCATATAAAATTATTTTCCTTGATAGTATATATCATAAATAATGTCTACACAAAATTTCACGATTTTTAAATTTTATAGAATTATTTAGGAGTTTCTGAAATTCGGACTGAATCTATTTTCAAAAATCAGAAATACCCCCAATCGATTGGGAGATCCTATCTGCGAGCACAGAAGCTCGCGTAATTGATCCGTTGATCGATTAAGGGCAGCCGTAATCGATCAGTTGATCGATTAAGGCATAGCCTAATCGATTGGTTCCCAACACCAATCGATTGGTGAGACTGAAACTGTCTGTTTTCAGTCCAATAACCCATTTTTGAGTAACCTAACAATCCCTAGACCCTTGAATTACTTTCATAAGTATATTTGGGTAAATTTCATTGTGAAATCAAAAGAGGGATAGTTTTGGTGAAAACTTTAGGGTTAAGGAGAGGTTTTGATTCAAGTTTTGAATCTCAAAATCTCATAACCTCGAGTTGAGATTTCCTAAAGTTTTAGGAACTCAAAAATCATTGTTGGTGCAATGATGGAGGGTTAGAGCATGTTTTGAGGGGGAGGTCTTCCTTAAAAGCATAAGTTTGAATTTTTATTTTTGAAATAAGTGAAAGAATGAAGATTGGAAATCTTCATTATGATGAATGCTCAAGGATGAGCATAGGTTCAAATGGAAGGTATGGGACTTTCATTGAGCAAGTCTTTGACCATATAGACTCTCGGGGAGAGTTTTTGATATATGTCAAAGGGGGAGAAATTGAAAGGCTAATAGGGATTAGTCTTTCTCAAACATATTGTTAAACATCAAAAAGGGGGAGATTGTTGGTGCAATCTTGGTTAGGTCAAGGTTGACCTAGGTTGACTAGGCTCGGGTGAGCCGATGTCTGATAAGCTTGGTGAGCTTATGTTTGGATGTTTCGATGTTTGATAATTATGTTTGAATGTCGTATGATGTCAAGTGGGTCAAGGTTGACTGGAGACTTGACTAGGTGAAGTCGAGGTGGATCGGGGAGATCGCACGCTGGCATGGGAAAAGACCTAGTGGGACTAGGCACACCTAGTGGGACTAGGTGAAGTCCAGATGGATCGCGGAGATCGCACGCTGGCATGGGAAAAGACCTAGTGGGACTAGGTGAAGTCCAGGTGGATCGGGTAGATCGCACGCTGGCAAGGTGGAAGTCTACCGAGAAACTAGACCTAACTCGAGGGTTAGGCAAACCTGGTTGGGAATCATGTTAAGTCCTAGTTGAGAGCTAGGATGGAGAAATCCAGGTTGGTCAAAGGGGTTGACCGAGAAATCCAGGTTGGTCAAAGGGGTTGACCGTGAACACAAGTTAGGTTGGACTCAATCGATTGGGAGATCGATTGGGTTGTTGTCTCGCGAGAATAGAAAGGATCTTAATCAATTGGGTAATTGATTAAGAAAGGTCTTAATCAATTGGGTAATTGATTAAGAAGGACCGTAATCGATTGGGTAATCGATTAAGATGGACCGTAATCGATTGGGTAATCGATTAAGAGAGTTTTGGTGCGAGAACAGAAGGTGGCTGAATCGATTGGGTAATCGATTAAACCTTCCCTTAATCGATTGGTCAATTGATTAAGGGCAGTCTTAATCGATTGGCTAATCGATTAAGGTTCGAAAAATAGCCGTTGAATGGCTAGATGACGTGGTAATCGATTGGGTAATCGATTAGGAAACCCTAGGTGTCGGGTATAAGGGTTTTCACGCAGGTTTTGAGCCACAACTCTTCTCCCCTTCTTCTCCTTCATCAGTGTCATTTCAAGGGAAGCCTTGGAGGATATTGCTGCTGCATTTCCAAGGTTCTAGAGGCAATCATAAGCTTGAAGATAGCAAGGAAAGCAAAGCTTGAGCTTATCATTGTAAATCTTATAAGATTTCATTTTGTATTTGCTTAGATTCTTGTTGTATCTTATTGGAAGCTTGTAAGAGGTTTCTCCACCTCAAGAAGGAGATATTTCATAGTGTATGAGAGAGTGAGAAGAGTGGATCCTTGGATTAGTCACCCGTCCGGGGTGGATACCAAGTAAATCCTTAGTGTTAGTGTTTGCTCAAGTCTTCCGCCGCGATAAATCATCACGGAGCAAATCGGAGCTAATCACCCCCCCCCTCTAGCTCGTCTACCGATCCTAACAACACCATCCTGGGAAACCTTGTTGACTACAAGGACATTTCCTAAGTGTCCTGGAAGATTTTCCAAACTCAAGATAAACATTATTTTAAATTGATCAAAAACCAGATGAATTTTTGAAAATAATAGTATTTTTTTTTTGAAAAATTGATAGTATTTTGAAAGAATACTTATGTTTTCAACAGGATTTGAAAATACCGCGCATGAAAATATTTGAAATATTCAATAATTCTTTTAATTGACCTCCCCCTAAACTTGACCCAGTCCTGGGAAGCTTGTTGACCACAAGTACTCTTCCTCTGAGTCTTAAGGTTTGATTCAAATCAAAGGAATTATCTAATAATTTCAAAAACAATTAATTACAAAAAAACTTTTTCAGAAGATTGATTCAGACTCCCCCTAAATCTGACACATCCTAGGAGTCCTTGTAGATTATGAAGTGACCTTCCTCTGTGTCATTAGGGTATATCAAAATCAAACAAGACAAAGCACACTCTTTGAATGTATTTTGAAATTTTGAAACATATTTTGTAATTAAGGTAATTTATCCGACATAGTTTTCGAAAAAAAAACATAAGTAATAGTGTTTAAAGCCCAGTTTTCAAAAACCGTTTTAAAAGACAGTGGTTTTTCAAGGACAATTTTTGAAAAAGAATAAACCACTCCCCCTGTACCCAACATCGTTTGACTCTATCTAAGTGCCTTAAGGAAATTTAGTGTTGTCCTAAGAGGCTTGTGTCTAATTGAGTGAGTCAAATAATTTTTGAAAAGATATACTTTTGAAAAATGTATAATATGTATAATCAATCAGACAAGCATGAATTCCATAAAAACATTATTATGTTGAAGCACTATTTTGAAAATATATTTTTAGGAAAATATTCTAACAATTTTGAAAAACAATTTTGAAAAATATTTTTCAATTCATTAGTCCTTAACATCTCACCCATTTTAGATATATCAATACAACAAGCATGGTTGCATTATAGGTGTATTGTGAGATGCTTGAATCATTTTTCTTAATTTATTATTAACTCTAAGATTTAATTGAAGCTTGTGTTAGATTTGAATTTGACACGAAGTAACTTGAATTTAAATTTCAAAAATTGGCTTCCAGGTCTTGGCGAGGCACTAGGCCTTCTTTGGCCGTAACCTTATTGGATCATCAACCCTTTCCTTGACAAAGCCTTTTAGTGAAATTTCATTTTCAAAATTACTTTTTGAAAAATTCTGGTCTAACTAGTTTGGGTCTTGGATCGGTAGCTTCAGCTAGTTTCACCAGTCTAAAGAGACCAAGTAGTGTATACTTGACCTTATTAGAAGAGGCTTCCCTAACGTACTATCATCTCACCGCCACCAATACTAGGTTGATCAAGTTTCAATTATTCTTTTTTCTATAGTCGTTCTAATATATGCATAAAATTTAAATATGAATGACATGTCATATATTTAAAAGAAGTAGTAAATGCATGACATGACAATTATGCATGAGTCAAACATGTCCAAAGCATTTTAATTACGTTTCTAAAGATGTATCAAATTCCCGATTTGATACATGTCGTGTGAACCCGCGAATATGTCAACCCACTTTGACATATTTAATTTTATTAAATTAATTGTTGTGGTTTGGGTAAGGTTTTAGTTTAGTTCAAGTTAAATTTATATTTGGTTGGATTAAGAATTAATTGAAGTTAACTTAATTAGAAATTAATTAATTAATTGAGATTTAAGTGAATTAATTTAAGTTTTAATTTATTTAGATTGAATTAATTTAAGTTTAATTTGAATTAATTTAAGTTTGAATTAATTAGGATTAATTTGAATTTAATTGACTTAATTAAGATTTAATTTAATTAAGATTTAATTTAAGTTGAATTTAATTTAGTTTGAATTTAATTTATTTTGAATTTAATTTATTTTGGAATTTAATTTATTTTGAATTTAATTTAATTTAATTTGAATTTAATTTAATTTTGAATTTAATTTAATTTTGAATTTAATTTAATTTTGAATTTAATTTAATTTTGAATTTAATTTAATTTTGAATTTAATTTAATTTTGAATTTAATTTAATTTTGAATTTAATTTAATTTTGAATTTAATTTAATTTTGAATTTAATTTAATTTTGAATTTAATTTAGATTTAATTTATATTTAATTTGGATTTAATTTAGATTTAATTTGAATTTAAATAATTAAGATTTAATTAATTTGAATTTGAATAATTAAGATTTAATGATTAATTAATAGTTGTGGATTTAGGTTCAGCATTTTCATTATTTCGAAAATTTCTGACTCATCCTTATTTTTCTTTTCAAGTTTCTCTAGTAATTCTGATTTATTTGAACCTTTGTAATTTTTATTAACTATGGCTTTATCTTAGACAATTCTATCTCCTCCTCAAGATTAGATCTTTCACTATCCTCAAAGTAGGTGGAATAAAGTGGGGCAGTAGTTAATTTTCCAGGATTATCTAAGGGAATAATTAAATTAATATCTAAAGAGATATCATCTCCACTATCTTCAGAATTATCCTTATGATCCTCAGAATTATTCTTATAATTATCCTTATTATCCTCAGAATTTTCCTCAGAATTATCCTTATTATCCTCAGAATTTTCAAATTTAAATTCATAACTATCTAAAGGATTTTTGAATTCTGATTTATCCTTCGGATTAAATTTATCTGAATTAGAATTATCAGAATTAAAGTTATTAGAATTAAAGTTATTAGGATTAACATTATCATATTTAGAGTTATGATAATTTATTTTAGAAATTACTAAATTAATGTTCTGAATTAAATAATTAATTTCTGATATTTTAGTCATATCTACATTTTCTAATTTGTCATGCAAAATATTAATTTTACTATGCAGTAAATCTAATTTATCAGAAAAATTAACTAAATTATCTAAAGACAGTGCAGGAATTTTGAAACTTTTCGGAACGTAAATTTTACGTACCTTTGTCGGACATTTGTTCTTGTAGTGTCCGTATTTTCCACACTTGAAGCATTGTACGTGATCTTTGTTTTTCCGGACTCCTGGCGCTGGTGTCTCTTTTGCCGCCGGTGGTGTAGATCGAGTCTTACGAGTAGGGCACTGATTTTTATAGTGCCCTCTCTCTCTGCACTTAAAACACGTAATATGAAATTTAAAAACAGACATTTTAACTAAAATATACCTGATTCACCCCTGGGCTCCCCCTCAACTCCTGGCGTCGTTGCTCTGTCGGCGGTTAGTCCGGTGAAGAGCGGCTCAGCTCTGATACCAATTGTAGGACCGGTGCCGTCGATAGAGGGGGGGTGAATATCGATCGTGAAAATCTTGTCGTGAAAACTTCGTAAAACTTTCGATCTACTCAGAATGTTAGTGCAGCGGAACAGTAAATAAAACTAAAAGCAAAACAGGGACACAGCGGGATTTATTTACTTGTTTCCCAACCCCCCAGGGTCAGTACGTCCAAGGCCTATGTACTCGGCATGAGTCCACTATTGGTCTCCTTTCCGGAATTTTCGGAGGCGGAGAAAATCCGTCTTACAGTGCAACAGTACAATCAAAAGTATAGCAAATTAAGTACAGAATATTAATTGCAAACCGAACAAAACAAAGTTGAAGCTCGGCAGATCTGGACCTCCGAAGTGCCGCGCACTTCCTCCTGGAGCCTCCCGGTCAGAGAGCCTCGTCTTTAGCGCGTTGTCGTCGGTCATAATGATCAGAATGGCTTGTAGCAGTTGTGTTTGAAGCAGAGGGGTCGAAGCCCCTTATATAGGCTTCATACGGGCGCCGTGGACGCTGGGGGCGCCCCGATAAACTCGGTCAACCCTTATCCCTGCGCCGACCTCGCCGCAGCTGATAAAACCTTTGACCAGGGCGCCCCGGACCTCCCGGGCGCCCTCATGAAGGCTTATCTATGTTTCGGACTCGAAACAGCAAATACAGGTTTGAACCCGGGCGCCCCGCTTGACACCTATTCTGCTTACTTCACCAAAACTGCCTTTTTAGTCTTTAGCTTGGGCACCCCCATCAATGGGGGTGCCCTGGATGCATGGGGGCGCCCCCACTGATGGGGGCGCCCTGCTTCAAGGCCTCCAGCCACCTGCTTTGTCTTCCGATCTTGATACATGCAAGATACACAAACACAAAGCCCATATGCATATAATCTTTACCTTAAGGACTTGGTTCTGACTTCGGATTTCCACGAAACCCTAGGTCGAACCAGCGCAAGTTCCCACCCCCGAGAACGCGCCTTTCACCTACTCCTTTCAGGAGACGGTTGCCACCCAATCCTTCGGGTGGACTTTTGCTTAGCTTCCGATACTCCTAACAAATCTGATACAAACCAATTACAATTGAAACATATTTGATCCTCCATTGGTACAATCCTGGTACTAAGGAAGTACAAATTTGTTCAAGTGGTACTTGAAACAAAACCTTAATACTGATTTGATACAAACCTATGTTGGAATGTTTAAATTCATAAGAAAGGGTTTGTTTGAGTCATGACTCTTGTTTTTAATGTCGTGTTTCAGAAATTTTTCTGAAATATCGAATATTAATAGAGTCTACTTCACTGTTACGGAATGCAAATTGTCAATGCAGTCTGATCAGGAACGTATCAGAGGTTCAGAAATTTTTCTGAAATCTGATCGCTCCCTAGACTAATCAAAATATTTCTGTATCCAGTAATCAATGAACCTGATCAGTTACGGAGACCAATTGGGACTATATATCAGATACAGATGCATTCCTTACTTGTTATATGAAACATATACATACTTGACCATGATATTATTTGGTATATGTTTTCATATGCAATTCAAAAATCTACACTTATTGTTGTATGATGCATATACATTGTTGCCATGATACATTTATGGTATATGCCTCTCATATGCAATTCCAAAATCATAACTTGATTATTTTGGGTTTGGGGAGAGATCCGTGGTTTGAGGGGGAGGTATGTTTAAACTTAATAACCATACCCTTTTCGATGTTTGACAAAGGGGGAGAAATGGTTGATTAAGTTTAGGGTGATTATAGGGGGAGGATCTTGATTCCCTTACAATAATTGAACTGCCTTCAAAGTGATCATTAATGCCTAAACTTAAATCAAGTTAAATCGGGTTGTCAAACAACAAAAAGGGGGAGATTGTTGATGCAGTCTGGCCCGATTGTTGTTTTGGTGTTGACATCGATTTAAGGTTTGATTTATGTTTGGTTGAACTAATTGTGGTTAAGTCCTGGTGAGTGAAGCCAGGTGATTGGAAATCTCGATGAGTGAAGCCGGGTCCTGGTGAGTGAAGCCAGGTGTTGGAAATCCCGGTGAGTGAAGACGGGTCCTGGTGAGTGAAGCCAGGAGTTGGAAATCCCGGTGAGTGAAGCCGGGTCCTGGTGAGTGAAGCCAGGTGTTGGAAATCCCGGTGAGTGAAGTCGGGTCCTGGTGAGTGAAGCCAGGTGGTGAAAAGTCCTAATTCGGAAGGGTTGGGTGAAAAGTCCTAGCTTGGAGGGCTAGGTGAAAAGTCCTAACTTGGAGGGTTAGGTGCAAATTCCCATCATGGAGAATTAGGTGAAAAAGTCCTGGCTTGGAGGGTCAGGTGCCTAGCTTGGAGGGCTAGGTTGGATGATGTTTTAACTCGGAAGGGTTGGGTGAAAGGTCCTAGCTTGGAGGGTTAGGTGAAAAGTCCTAGCTTGGAGGGCTAGATGAAAAGTCCTAACTTGGAGGGTTAGGTGCAAATTCCCAACTTGGAGAGTTAGATGGAAAAATCCTTGGCTTGGAGGGCTAAGGTGGATGAAACACTAGCTTGGAGGGCTAGGGTTGAGTCCCTGCATCGGTCTGGTGACCGATCAGGGACATTGGCACGCTGCTCCTTCGTGGATCGGTCTGGTGACCGATCCAGCAATGTCTGATCGGACTGGTGACTGATCAGGGAGCGCACAGTGAGGTTGGGAATCTACTGTGTGGCTCCTGAATGGTCCGGTGACCGATCAGGGAGCAGGCTGCTTCCTCGCTGCCTTGCTCCTGATCGGTCTGGTGACCGATCAGGGAGCAAGCAGTGAGTGAGTTCCCTTGCTGATCAAGTCCAGATCGGTCCGGTGACCGATCAGGGAATTAGGAGCTGATTAAAAAATTACTGTTCATCTGTCCTAATCGGTCTGGGTGACCGATCAGGCTTCACTCTGATCGGTCCGGTGACCGATCAGGCTTCACTCTGATCGGTCCGGTGACCGATCAGGCTGTGTTGTCGTAAGAGCTGGGAATCCCAGCACAGCAGTAGATCGGTCTGGTGACCGATCCACAAGTCCTGGATCGGTCCGGTGACTGATCACTTTAATTCAAATTGCACTGTCAGACGCGGTCAGAGCGTCTGATCGTATCTGATTCGCTGCTGTTTACCTCTGATATTTGATTTACTGTATGATTTACTGCTCTAACAGTCTGATTAAGCTGCAGGTGACAGGGGAGGATTCAAACACTCAAGGAGAGGTCAATGGAGGCTTTCCTTGGAGCAGGTTTGTCCGATTCTCCATTTCAGGTGCAACGGCCGAGCTGCAGACTGGAGCCGAGACTGGGGCTTGGCTGAGGGGATCTCAGGAAGACCAGAGAGGGCTCAGTGGTAGCTGACGTTGGCAGTGAGGTAGCTGGAGGCTACGGAGGATGTTATCACCTGGTGCTGTGTAGAGAATCAAAAGGCGGAAGTTGGCTTCGTGGAAGCAGAGTTCGAAAACTTGTGTTCTTGCTGCGCTTTGTGTTCTCCACAACTTGCTTGCTGTGTTCTTGATGTTTTCATCAATTTGAGCAAGCGATCGAGAAGCAATCATCCATTACTTGAGCGCTTGAAGGAGAGAACAAGGAGCTTGGAGTCCGACAGTGGGAAGACACGAAGCGGGGTTCTTGCGTGAGATCGCCACTGGGTGGAGCTCAGGGAAGCTCGCTGTGTTCTTATCCTTGCTAAGTGTTTGAGTAAGATCCTTCTTGTTGTTTCTTTGTGCTTAAACTTTATCTGTGATTGAAACGCTGTGGAGAGATTTTTCCACCGAGAAGGAGGTTGCGTTATATCCGGTGAAAACCGGGGATTGATCTGCCGACGATCAAGGGATCGCCCACCTTAAGGGCACGCCAAGGAGAGGGGCAAGTTATCCCCGAACCTTGCAAACCCTCTTGTTAGCGATCTTGGCAGTTGTCTCTGTTTGCTTTCATTTCTGCATTCGTTTACTGCACTGCTTCATTTTCCTTTGTTTCTTCCGCTGTGCTACTGATAAGTTGAGTGCAGGAAACTTGTTAAGTGCAAGAAAAAGTGATTGGCTATATTCACCCCCCCTCTCTAGCCATCTCGTTTCCAACAAGGTCTTCGTGCCCAATTCCCCGAACCAGGTCTTCGGTGCCCAACTCTCGGCCAAGTCTTCTTGCCCAGTCCTCGACCAGGACTTAGTGCCCACCTTCCGAGCAGGTCTTCGGTGCCCAGCCCTATGCCAGGACTTAGTGCCCAGCTTCACTCACCAGGTCTTAGTGCCCAGCTTCACTCACCAGGTCTTAGTGCCCAGCTTAACTAGGACTTTTCTTCCGCTTAGGTTACTTCTCCTAACTCCCCTTTATCTGTTCAATGTATCACTGTCTTAAGTGTATTGTCAAACATTAAAACACTTTAAAGGAGAACATCATTGATGTAACTTGCACCAACAGAGGGGTTTGAGACTCCAACAAATATCTAGGGAAAGCTCCTCAAGAAAAGCAAATGGAACGAGAAGCAAATCAAGAGATGTGAGCCCAATGACAAAGTGATCAAATTGTTAGTCAATCTATTGTCAAGCACAGTCTTGAGCCAAATTGTAGAATTTCAAGACGCCAAGGAGCTTTGGAGCAAATTGGCAAAGCTTCATGAAGATCTCTCCACTTTGCCAACTCAAAACAAATCCGAAGAGGAAGATTCATCGGAGAAAGAGGATTCGAAAGTTGAGAGATGCACAACATCCGAATATGAAATTCAAGAAGCCTCCACTTCAAGGATTGAGGGAGAGAAAAATTCACCATTGATATTGGAACAAAGAAAAGCTTCAACATCATCCGAAGTTAATGAAGAGGAAGAAAGTGTCACCCCTACAAGCAAAAGTATAAAAGTTTCAATTTATAAAAATAAAGATCATATTATTTATTTTGAGTGTAGGCAAAAATGGCACTATAAGATTAAGTGTCCCAAATTGGTCAAAAAGAAGGTGCAAGTGGCACCCAAGACCAATGAGAAGTCAATGGAGGTAGGCCCCGTGGTACGGAAGGATAAGAAGTACATTATGTGCTTCTTATGCAATCAACGAGGACATTATCAGAATCAATGTCCAAAGGGGAAAGACTCGACTAAAGCCAAGAGGAGGAGCTCGAACCAAGGAGGAGCCTCCAAGAACAAGACTAAGGTACCATTAGGTAATGGTACTTATGTTCATCATGATGATATGCATGCTAGAAATATTTTCTATCATTTCAATGCTATTTATCATGAAAATAGTTGTGAAAAATCTAAGAAAAATTATAGAGTCTTTCATGCTAGGACTTCTATACCTAAGGATAGGGAAAATTTTAGATCATTTAATAGTAGACCTACCCAAAACAAGGTCAAAAAGAAAAATCACCAAGACAATATTAGAAAACTAAACCTTGAGGAGGTGATGATCGAAAAATAAGTTTTGAGGTCAAAACTTGATAAATTAGAAAAAAAAATTTAAGAAAATAGAAAATCTATTTAAGGGATCAAAGATTCAAAACCTAGGTTTATGTAATCAAGGACCTTCTAGGGGCAAGGAAGGTTTGGGGTAAAAACCTAAAGCCAAGGATGATGGGCCATCATATCATAGAGTTCCATATAGGTATAGAACTAAATCTAGGTCTAGGAGTTAAGAGAATGTCACATGGGAAGTCATCCCTAGAGTTGATCAAAATAAGACCAGCATGACTAAGGCTTCAGAGAAGCCTAGCAAAGTCATTAGGAAGGTATTAAGGGAAGTTATCCTTAATGAATACCTAGAACACCTAAGGAGCACCAATAGATTTTGGATTCCTAAGAGTATGTTCACTACACCCTAGATAGGTCTAGGGAGTGTCAACTCAAATTGGAAGGGAAGTTAACTCAACCTTGATGAAGTTGACACTGTGGGCATTTTCAAGGAACTATTACCTTTGAAAATGAAGAAGTTAATTGTTTACTCTTGAGAAGTAAAATTGTGCTAAATTATGATTTTGAATATTAGACTTAATGAAGTTGGCACAACTAGATTAGAATCTAAGGATAGATTAGAATCTAAGGATATGCCAAGTTTGGAAGTTTTGGTGAGAGAAGGTAATCCGTAAGGGCGATTTTGCTACAAGGCGATTTTGAAGGCGAAATCTCCAGCGTGGTCTCTATCCGTAGCGGCGATGGCCGCCGGCGTCAGCAATCAGCTGGCGCCGGACCTTACAGCCTTTCCTCCTCTCCCCAAAGTAGCTCTAAACTCAGAGAGTTTGCGGAATCCATCAGGAGTAATGGCAGAGACTACAATCTCTTACGCTACGGCGTTGAGACCATCTTCACCAAGAGCTTCCAAAAAAACTTTCGATGAGATTGGAGATGATTTTAAAGAGTTTTCGATCTACAACGACAAGCCCGGAATCTTCTACTCTGAGGAAGAAATAACATCCATGGCAGATCCTTATCGGTATTCTCTCATTGGAAAATTTTCCGGCAAACGTCCAATTTTTTCAATTATCAAGATGCCTTTCCAAAACCTAGGGCTTTCCAGCCCTTACAACATTCGAGCGCTAAGATCGGGACATATATTTCTACATCTTACGTCCAACACGGATATGGCAAGAATCTGGACAAGGGGAGTATGGTATATCAGTGGGGTTCCTCTTCGAATTTTCAAATGGTCACCAAATTTCTCTTATTCTGTTGAATCTTCAATAGTACCGGTTTGGATCCAGCTACCAGATTTTCCCATTCACATGTTTAACAAGAAAAGTTTGTTTTCTGCCGCTCGTATTGTAGGGAATCCAATAAAGATAGATGAAGCTATGGCTGATGCTTCAAGACTTTATATGGCGAGAATTTGTGTGGAAATTGATCTACTCAAGCCAAAGGTCAATGATTTCTGGATCGGGATTGGAGAAGAAAAGAGGTTGCAAAAGGTTTTATTTGAGAAATGTCCAAAGTATTGTACTCACTGTTCGCATCTGGGTCATTCAATTGAAGATTGTCAGGTTAATGGAGCTTTTTCCTCTATCCCCTGGAGGAAGAATGATTCAGATGATAAGGATCCAGAAGATAATTTTGCGAAGGAAGTCAGAATAGAGGTGAATGACACTACAAATTTTATATGGAAAGGAGATAAAAATAGAGATGGAAAACAGATTTGGATTCAAAAAGACAGACTAAAGAGACAATTAGCTAATAATAACAAATACAAGACTTTGGCTTCTTTGGAAAAGGAGGAAACAGAAGAGCTGAATGAGATCCAAGAATTGCAAGAAGATATGGAAGAGGAAAGGAGAACAAAAGACAAGGAAAACAATAAGGCAGATATGCAAGATACTATATAAGAACAAAATCATATCAGTGTTACTGATAAAGCCGCAAAAGAATTTGTTCAAGAGAAGATAGTGCAGTTTGTGCCGGTAGTTTCAAACTCAACTGACACTCTTATTCCTGGAAAATCATTTCCAGAAGAAAGACCATCAGGTGAGATGCTAAATGATAATCTATCTAGTACAGAAATCAGAACGAAGGTAAGGAATGATGTAGACAGAACAGATGGGGATTGGCATACTGAGATGGCTTCGAAACTAACTGCTCAAGATGCAGAATTCTTTCAAACTTATTTTAATGACTCAACGGAAGCTGAAATTGCAAATTCCTTTATAGAAGAAGAGGTTTCAGATCAAGAAGAAGTGCGGTAGATACAAAGATCCATTTCTTTTCCTCCTTCTATAAAAATACCGTTGAATAAAGTTAGATCAAAAGCTCCTCCTGATATACCTCAAAGGGTTACTAGAAGTAAGGTTCAAAATCATTTCCATCGCTAAGGAGATTGATATACTTGAAGAATGTCAGGTCTTGATCTAACCCCTCTTTATTATAATGTCAGGTCTTGTTTGGAATATTAGGGGGATAGGAAATTTTCCATCGCTAAGGAGATTGATATACTTGAAGAATCATTTCCACCTTAACTTTTTGGGTATCTTGGAACCAATGATTGCTCTTGATGGTGATTTTATTAAAAGAAGTATTGGCTTTCCTTCAGTTTTCTCTAATTGTTCAGGTAAAATATGGTTTTCCCATGATACAAATATTGTGTGTACAGTATTAAAGGATCATGATCAATTTTTGCATTTAAAGTTGAAATATACTACGCATCCTTTGGAAATTTTGATTACAATTGTTTATGCTAAATGCTCTAGAGTGGATAGATATGAATTATGGGAACAACTAGAAATTATCAGACCTTTAAATGAAGAGCTTTGGTTGGTAGGTGGAGACTTTAATGTAATAGCAAATGAATCGGAAATCTCCACTGGCATTATAACAAGGGTTGGTGCTATAGAAGATTTCAATAATTTTATGATGATAACAGGATTGATGGATGCAGGATTTGTAGGTGACAGGTTCACCTGGACAAATAACAGAATATGGAAGAGGTTGGATAGAATCTTGATCTCAAATTCTTGGCAAAATAATGGGATTTTAGTCAGAGTGGAGCACCTCAGCCGAGCAGCTTTAGACCATTGCCCTCTACTTATTTCTTTTCCAGCCTCCGAACAAGTGGTATCTTCATTTAGGTTTCAAAAAATGTGGCTAAGACATCATGGCTTCTTACAAACTGTTAGATTAAATTGGAACCTGCCGACTTCCAGTTGTGGAATGCATAAGCTGCAAATTAAATTAAAAAGGTTGAAAAGTCATCTGAAATGGTGGAATAAGGAAATCTTCGGTAATATACATGACAACGTACAAAAAGCAGAAGAACAATTTAAGGAGGCCGAAAAGGTTTTTGATGGTGAGCCCTCAGAGATAAATAGAATTAATAAAAATAAATCTCAAGCTCTACTCTTTAAAACACTACAGATGGAGGAGGATTTCTGGAGACAAAGGGCTGCAGTAAAATGGATGGCAGAAGGTGACAGAAATACAAAATTTTTTCATAATATGGTGAAGGCAAAAAGGTCAGCTAGTAGAATATTTAGAATTTGGGATAATGGTAAGTGTTTGGAAAATTCAGATTTAATTAAGGCCTCGGGGGTTAATTTTTTTGAGCAATTGTTGACAGGTGAAACCTTTAATGGCAACATGGCAGATCTTGATTGCATACCAGAGTTGATTAACTCAGCAGAAAATATGAATCTAACTACCTTACCTTCTAATGAAGAGATAAAATAGGTTGTTTGGGAAATGAATCAAGAAAGTGTGGCTGGTCCGGATGGCTTTTCAGCTTCATTTTATATATCATGTTGGGATATCATTCAAGAAGATGTTATTCAGGCGGTATTGGATTTTTTCAAGGGAGGAATCCTACCAAAAGGTATGGTTGCAACGACTATTATCCTAATTCCGAAAACAGAGAATGCGCAAACTTGGCAAGAATTCAGACCCATTAGTTTATGCAATGTTTCTTACAAAATCATATCGAAATTGCTGGCAAATAGGCTAAGACAAATCTTGAACAAGATTATCTCCCCCACACAGAGTGGTTTTGTAGAGAGCAGACTGATTTCAGATAACATCTTATTGGCTCAAGAATTGACATACAAATTAAACCATCATGTTAGAGGAGGCAATGTTATAATGAAATTGGACATGGCTAAAGCTTTTGATAGAGTTCAGTGGAGCCTTTTATTCAGAATTATGGCAGCCTTTGGTTTTTCAAAAGACTTTATAGATATGACTGAAAGATGTATCTCTGTAGTTTGGTTTTCTATCCGCATCAATGGTCAGATGGCAGGTTTCTTTCAATCAAAGAGAGGGTTACGGCAAGGGGACCCTATCTCCCCGTTTTTGTTTATTATTGTTTCTGAATTATTATCCAGGGGACTTGAGAAGCTTTATCATGATAATCCTAAGCTGAGTTTCTTTACAGGTTGTAATTTGAAGATCTCTCATCTTGCCTATGCGGATGACGTGATTATATTTTTGAATGGATCCATTGATTGTATAAAATTGGTAAAGAAGTTCTTGAATATATATGAACAACACTCAGGGCAATCAGTAAATGCAATGAAGAGCTCGATATACTTATCTAGCAAGATATCGAATATTCGAAAGGGTCTCATTCTGGCAGAGACAGGTTTTATGGAAGGTACATGGCCTATAAAATATTTGGGGATTCCTCTCTTCACAGGGCATCGGAAATCATCCTACTTCCAACCATTATTAGAAAAGATCAGGAAAAAACTTATGGGATGGAATCCAACAAGGTTGACATATGGAGGACGATTATTATTAATTCAGAGTGTTTTATCTTCTATGCCTTTATATTTGCTACAAGTGATTCTTCCTCCCATTTCTATTCTTCACAGGTTAGAGATGATGTTTGCCAATTTTTTTTGGGGCTCCACGGAAATTAATAGAAAAGTTCATTGGGTGGCATGGGAGGATATCAGCAAACATAAAACTGAAGGGGGATTAGGATTAAGGAAGCTTACAGACATTAGCCTGGCAATGACAATTAAACTATGGTTCAGATTTAGAGAGCAAAATACCCTTTGGGCTACATATCTCTCTAATTTCTATTGTGGTTCTTCTCATCCGGTTATAGTTGACCTAAAGAAAAATGTTTCTCCTTGTTGGCGCAGGCTTATGAAAGTTCGCAATTTGGCTGAGCAAAATATTGGTTGGATTTTGGGAAAGGGCAAGATCAATTTTTGGTATGATACTTGGTTAGATGAAGATCCTCTTTTTAAACTGAATGCACCGATTGTTAATAATGGGTTAAGGGTTGAGGAACTTTTAGACGGCACACATTGGAAAATGGATGAAGTGAATAAATTACTTCCGGCTAATTCTGCCGAAATTATAGCTGATACTCCTTGTCAATTAGAAACTGATCGAATTATTTGGAAACCCTCCCTAGATGGTGGCTTTTCTCTAAAATTGGCTTGGAACAGTATTCGGCAAATACAAAACAAGGAACCCATAAATCATGTAATATGGAGTGGATTACTTAAACCGAGTATTTCTATTTTTGCATGGAAATTCCTGAAGAAAAGACTTCCTATAGATACTATTTTACAACAACGTGGTATTGCTCTTGTCTCTAAATGTCAGTGCTGTAGCTCAGTAGAGACTTGGAACCATTTGTTTTTTGAAGGTCCAATAGCAAAAGATATTTGGTCTTATTTTGCTAATCTATTTTGTGTAAATCGGTTTTCAGTCTTGGAAGAATGGAGGATCGGAACTAAATGGTTGAAAGGAGGTCACATTAAAGAGGTAATATCATTCCTTATAGTATGGTTCTTATGGTTAGCTAGAAACAAGGCTAAGCATGAAGAAGTCAAGCAGGAAGTTCGGTGCATCAAAAGAAAGATAATTCAGTATTGTTGGTTGGGTGAGGCCGCAGGTACTATAAAGAATAGACATTGGAAAGGATTCACTTCGGTAGCTAAAGATTGGGGTTTGAACATTAAGACAAAATTCAGAACATCAATTATAAAGGTGCGCTGGCTTCGCCCAAAATATGGAGGTTTTAAACTAAACACGGATGGATGTTCGAAAGGGAACCCCTGGGAGGCCTCTTTTGGGGCAATTATTCGAGATCAAGATGGACAACTCTTAATGGCAAAATATGGTAATTTGGGTTTTTCATCAAATATTAAAGCTGAACTCAATGCTATTGTAATTGGTTTAGAACTTTGCATAGCCAATAATTTTCTTCCGATTTGGTTGGAATCAGATTCTTTGGTAGCATTGAAGCTAATTCAATCCTCTTCAATATGTTGGGAATATAGGAAAATTATTCTAAAAATCAGATTGTTGGTTGAAAAGTATCATGTGGTTTATTCACATGTGTATAGAGAAGCAAATGCGGCTGCGGATTACTTGGCTAACCTAGCATTTAAGTTGCAACGTGGAAGAGTGATTCTTAAACAAGACATGGACAAGACGTTATATGGTATTTGTAAGATGGATAGGATGGGTTTTCCTTATGTTAAGATGGTCCGGAAATTGCAGTAATAAGTAAAATACCATAAAGGGAAGGATTGCCCCATCCTCTTTTATCTTCCATGACAAGTTCTTTAACTCTGGCAATTATCCTGAACTTCTCTAGCATTTTTCCTGGATTTCCTGAATTTATAACTGGTGAATTATCTTTATTGGCAAAATCAGGCATCACAGAAATCTTTATTGGTATTATTCACAGCAGGATTAATGACTCCTGATAATTTTCTGGATTCTGGATAATTTCTTATAGTTTATCAGCGCGTACAAGATTTCTCCCTGATGGCTTTAATTGCAGATTCTGAAACATCCAAAAATTGATGCAGTTCTATAATTTGGCTGATCTTTCTGCAATTATTATCTTTCTATATAATCTGATTCTACCTGAATTTCTGAAGTTTTACTTTTGATAATGATTTGTTGAGATTGTATTTAGTAATGCTATTGGTGCTAAATTCTGGTTTAATCTTTTTGATGTGAAATAGGCCTCCTGGTATTACTCCGAACTTTGAGGAAAACTCTTATGGCAGTTTCCTGCATTAGAGTTTCACTCTATCTGTTAGTCGATTTAGACTTGATTAGCTGAAGGTGTGCCTATGATCTCATCTGATATTGATTCAGTCTTACTGGATAAATGGTTGCCCATCTACTGTCTGGATGATCTGAGCAAACAGATTGTATCCTCTGCTATATGAACTAGAAGCTATTTTCAGAAGATTGTATCCTCTGATTTATCTGAACCTATTCTGAAATTGATTTGAAGAGGTTAAGTTCTGTAATGAAAGCGTGCCAATTTCTGATACAGATGTGGTTCAGCTTTTTCCCTTTGCTGAGTATCACTGACTGAACTTTATCAGTTGATAGTCTGTTCCTGAGAAAGCTCTCATTTCTCTCTGGAAACTCAAAGTGGATCTTTCCAAAATGTCCAGACTTTCAAATGACTGTATCAAGGTGGTTTGATGGCGGATGGAAAATAACAGAAGATGGTAAGCAGAAGATTGTGTTCACCTAAATCCTTTGCTGAAATTGATTTGAAGAGGCTGAGTTCTGAAACGAAATTGTGCCAAAACTCTATCAAGTAATCTCTCTGATGCGGGGAGATCCATTATGGGAAATAACTCATGAAAAAGGGCTGAAAATCGATAACTATCACTGATTGAATTTTATTAGTTGCTTAGTCTGTTCTGGGGAAAGATTTAATTTCGATTGTCCTCCTCTTTTCTTAATATTCTGGTAACTCAAAGCGGTTTGCTCCAAAATGCTCAGATTTCTAAAAGACTTTATCAAGGCGGTATGACAGGAGATCGAAAATTTTAGAAGATGAAATGGTCTGTGTTGATATACTTGTAATTGAATTTTGTCTGAGATACTAAATGTAAACCAATGTTTTTTTGTAACTCTATATTAGAAGGTCAGACCCCCCTTCTAATATGGATCTTCCTTTTCTTGAAATAAGATCCTCCTATTTTTTAAAAAAAAAAAGTTTGGAAGTTTTGGCATTATCTTGGAAAATTAGGGGCAAAATTAGAATTATCAATGACTTAGCAATGAGTTATTGATACTTAGATAGAAAATTTAGATATTTTCTTTTATGCTAATATGTTAAGATTTGTGTGCCCTATCATATGTCATGTCATCATAATTAATCATTCATATTTTATTATGAAAATACCACATGTCATGTCATACATGCATCATCTAGCTATAGTAAATTTTCTTTTAAAAATCTTCATATGATGCATACCATAGACATTTTCATGCATTATTTAATTTATATTAAAATTAAGGACATTTACATTAATTGACATTCTAGGTGAATAATCAAAGTTTATAATGCCTAGGTAGAAATGCATGAACCCTAGTTTAGGGAGAATATGACTTTCACAACTCACAAGACCATAAGTTGACTTAAATATGTTTTGAGATACATTAGAAACAAGTAAGATGTTAGGTTGATGAATAAAAACTCAAGGTGTTGATAAAATGCATCTATTTGAGTTTTTAAAATTCATCCAAAATAAGAACTTAGGTGAACTCCAATCATTGGAAAAGTTAATGTAC
This sequence comes from Boesenbergia rotunda, assembly GCA_024364735.1. Taxonomy (NCBI): domain Eukaryota; kingdom Viridiplantae; phylum Streptophyta; class Magnoliopsida; order Zingiberales; family Zingiberaceae; genus Boesenbergia; species Boesenbergia rotunda. The sequence goes on along the minus strand of JAGFNQ010008540.1, from coordinate 173,721 downwards.
AAGTCATGTGCATTTAGCTTAAAGAACATGGTTGGAAATCATTTTTGAAAGCTATTTCAAAACTGTTTTAGAAAATCTTGGTGAAGACTATCTTTTGATAGCACTCATTATCGATGAATAGGATACAAAATAAAGTGAAACATTGTAGTATTTCAATGGTGTTTAATTTTGTGTCAATCTTTGAAAATGGGTTGTATTTTCATATAAAACTATTTTTTTTCATGATAGTATATATCTTAAATAATATCTATCTACATAAAATTTCATGAATTTTAGAATTCTATAGAATTATTTAGGAGTTTCTAAATTTCGGTCTGAAATTATTTTCAGAAATCAAAACTCTTAATCGATCAGGTAATCCATTAAGACACACACCAATCGATTGGTCAATCGATTGGTGAACCTTTTTCCGCGAGCACAGAAGCTCACATAATCGATCAGTTGATCGATTAAGGGCAGCCATAATCGATCCGGTGATTGATTAAGGCACAATTAATCAATTGGTACCCAACACCAATTAATTGGTACGACTGAAATTGTCTGATTTCGTTCCTTTAACCTAATTTTGAGTAACCTAACAATCCCTATCCCCTTGAAATTGTCTGATTAAGGCCTCCAGGTGCCGCGAGGCGGTGAGGTGGCCGGTTGTCGATCGCGCCTTGCCACGTCCCTACAAAACGAAGGTCGTTAGCGAACCCGCCGGGGAAATCCCCGGTCAGACACTCCGACGGTCAAGTCAGTCTCCGAGGGCATATGAGGGGAAACTGAATCGAAAATGAGGCAAGGGATGCGAGAACTCGCGCGCACGCATACCTGTGGTAGGGGGAGTGCCAAGCTTATATGACCGGGGGAGCTAACAACCCTTGTTCGCACTGATGGGACAAGGGTGTGGTGGCTGTCAGCTCGTAGGGAGCACCGAGGAGCGACGCAGCATGGTGTGGGGTGCTCCGACGGTACGTGAGTACCGGGTGCGCAGTACGAGGGTACTGGAGGCGTGGATTGACCGCGAGAAGATATCAGAGGTAGGTAAGGCGTAAGGAACCCCGTTAACAGGGTCGTACCCTAGATGTAAGGATGTGCGGGGGCGTAAGTGGGACAGCCCGTACCCCGAGCGCCGACTGGCAGGTCCGCCCGTATGGGACTGAGTCGGGTAAGGACCAGGGAGCGTGGGCCGCCACGCGTCCGGCTGGTTAGAGAGAGGGGGAGCGCAGGGTACGCCCTGAGTCAGGGGTTATCATGAGATGAATATGACTCGAGTTGGACCTCCGATCTGAGTGATGGCCCCAGAGGGAGGGAGTGTGGATATCTACCTGCTGGGGGTGTCAAACCCGGTTCCAGGTCGGGGTAAGCTAGTATGGGCAACTAGGCATTTGCCGGGTCAGCCGGCTAAACGGTGGCCCGGCCACCCTTTGTCGATGGTCTGATAGATCCTGTCCGTCCTCTTTACTTGGGAGGGGTTTACGGGAGCGAGGACCTACCTGCTGAGCTAGCGGTTGCCCCGTTGGCTAGGCCTTCATGACGCCAAGCTGGCCAGTGGACCTGGCCTATGCCCCTGCTCGTAGGCAAGGCCGGGATCATGATTATTGAAGTGTCAATCGTTAAGAGGTGTGTCCTCAAAGGAGGTGTGTCCTCTCAGTCAAAAGGAAAGAGATCTGTCCATTAAGAAGCAAAGGCATCCTTTTACTTTCTATTTAAAGATAATCAATTGTAGCATAAGAAATTCAAGATTTCTCTGCTCTTCTGATTATTCATTTTCTGTGTTTATTTTTCTCCATCTTTTCTATAAGGTCTAATTTAAACATAAGAGGGATCTCGATCGTAAAAGTTCACCTTGGCTCCCCTTCTAACATCTTCCTCAAGTCATTCCATATCTACATGGTATTCGACATTCAAAAGCTTGACTTGATTGAAACCGTCTTGACTTGACGAAGGTCGACATGTTGACCTGTTGACCTCCCAACTTGCCATCATGTTGACCCTACCAACCTCCCAATCTCTCTGTAGAAAGTATTCTATTGTGGTTACTTTGCTAAATCATCTCTTCCCTTATGTTGAAATTACGGCAATTTATCAAAGGACGTACCTAAAAATCGAAAATTACCAAAGGACGTACCATGGTTTCTATTTTACCAAAGGGCGCAGGCATTTATGTGAACTTCCTCTTATACCCCTCCTTCTAACTGCTGTCTTTCTCTTTCTCTCTCTCAGCAATAAATTTCGAGACGGCAGCACGTGACTTTTATTTTAAAATAGTATATTATGAAATCAGCGCTAAAAACGTAAAGTAAAAATTAAAAAAATATTTCAGTTAAAAATAACTCATCCAATGTGATTTAAAAATATAAATAAATAATTTTTATATTTGATTAATAGAAATTAATATATTAAATAATATTTAATAAATATATTAATATATAAAAAATTAAAAAAAAACGTTTGCAGAAATAAAAAAAAGGTAAAAAAAAATCAAAAAAAAATGTTTGCAGAAATAAAAAAACGTAAAAAAAATTCAAAAAAAAAGCCGAAATAAAAAAAACATTAAAGTAGAAATCAAAAAAAAAAATACGTGGGCCTGAAATAAAAATATTTTAGGCCCAGCGTGGGCCTGAAATTTTTTATTTCAGGGTCACGTCGGGCCTGAAATCTTTTGATTCAGGCCCGACGTAGACTCAAATTTTTTTTCTATTTTAAAAATATATTAATATATAAAAAAACCTATCAAAACACTTAATTTCAGATTAAAACGCAGGGTCTAAAGTCACGATAGGAGAGCCTGAACATAGATGTGATGTCCATCAGTGGGTTTTGGTCAAAACCACTGATATTTCTAAACTACTCCTATTTCATTGGTGATATCTAATATATAGATGTTTGGACACCTAAACATCATTTCCTACCTCTAACCTCTCTGTTCATATGGAGTTATCAGAAATCCAGATATGGGAGGTCCATCAGTGAGTTTTGGTCAAAACTCACTGATATTTCTAAACTACTCCTATTTGATTGGTGATATCTAATATATAGATGTTTGGACACCTAAAACATCATCTCCTACCTCTACCCTCTCTATTCATATGAAGTTTTCAGAAATCCAGATATGGGAGGTCCATCAGTGGTTTTGGTCAAAATTCACTGATATTTCTAAACTACTCCTATTTCATTGATGATATCTAATATATAGATGTTTAAACACCTAAAACATCATCTCCTACCTCTACCCTCTCTATTCATATGGAGTTTTCAGAAATCCAGATATGGGAGGTCCATCTGGTGATAATAAAAAAATATAAAAAAATTTCAAAAAAAAAGCCGAAATAAAAAAAACGTTAAAGCAGAAATCAAAAAAAATACGTGGGCCTGAAATCTATTAATTTCAGGCCCACGTTGGGCCTAAAATATTTTATTTCAGGGCCACATCGGGCCTGAAATCTTTTGATTCAGGCCCGACGTGGACTCAAATTTTTTTTCTATTCTAAAAATATATTAACATATAAAAAAACTTATCAAAACACTTAATTTCAGATTAAAACGCAGGGTCTGAAGTCACGCTAGGAGGGCCTGAACATAGATGTGATGTCCATCAGTGGATTTTGGTCAAAACCACTGATATTTCTAAACTACTCCTATTTGATTGGTGATATCTAATATATAAATGTTTGGACACCTAAAACATCATCTCCTACCTATAACCTCTCTATTCATATGGAGTTTTCAGAAATCCAGATATGGGAGGTCTATCAGTGGGTTTTGGTCAAAACTCACTGATATTTCTAAACTACTCCTATTTCATTAGTGATATCTAATATATAGATGTTTGGACACCTAAAACATCATCTCCTACCTCTAACCTCTCTATTCATATGGAGTTTTCAGAAATCCAGATATGGGAGGTCCATCAGTGGGTTTTGGTCAAAACCCACTGATATTTCTAAACTACTCCTATTTGATTGGTGATATCTAATATATAGATGTTTGGACACCTAAAACATCATCTCCTACCTCTACCCTCTTTATTCATATGGAGTTTTCAGAAATCCAGATATGGTAGGTCCATCAGTGAGTTTTGGTCAAAACTCACTGAGTAGTTTAGAAATATCACCAGATGGACCTCCCATATTTGGATTTCTGAAAACTCCATATGAATAGAGAGGGTAGAGGTAGGAGATGATGTTTTAGGTGTCCAAACATCTATATATTAGATATCACCAATGAAATAGGGGTAGTTTAGAAATATCAATGAATTTTGACCAAAACTCACTGATGGACCTCCCATATCTGGATTTCTGAAAACTTCATATGAATAGAGAGTGTAGAGGTAGGAGATGATGTTTTAGGTGTCCAAACATCTATATATTAGATATCACTAATGAAATAGGAGTAGTTTAGAAATATCAGTGAGTTTTGACCAAAACCCACTGATAGACCTCCCATATCTGGATTTCTGAAAACTCCATATGAATAGAGAGGTTATAGGTAGGAGATGATGTTTTAGGTGTCCAAACATTTATATATTAGATATCACCAATCAAATAGGAGTAGTTTAGAAATATCAGTGGTTTTGACCAAAATCCACTGATGGACATCACATCTATGTTCAGGCCCTCCTAGCATGACTTCAGACCCTGCGTTTTAATCTGAAATTAAGTGTTTTGATAGGTTTTTTTATATATTAATATATTTTTAAAATAGAAAAAAAAATTGAGTCCACGTCGGGCCTGAATCAAAAGATTTCAGCCCCGACGTGACCCTGAAATAAAAAATTTCAGACCCATACTGGGCCTGAAATATTTTTATTTCAGCCAGCGTGGGCCTGAAATATTTTATTTCAGGCCCAATGTGGCCCACGTATTTTTTTTAATTACTGCTTTAACATTTTTTTTTATTTCGGATTTTTTTTTAAATTTTTTTACGTTTTTTTTATTTCTGCAAACATTTTTTTTAAATTTTTTTTACGTTTTTTGTTTTTTTTATTTCTGCAAACATTTTTTTTTGAATTTTTTTTTATGTTTTTTTATTTCTACAAACGTTTTTTTTGAATTTTTTTTTATATATTAATATATTTATTAAATATTATTTAATATATTAATTTCTATTAATCAAATATAAAAATTATTTATTTATTTTTTTAAATCACGTTGGATGAGTTATTTTTAATTGAAATATTTTTTTAATTTTTACCTTACGTTTTTAGCGTCGATTTCATAATATATTATTTTAAAATAAAAGTCATGTGTTGCCGTCTCAAAATTTATTGCTGAGAGATAGAAAGAGAAATACAGCAGTTAGAAGGAGGGGTATAAAAGGAAGTTCACATAAAGATTTGCGCCCTTTGGTAAAATAGAAACTATGGTATGCCCTTTGGTAGTTTTCGATTTTTAGGTACGCCCTTTGGTAAATTGCCGATAAATATAATATAAGTTAAATAAAATTATATTATATTTGGTTACATGTTATCGATGTTTTATTTTACAGGACTAAAAATAACTTCATTGGCTAACTTGTAACTTCTCATAAAAGATAATTTATTTATAAAAATGATTTTTTTATATAAAATTATAATTTTATTACGTTAAATAATAAAAATGAGCGATTGGATGAGAATTTTCTTTCTTAGATATCAACCGATCGAGTTTAATAGGATTCAATTCCTGCACTGCACGCATATTTATGCACAATCCCCCGCACGTCAATGGAACCACCTTCGCGGAGAAGCCACGCTCCTGAGCCACATGTGTCGCCCATGCAGCTCGACGACGTCGCACCACCTCCGCATCACACGTGTGCCAGCGGGCAACCTTCCACGTAGCGACCACGGCGCTGAGTCACCGGACATCCCCGCTCTATTTATATATCCTTATCATCATTCATCTCGGCATAAGCCAGTGTCGCCGGAATAACGACGAAGGGAAGCAGGTCGATCGATCATATCAGCGATGGAATACAAGAGGGAGGAGCGCAGTGACATGTACCCTCAGACGGACGCATACGGCAACCCCATCCGCACCGACGAGTACGGCAACCGCCTCCCCGTCAGCCAAGGCTATGGGGGCGTCAACGCCGGCGAGGAGAAGCACCACCAGAGCGCCGGAGTCACTGGAATCCTCCACCGCTCCGGCAGCTCAAGCTCCAGCTCAGTAAGCACATTTTAGTTAGTTAATTAATTAATTCCGAAGATTAATGTGTAGGAACCTTGACATGGATATCCGAACAATCCCCATGCAGTCGGAGGATGATGGGATGGGCGGCCGGCGGAAGAAGAAGAAGAAGGCACTGAAGGAGAAGATCAAAGAGAAGTTACCGGGTGCTCACAAGAGTGAAGAGGAGAAGACGAGGCTGCAGGAGGGAGAGTACGAACACGAGCACGAGAAGAAGGGATTCATGGAGAAGATTAAGGAGAAGTTGCCTGGCACCCATAAAGAGTACTAGATTTTGTGTGCTTATAAGGGGGCAACCTAGTTTTAAACTAATGTTCAAAAATAAATAAAATGTTTTTAATAAAATGCTTTTTAGAAATTTTACCAGGAAGCATTGACACTATATACATGCATATACAAAGAGAGTCAACACGCTAAAATTATCTCTGATCTCTTCTAACACGCGAATTAATTAGTTGTTTGAATTGGTCTAATCCATGCAACTAACAGCACGAGACATTATTGTTCCGTTCAGAGCTCATTGTCACCAGCTCTGATCAATTTTTGTTTTATCTCCTTGGAATATGATTAATTATATCCCATAAAATTGACGGTGGTGATGGATTGATGCTGGTGCACCAAACACAGGTGATATGAACCGCTTACCTGTCTAATATCACTGATTGACACAAAGTATTATATCACTGACTACTGTCGGCAGCAGCTGCATAATCCTCATGCATTGCTTTTTTAACAAACATTGTTCTTTAAGTATTATAAAGCACCTGGTTTGAATTAGATTTTTGACTAATTTAATTATTAAAAAAACTTTAATTCAATTTGCAAACAAAGCGTGAATAGAGAAGTTCCATGATTAATCTTGCATGCCATAATTAAGCAAGATTCTTGAGAAATTGTTCCATTAGGTAGCTATTAGCTCAATAATTTGAAGAAGGCTGGCAATTAGTTAATTAATTACTGCATGCAGAGCTTTAATTCCAACTTCAAGGCAGTAGAGTTGAAATCTTTACATGGAATGCAATATATATATATTGTTCTAAAATTTCTTTGTATATACTTCAAGGAGAGAAAAGTCTACCTTCTTGCGTAGCTTTTCCTCTTTGAGATTGTGGAATTTAACGAGTTGGTGCTTTGGCAACTTCATGACTTTAACCTTCCACCAGCAGCATCTTTATTTTATATTTAATTCTTCGTGCAAATAATTTGCAAGCTGAGGGAGTGTCAATATATGTGTACAAATGTAGTGCCGAAGTTTGTTGCAGTTAATCGTGTTCTTGTACACATCGCACCATGAAGCCGCCTCCTTCCTCAGAGCTCCAAACTGCAGGAAACAGAATTACAAGCCTTCAGAACACCCCAAAGATTGTCCTGCTCCTTACCTTCTCCTTGGTACTCCTCACCATCATCCCTCTGTACCTCTTCCCGTTGCTCGCCACTTCGCTCGCATCCACTTCGTCGGACTTATCCTCTCCCCTATCGTCGTCATCGTCGTCGTCGTCGTCATCCTCCCGTTCGGGTTCAATTAGACTGGTGGGGAAGAGATATCCGTCGTCGAGATGCGATATATTTCGAGGGGAATGGGTGCCCAACCCCAGCGCGCCCTACTACACCAACGAGAGCTGCTGGGCAATCCATGACCACCAGAACTGCATGAAGTTTGGAAGGCCGGACAGCGAGTTTATGAAGTGGAAGTGGAAGCCCAACGACTGCGACCTCCCCGTCTTCAACCCCGGCCAGTTCCTGGAGCTCGTCCGCGGCAAGTCCCTGGCCTTCGTCGGCGACTCTGTCGGCAGAAACCAAATGCAGTCCCTCATCTGCTTCCTCCTCAGGGTAATTAAATGTATTTCCTTACAGGATTAAATAGATTTTGTTTTAAAAAATTGATGCTAAATTCGTTGAGATCGATACAGGTGACTTACTCTGTGGATGCGTCGCCGACGAAGGACGATAGGTTCAAGCGCTACCATTTCCCTACGCACAATTTCACCATCGCCAGCTTCTGGTCGCCGTTCCTGGTGCGGTCAGAAGAGGCGAACGCGAACGGGCCGACGCGGACTGGGCTCTTCAATCTCTACCTAGACGAACCGGACACTAACTGGACGACGCAGTTGACCGGGTTCGACTACGTGATAATCTCGGCCGGCCACTGGTTCCTCCGGCCGAGCATGTTCTACGAGAGCCGTAACTTGGTCGGCTGCCACTACTGCCTCGACCCCAACGTGACCGACCTCACCATGCACTACAGCTACCGGCGAGCCTTCCGGCTGGCCTTCCGGGTCCTCAACGAACTCGCCGACGCCGGAAATTTCGGGGGACTCGTCTTCCTGCGCACCTTCGCGCCGTCGCACTTCGAGAACGGGGAGTGGGACAAGGGCGGCAACTGCGTGCGCCGGCGGCCGTTCCGGAGCAACGAGACGAGGCTGGACGGATACAGCCTGGAGATGTACATGACGCAGCTGGAGGAGTACGCGGAGGCCACGAGGGCGGGGCGGGCAAAGTTCCGGCTGCTGGACACCACCGACGCGACGCTGCTGAGGCCGGACGGCCACCCGAGCCGGTACGGCCACCGGGGGGACGAGAACGTGACGTTGTACAACGACTGCGTCCACTGGTGCCTGCCGGGGCCCGTCGACACGTGGAACGATTTCTTGCTTCAGATGCTGAAGAATGAGGGCGGGAGGGCCGCAGGACGGAGATCGTGGGGCCTCAAGAAGTCCACGATCAAATAGATTAATTTAATTGATCTTATTTTTATTCCTCTTTTCTTTATTTTAATTCTGCATAATGTTAATATGATTGGTAAATACAAGAGGTCCTGCTCTTTCGTTTATTTGCCTTTCCAATCTGTAGATTTTTTTTTTTTTTTAAAAGTGTTTCAATCTTTGCGATCGCTTATAAGACGATGATTGCCAAATAAAGATCGGCCTCGGAAGCCAAGATACCCAGCGTGCTGTTAGGTCGAATCCCATTCGCCTTCTTATCGCCACAGCGCGCCTTTCACCGCTCGCTGCCTGCGGAACCCCCATTCGAGGGACCGATTTCGATAAAAGGCAATGTTTGAGGGCTGAAATCAATTTTTTATTAGACCAACCTAACAGCATAATTTATAACGATGGCAGATTTGTCATTTCGAAAAAACAGGAAGGTGATTGGAAATAAAAGAAATCATCCTGAAAGAGAAAAGGCTGGGGAAGGGGGAGGAAAAGGAAAAGGAAAAGGAAAAATGGAAAAAGGAAGGAAAGGGTGGAGACGGAGATGTGATCTCACGGGGCATACAAACAAGTCGTCTTCCTTCTTCGGGCGGCGATCGATAGCAACCGATGGAGCAACGAGCTAATTTATTTCCTTAATTTCGAACAATTCGACATGGCGAAATCAGCACTCCTCTTGTTTTGATCCCATCTCTCGCTCCCTCTTCCCCCTTTCTTCTGCTCCTTTTCATTCCGTCGATCTGTTGGCCAGATGAGGAAAGGTCGAGTTCCAGTGGAGCCGGCGGCGGCGGTAGCGGAGACGCGGTTCCGCGGCGTGCGCAAGCGGCCGTGGGGGCGGTTCGCGGCCGAGATCAGGGACCCCTGGAAGAAGGTCAGGGTGTGGCTCGGCACCTTCGATTCGGCCGAGGCCGCCGCCCTCGCTTACGATTCCGCCGCTCGCTCGTTCCGTGGTCCCAAGGCCAAGACCAACTTTCCCCTCGCCGCCGCCGCCGCGTCTCCCACCCCTACACCTGCATTCCGCTGCCCTCCCTCCGCCCGGTTTCCCTTCGGCGACGACCACCATGATCCGCCGCCGTCCTCTTTGCAACGGCCGACGTCAAGCAGCCACAGCAGCACCGTGGAGTATTTCAGCGGGCCACGTCTTCCTGTGCCTCCGTTCGCGACGCTGAGCCACCGACGCGTGTCGCAGATAGAGAAGCAGACCAAACCACTTTCCCAGAGAACTCTAGACAACGACGAAGATTGCCACAGTGACTGCGGCTCGTCGGCCTCCGTAGTTGACGACGAGCGTGACATCGCTTCCACATACCAGCATACACTTCCATTTGATCTTAATCTTATCCCTTCCCCAGATGACGACCTCCAAGCCACGATTCTCTGCCTTTGACATCCTGATCACACGAGTCCGTTTGTTTCCTTATCTCTTTAGCACTATTGAACGATGCGCTTTCTTACATTATGCCAGTGATTTCATTTGATCAAAATGCTCATTAGCAGTATCTAATTAAATTGTTCTATCTGATCATCTTCTTTCTTCCTTTTTTCCCCCTAAAATGCAATAGTTACATTCTTTGATTTATGTTGAATTAGAAAACTTTGACTGTTGATTGGATCTACCATATATAAATAATATAGTAGTGAAATCTCTCTTAAAAACTGAATTCCACCCACGAAGAAGAAATGACTGAAAATGGAAAGAACAATCAAGTTTATAGTTATTCATTCAATCTTCTTTTAGATTATTGTCTCTGAAGAATTAGCTACATGGAGGTAGAGGAAAAAACTAGCTCAGTATGATGAGGTACACACAGAATATTCGTAGTTTTTTTGATGATTTTTGCCAAGGACTGCTGCATGGATTCACTTGGCTTTCTATATCTTAGTTTCATTGTTCAGGACTTCAGGTGAGTGTGATTATTAGTTCAGCCTCTTGATGAATCTTGCTTTTACTGTTCCTCAAATACTTGTTCGACGTCCAGATTTTGTAAGTTAGAATAGCGTTTTCCAATTGTATGGTTCGAATAATTTGTTTCTATATCTTCTTTTGTGTGTTTTAATCCTTCACCAAGTTCGTGGCATTACACAACCTTGTTATTTTATTTATTTATTTATTTATTTTTGCTATGATGATGGCTTGCTGTTTTGGCAATTTTATTTTAGAAACCAAGTAGTTTTGGGATAAGCTCATAGGTCACTGACTAAATTGACATGTGTGCAATAATCAGAAATTTTGTATCTTTTTATATTTTGTATAATTATTTGTTACTCAAAATTAAATCTTATCTGTTATATCCCTATCAACTGTCACTTTGGATAATGAATAATATAATTCAAAAGTATTTTCTCTGATTGTTCTGTCTATTGCTTCTGATAGTATCAAAAGTATTAGTTAACATTGGAGGCAGTGGCACATGGATGTTTTTAAGTTCTCTTAGACTGCCCATAAGATTCTAATCTATTTCTTGAGCCTTTTTTCATCATCTGAAATTTATTTGTTGATTATGCTCGGATTTCTAGGATATATATATTTCCCTTTTTCTGATTAAGCACAAATGTACACTTAAATATATCTGTAGCTAATACAGATTCATGTATCCTTTAGTTAATAATCTCCTTAGTCAAATAAATTGAATATAATTATTTGCTGCTGTGACAATTGGATCCAAATTTTCCTTTCCATGTGTCCATCACATATTTTCAGCTGTTCTCATCCGTAGAGTTCCATTTGTTAAGCATGAAAAAGATAAAGTGCCATATTTTTCTTTGTTCAATTGATCTCATCTATTCCGGCATGTGGTCAATAGAAGTCTACTATCATTAGGATGCACACTATTACATTTCCATGACTCAAGTCTAAGGATTAGTGGATTAGTAACTGAGCTAGTCCCCCCGGGAGTAGGTCCTGTTCACTAGCTCCTTTTTTTTTTTGAATGCATAGAAGTTTCCTGAATAAATTGCATCTAATTCTTTTGTGAGACAATTTATTTTTTTAATATTTTTTTTGCTTATTTCCATTTGTAACATGGTATATGTCTTGCAAACCTTATGTTTCGTACAATTTTTCTCATGCTGATGTTATTTATCCTAGATGGTTAAAACTTACACTATTCAGTTTATTTGTATTATTCAATGGAGGGAAAAGATTCCTGTCAGTCCTAATTAGTTCGGACTAGCACTGAACTATCCATTACTTTCTGTTCTTTTTTATGTCCATTTTTTTTTCTTGTTATAGGTTTGACAATTCTAATGTAGCTTTGAGCAAGTTTCTTTGGAGGGAGCGAGGTGTGAACTTCTTCGACTAATACTTTTGCGCTTTCTTTGGCTGTTAATACCCTCAGCAAATTTTCATAATCTCACTACTGTTTGATTCATTTCTGTAAAAAAAAAAAAATCAGCTTCCAAAGATATCTCAATCTTCTCGCCCATGGCCTGGAAGTTCAGTTCTGCTAAGGCATTCTGATAAATCGACACAACAAAACAATGAGCAAGAAGTTGAGAAAGTATGGACAAGGAAGATAAGAATGCCAAAGGTAACAAGAAGTCAAAAGCACGAGAAGAGGAGAATCAACCTTCTTTTTATGGTTTGACCCTAAGCTGGAAATGCAAATGCTAAAGGCGATAGGTCATAGTAAAAGCCATAAATCAAATCGTCCTGCTGCTTGGTTGTTACCTGTGCCTTTCCAATGCCTTGTTGACTTCTCAGTAGTTTATGGACGGGTGGAGGTCGGTGATTTTGTGTTCAATGTTTGGTTTTGGTTTTGGTTGATGCCTACCAATTCTTTAGTCAGCCAAAACCTGATTCTTATAGTTTTGATTACCATAGCAAATTACTTGGATGATGTTTTTGTGATATCAGTATTTTATTTCGACTCATATTTGATTGAAGATTATTATTGATTTAATTATATATTTATTATTTAACTTTTTTATTTAAATAATGTGTGATTCTTAGATAATGAAATATAACCTATCAGTAAATGAGGATATAATATGAAATGTTATTACAAAGGGCAACGTTTTACGAGATTCCGAAATTAATAAAAAACAATAATAATTTTTTTCTATTTTTCCCCCTAAAATAAATATTCCAAACGGATTGAAATTTAGTATAATTTCAATCAAAAACACCCATATTGGAGTTGGCGTGAAGAACCAAGAGGGCCTGGGAAAATAATTTAGCAATTGACCTAAACATTGAACTTATATGCATTTTATTTTAAATCTTGCAATCAATAGCCACTTAAAAATAGTAGAACAAAGGAAGCTAATCTCCACGATAATTAAAAATTACAGTGGAGTTTATTTTGATTCTTCGTTGTCGATACAAATTCAAGCAATCGTCCGCTACACGTCAGACGGTCGATGCTACATCTTCTTCGCCATTGTCGTGGGCCGGGTCCATCACGTGATGGGCCGCCGCCCTCCTCTCGAGGAACTCTTTGTTCTCCTTCCACACCTCCCCGTTCTCGTACACCTCCTTCTTCCAAATCGGCACCGACGCCTTCACCTCGTCGATCAAATAGCGGCACGCCTCCATCGCCTCCGCCCGGTGCACCGCCGACGCTGCCACGAACACGCTGGCCTCTCCCACCCCCACCGTCCCCAGGCGGTGCGCCACCGCGAGGCGGAGGAGCGGCCAGGAAGCCCGCGCCTCCGCGCAGACGGCGGCCAGGCGGCGCGCCGCCATCGGCACATAGGCCTCGTACCGAAGCTCCTCCACGCGTTTGCCCTCGAAGGTGTCGCGGGTCGTGCCTTCGAAGGTGGCGATCGCGCCCGCCGCGGGGTCGCGGACGAAGTCGACGTACCTGGCGATGTCGATCGGGCCGGAGGAGGCGTCGAGTATATCGACCAGATCCATTTCCGCTGCCGCATAAGCCATGATAATTGAGGCGATTTTGCCCTACTTTTTAGGTGATATAGACGGGGGCAATTATATAGACGGGGACAACTTTATGTTTGTCAGTTGCCAGTTCCCATCTTTCATTGCCAGAAGGCGAGGCTCATCTTCACAGCCAAAAAAGGGCACACGGGATCTTATGTCCCAAACTCTTAACTCCTGTGTTTCATGATCATGACGATGATCCACTATTCATGGATCAGATATTATCGATATTTTTTATTGTCTTTCCGAATTAAACGATATTTTGGAAGAACAGTAAATTGGTCGGGATCGTCGCAATTATGATCTCGTCGGATTTGATTGTGAATTCGACGAAATCGTAATTACAATGATTCCCGACGGATTTATCGTACCCCTCATAATATAGTTTAGTTCGGAACGGTCATCGATGGTATTCGATCGACGATCAGACGAATCGTAAGCCATTGACGATTATGGGACATAGGACAAAGAGAGTTTGGGAACAGAAGATCTCTTAAAAAAAAAGAGCACATCTATCATATTGAATTATATTTTCTCAAACATATTTCAATATTTATTTTATTATCAAATTTCCACCATGAGTGTTTAAATCACGGGATGTTGGTTATCCGGACGATTTGATAGATCCACTCCCGGAAAGGAATCAAGATGACTAACTAGCACAGAGGTCAAAGTCTGAAGGGGTCAATTGTACACCGGATCAAGGCATCTGAGTGGACATAGTCAATCGGACTCTCAAAGAAGAGCTTCTTTCAACCAGATTGATATAACCGGTCGGACATCGGGAATCATTTGTAAGGGGAAGACATCGCCTGAATTGGCGATTGTCTGAGTGGATTCGTACTCGTAATAGTCAGATAGATCTGTTCGATCGGACATTACGACATCCCAGAGGATGAGTAGGTTCAAGATAAGTCCGAGCGGATCTATTGCATAGGTTCATGGGCATGACTTCCTCTGAGCCTAGTTGGACACCTAGCAAGCTCATGGTCCTCAAAAGAGGTAGCCCAATGGACCCGCCAACCTGTTGGATTGGGCCTGACATCTTCAAGCCTTTCCGAAGGACAAGGCCCACAGTGTAGATGTCAGAGGTACGTAACGTGGCATATTGCATAAGATGCACATTAAATTCATTATAATCATGATACATTAGCTATGGGACTGCTCTATATCTCATAAATATGTTAATTTGATGGCCTTATTTATATTGATATAATATCTTATTAGAGTGGAGATTATGAGAAAAGTTATAAAAGAGATTGCTCCTTTAAGATACAGGTACACACCCCTCCCACGAGAGTTCACTCAAATTCCATATTTTCCATCATTCTCAGCTTGATACTAACTTTAGTATTGGAGTGATTGTACTGAGAATCCCGAGGCCTGTTTATTGACGACATTCTTATTCTTCCTTGAATGTGTGCAATGGCTCGGTGGATCTTCTTTTTATATAATCTTTCTATCGTCAAACTTTTATTCATCTCATAGACGTTTCATTTTCATCCATCTTCCGTAGGATGAACTAAAATCCTAGACGGTGTATTATACGTACTTTTTTATTTAGTCTCATGATAAATAATTTTTTTTTTATAAAATCAAATGGATAAGCTAAATTTATCTATTATCTAATTTATCAATTATTTAAATCACGATAACATGCTGCACTCCGTAGTCCCTAAAAGGCAGATTACAGGTTGATTTGCAACATACTTATTCACTATTATGTCTTTTTTTCTCAAGATTTTATTAAATATTAAAATATTATTATAATAAATTTAACGGTTTCAAATTTGCTATCCATGCAAACGCGCATCGTCCACTCGCAACTCGCCAGCGACGCGGGCTCTCTATCAAACGCGGAGGTCCAACTCAGGAGTACCCGCCACGCAGCCCCATTTCAAGATCCGATAAATACGGCGGGTATACCACTCTGCCCGCTAACCATCGTCGCCCCACTCCGATCTCACAAAAACTCTGATCCTTCCCTGAAAATCCAAATGGGATTCGACCATCATCACTTCTCTGCTTCCTCGCCTCCTTCCCTCATGGACCAGCTTCGCTCCTCGATCTACTTGTCGTGCTCCTTCGCCGGCGGCGATGGCACGGGAGGAGACGAGCAGGCCGCCGTGCTGATTCGTGCATCTGCCGCCTGGATTCGGCGCAAGGCGCGGGATCTGCTCAAGTTCGGAGGGAAATGCCGGATCCTAGCGTCTCGGATCAGGCGGCACCACCACTCCCGCCGCAAGTTCGGCTATGATCCCCTCAGCTACGCCCTCAACTTCGACGAGGGGCGAGACGGCGGCGACGAGGACTCCGAACGCGACTTGCTGCATCGCGCCTTCTTGTCCCGCCTCCCTCCCTCACCTTTTCACCCTGCGTCCGCTGCAGTGGTCGATGCCTGAAGAATCTGGCGACTCTTTCCGAGTCTTTCTTCCTCGATCCTTAATGCGAAATTGTACATAAGGTCATAAAAATTGAAAATTAGGTTTTTTTTCGCCGCGCGAATTAATATGCAGATTTCATTTGATTTTGGAGATTTGCTCCTTTAAGGTGCGTGGCCAGTAAATCCATCTAATTGAGAACGTTCAACCTTATTTTATTTGTCTTTGGTCTTTTCTTAATTTATTTTGTATACTTTTTATTCATCTTATCTAAAAGGAGATATAGAACTGAATCTAGTCGGTCTTCAAGCGGGGATTTTTGATAAAAATCAAAGTATGTCTTTTGTTTTTATTATTTTCAAAAAATATCTTATTTGAAAATATTTTTTTAAAAAAACATGATTATGTTTTTATTTTAAAAATATCATAATTGATCAACTATGCTAAAATAAAAATAGTACAGAATGTCTTTTAACATATATATTTAAAAAAAAATGTCATTTTAATGGTAATAAAAACATGAGAGATGTTCCCAAAAAAGTAAAAACTTTTAATACATATCAAAAGATTGTTAGAAAAACTTAAAACAGATTCAAAATATATTACATTTTGTTATTTCTAAGGAAGTGCGTGTTGCAGGATTAAGAGAGAAAATAAATGTAAATATAGATCATTAAATACAAATTAATAATAATGATATAACTTTATTGTTAATCGTTTATTATACATAGTTCATAAAGTATTATTGTTACCTGTGCATTTGGTCACTTTCATCTTGAACCAAAGATATAAATAAAATCAGAATAACATTCGTTTATACTTGAAAAAGGTTCACCGAGAACGAAAACATCAAACAGAGATAATAGAAAAACGCTCACAACATGAGCGAACTAAACAACTAGGCAATCAAGTTTTAAACAAACAACTTTGAACCTCAATAGTTCTTGAAGCAAATGAAACATAGTCCAAAAACTCCAACATTGACTCGAGTAATATGGCATTACACAATAGCATTTGCCGCACTAGCAATTCTTGGCCACAGGTCCGCACATTCTTTTCCAATGGGTCCGGTAATTGCAGATCCTGTGAAAACCATGAAGATCAGCGAGAGTTTTTTTAAGGCTTTTTCGCTGAGATTTATTTACTCGGGTGGATAACTACAAGGTAGAAATGCAGGGGAAAATGAAAAGTTATTACGTCTTGCTTCCTTTCACTTTCCCTTTTCCAACCTACTAATCCACTAAAGTAAACAAGTCATTATGCCCTCGCAATAAGAGCACGGAATGCAACTCTGGAGTGGCCATAGTCTGAGTAATATCATAAATGACTAAGACTTAATGAAAAATTCACTACATTTTAACTAGTAATACTGGAAAATAAATTTTTTTCCTACTCCATGTCTTGGTTACCTTTCATCTCACCCTTCGGATTGACAATCACTCCCGCATTATCTGCATTATTTGAGTGATAAAGAAATTAGACTCTTATACAAACATAAACAGATGTAAGAAAGCATACGAAGAGAACTTCTAGCTGTTGCTATGCAAAAACTGATAGAGAGAAATCATGAAGGGTAATTCTATATCAAACTTATGGAAATGATTATTCCATTTAATGGAATACTTTTATGAAACCTGATACATGTAATATATTTATAACATATGTTGAAATTTGACACCAGGAGCACAAAAGAACCAGCCATGTAGGTCAAGTTTGTAGAAAGTGACATGGCCACTTATAGCGAGGTTAACGCAAAAAAGACGTACCAACTACTGAAAGATTTAAAATAGTCATCCAAAGGTCAAGCTGCAGCTTCCTAGCTACTGCATTCTTGAAGAGAAAAAAAAAACAAAACAAAAAACTCGATAGAAGAAATGAGTAATCAAGGATTTTGGACAATATTTGCACGCATAAATCAGAAAAGGATTACTTCTTACGAAGACACAATTCAACTACACTAATTAATTAGTTACCAGTAGGGATACAAGCATTATTTTACAAAAAGTTAACTGATGATAATAACTATGCATAGAGCTCAATGGAAACATGAAATCCACGTACCCAACTCCAAACACTTGTTACAAACACACTCCTAGAAATTTTTGTCAAAGAGGACAAACAATCCTCATTCCCATCTTTCATCATTATAAGCAACTCAATAAACTATCAAAATAGAGCACAAAAGATAATAAACATTTTTGTAGTGGCAAGCACAACTTTGTCTGTAAAGATAATATACAAGGCATTTTTAAAGCACAAAAGTAAGACTTTCAAACAATTTATCTTCCATCAAATTTAGTAACACTTGCAAGGACATAGAAGGAATTTTATGAGCACAAAAATAAGGCTTTCAGACATTGTTTTCCATGAAAATTATTAACACTTGCAAGATAGGGTGGCATTCTAAGGGCTGGATATGCATATTTACCATTCAAAGATTTGCATGTTCTCAGCAGTGTATTTCAGTCACTGACTAGTTAGTAGAGATTAAGGATGATGTTCATGAAAAATATAATATCAAGAAAACTGATCTTAACAAACCTCTTTGCAAATTAAGATGGCAATCATTCTAACATGAAAATAGCCAACAAATTAGCATTCAAACAGCAAGCAACCATATGAAAGTGAACGAACCTTGAAAAAAACAAGCGCCTTGAAAGACAAGTAATCAGACTACCATGAGCGATGTATAATGTCCACTATATCTACAAGAGGGATTTTTTTATTAACATTGGAAACCCTAGACTGAAATCTATTAAGGCCCACCTATTTCTAGTTCAAAGCAATCAGTTATAATACAAACTAATCTTCTAAGCTTCCCTTGAACAGTGGACTTGAACAGAATCAGACAGTAATTCACTACATGCAAAGCTACTTGAACTGGGTCAGACAGCAATTCACCACTACGAAAGCCAACTCTAATTGACGTCATCATCGTACATTAGTTGCATTTAAAAATTTATCAAAGAAGTTGAATGATATAACCTGCGATGAGATACAAAGTGGAGACTCACAATTACGGGGGAACACGAGAAGAAAAAAACAATTTGATAATGAGCAGACACAACCTTCAAAGTACATGTAAACACCGTCCTTTCGGCGCCAAGGCTTTCGCTGACGGACAATGACGGCAGGCATGACCTTCTTCCGGAGGTCAGGCTTTCCCTTCTTGACGGTGGCCATGACCATGTCCCCGACGCAAGCGGAGGGCAGACGGTTGAGCCGGCCTTTGATCCCCTTGACGGAGATGATGTAAAGGTTCTTAGCCCCCGTGTTGTCGGCGCAGTTTACCGTCGCTGCCACAGGAAGACCCAGAGACATCCGGAACTTGTTCCCTGCCGTTCCTCCGCGGCCTGTAAACTCCAATGCGGCAGATCTAGATCAAACAGAAACCCCAACACGACGGAGGAAACAAGAGGGAACGAATTACCTCTCTTCGACATCTTGGAGGTGAGAGCTGACAACGCCGGTGTAGGAAGAAAGCAAGAAGCCCTAGGGTTTGCTTTCAAAATTAAGCGACGCCCTTTGCGTATAAGGAAACGGCGATTAGTTGGCTTGCTTTCAAAATGTAGCCCAATCATATAAGCACACTTATATTTGTTTAAATATTAACTATTCTGCAATTTAGACGTCCGGCCTATTAGCTCAGTTGGTTAGAGCGTCGTGCTAATAACGCGAAGGTCGCAGGTTCGAAACCTGCATGGGCCATTTTCAATCATATTTTCTTTTTCTTATTAATATTATATAAAGAGCAATGATAGAGAACGTGAAATTTTAGCGTGAAACTCAACGTGAATGACATAGTATTTTTTATATACACGTGGCGGCGGCCGGTTTCATATTGGATTCACGTTGAATTTTTCATGTTCCCAATCATTTTCCTTTTATAAAGTATTATGCTTCTCACTCTTAAATCTTTGGCTTATTAGCACAGTTGGTTAGAGCGTCTTGCTACTGCGAAGATTGCAGCTTCGAAACCTGCATGGGTCATTTTTAATCATATTTTCGTTTTTTCTCACTTATCAAACTATAAAATATTAAGCTTCAATCAGTTGGGCCTCTGACCAATTAACTCAGTTTGTTAGAGCGTCGTGCTATTGGTGCAGGTCGTTCGAAACAAGAATGTGCAATCATATTTCCGTTGTTTTCTAATTTTTGTTGAAGCTCTTATTAAATGGGCTTCTTCTTCCCTATTGTGCTGCACTATTTGTATGAGCTTCTTCTTCCCCTTATATTCTATAGAAAATTTATATTTTTAACGATGTTTTGAAATCATGAATCATTTTACATTAGGATTTTTTCCCCTCTATAAACAAAAAGACATGTTATCACGTTTTTTTATTAGCTATGAGATTATCGAGGAGGCAAATAAAAAATTTAAAAGCATATATATTGAGTAGCTATTAATTGTTATAGTCAGCATCAAGCTCAGCAAATAACTCTTGCATCTTAAAGGTCCACAAACATAACTCTTATATCCCTCCCGTCAAAATTCCATTTCATAATTCATTTTTCGAGATATCTGAATCACCTTTTCATAATTTAATTTTAAAATAATAAATTATGATTCGGATACAGATATTCTCTTCTTCTCTTACCCTATATATCTCTTCTTCCTTGTAAATTAACTAAGCTCCGAAGCTTTTGCTATATTTTAATGTGATTATGAAAGATTAAGAAATAATTAAAAAATTATCTTATAAATAATCATTAAAGTTCTTTTGGCTCGAAATGAATTTATTTCAACCACTTTTGCCTGAAATAAGATATAAATAGAAAATATAAAATATCCAAAAATATCAACAAAATAAAATAAGGAGGGCCTAAAATAAAAATGAATTTATTTCAAACACTTTATTTTATTTATATGATTTTATATTTGACTTTTAAAAAGGGCACCTAAAATAAAAATATTTCAGTCTCAAAGAAGACCTGAAATGAAATATTTCAGGCTCAAAGAAGGTCTGAAATAAATTTATTTCAGACCTTCTTTGGATTTAAAATAAAATGTTTCATCATGTTGTTATATTATCCATCGTAATCCATAATTCTTCTAATAGGATAATGCACAAAAGCTTGTTGAGCTCCTATCATCCCATCCACGAGTGATGCAATGCTAGACATCCTGGGCGCTCTCTACATTATTCTCAAGTAAGTTTACCAAAATTTTCTTATTTGATCAAAAGTAATAAGATCAATAAAGATTGATATTGCGCAAAGGTGTTGGCTCAGTGTTAGGTTTTTTTTGACAGGATTACTAGCTCTTTCGGAGCATATTGTGCAAAGTACCAAGTACTTGAGTGTAACTGCCAGTTTTGGTAATTATACTTCCTTTTTGATAGCTTCTTATCTGAGGAATCAAAAGTTTATCTTGTATATTCTTGTATAAAAACTAGAGATCTTATTTATTGACATAATTTGACAAAAATTTTATGCATTTGTTCATTTAGACAAGCAAAACATTTCATTTCAGGTCCAAAGAGGACCTAAAATAAATTTATTTTAGACCCTCTTTGGACGTGAAATATTTCATTGCATACTCTCTTTAGGCTTGAAATATTTTTATTTCAGGCCCTCTTTGTGCCTAAAAAAACTTTAGTCCCAAAGAGAGCCTGAAATGAAAAATTTCAGTCCCTCTTTGGGTCTAAAAAAATTTCAGTCCCAAAGAGGACCTGAAATATTTTATTTCAGACCCTCTTTGGATCTGAAAATTTTCATTTCAGGCTCTCTTTGGGCCTAAAAAAATTTCAGTCCCAAAGAGGACCTGAAATATTTTATTTCAGGCCCAAAGAGGGTTTGAAAATTTTCATTTTAGATCCTCTTTGGGACTGAAATATTTTTATTTTAGGAACCCTCTTTAGAAGTAAAAATATAAGGTGTGGTTCATCATTGGCCAAAGAATACAGGGTATTATTTTATGAAATTATTGTTTTTCTGAAAATATAAAATATAAAATAAAGCAAAACAATCATTTTTGTTATAAATGCTGCATATACATATTAGTAAATTGTTAACCAAATACGTCATTTTTATGACGAATCAAAAGCTTTGAAATCCATTGTAATGAAGGAAAATAATACCCTGTATTGTTTTGCCAATGATGAACCACACTTTATATTTTCACTCCTCTACATGATGCATTATTCCGTGCCAATTGGCACGACACGAGAAGATCATTTTTAGTGGTTAGGACTAAGTTTTAACATCATAATTAGCTTCTCCTAGTTCAACCCTACCTAGTGATATCAAGTATTGAGAAATCCAAATATCATAGGTTCATCAATGGTTTTGGCAAAAACTCATTGATGGACCTAGAAAAGTCTGATTGCAACAATTTCAAATATTATAAGTTTATGATGTTACAAAGACTCGTATTGTGCTATCCAATGTGTATTTAAGGGCATTTTAGATATTCTTCAATAATACGATACATCTAAGTTTGCTTAAAGGTAAATTGAATTATGTTATTTTTTCACATTAATATTTTATTTTAATTTCTATTATATTTATTTCTTATATGATTAATCTATAAATTCTATTTATTTATTTATATTTTATATATATATTTTTTTGTTTTTTATTCTATATTTTATATTTTATATTTGAAAAAAAACATTGAGCCCACTGATACAATTGATAGGATAAAGGAACGGGTCGTGGAGAAAGAAGGAATCTCACCTGTCCAGCAAAGGTTTGTTTGGCTTTTCTGTTGAATGGTAAATTTAATGAGATTGAATCTATCTGACAATTTCGGATTTATTCAAACGTGTTAAAATCCTCAAAAGCTCATTCTCTCTTAGAAATGGATGAGGCTGCTCATATTGTTTCTGCAAGAGTTTCCGTGCGCTTCAGTGTTTTCAGAGGATTTTACTTGAATGCTTTCGTTTTAGAATTGGATTGTCGAGTGAATTGGTTGGACCTCTATTTCGTAGAAATAACAATTTAACCAGTCCAACGCTGAAAAAGTGATAGTGAAAAGATATGGTTGACAATCTTGACACCAAATTTTATATATTTTGACCTTAGTTGATCCACTGAACCTGCTTACCTGCTAGTGTCGTTTCATTATCAAAACAGTGCTCAGTGGAAATAAAACAGCATAGTTGTTTCTTCATTTCCTTATCATATACTTTGATATTTAGATAGTTCAGTATTTTTGAGACGGACAACCTGTGGAATTGGAAAACACAGCTATCTTATGCTAGAAAACAGCTAGCTGATGACCAGACCGCCAAGGAATACAATATTGAAGGTCGCTCTGTTCTCCACCGATGTGTTATTCGTGACTCTCTCTTTATGAAGGTGTTATGTGTGACTCATTATTTTTTTTTTGTTAGTAAGCATTAAATATCCAATTTATATCGATTAATTTTGGGATGTTTGATTCAGTTCCACAAAAATTTCATATCAGTCTAAATCGAGAAGCGTTCACAATGGACAATGGATAAGGGGGCATACATCCTTATCCAATCCAGATGCTCCTATCAACCACTACAAGAAAACTCAGGATTACCGACGGAATTACCGACGAAATTATTTTCCGTCAGTGTTTTTCTGACAGAATTTGTATTCCGTCGAAATTTACTGACGGAATAAATTTTCCGTCAGTAAATCCATTTTTTCCCGTCGGCAAATTATAAATCCTATCCGCCGGAATAATTGTGTTCCGACGGAATAGCAATTCCGTCGGAAATTTCCGACGGAATTACTGTTCCGTCGGAAATTTCCGACGGAACAGTTATTCCGTCGGAAATGACCTTTTTGTTGGAAATTTTTTTAACATTGCCCTCTCCGTCGACGGAACAGCCCCTCTGTTGGGGGAAAAAAAATTTCCCGAAAAAATTATGTATTCCCGACGGAACAGTACTTCCGTCGGGGATTTCCGACGGAACAGTACTTCCCGTCGGAAATTTTCGACGGAATAGTAATTCCGTCGGAAATTTCCGACGGAATTACTGTTCCGTCGGAAAGGGGCTAAAAAATTCGCGCGAGAAGGGCAAAAAATATCGCCGCCCTAATTAAAAAAATCGCAGCCATAAAATTAGGGCATGCCCTAATTTTCACTCACGCGCGCCTCTTCCTCGCTCCGGACTGTCGCCGCCGCCGCTCGCTCTCGTCGTCTCGTCGGTAAGCCTTTCTCCCTATTTTTCCTCGCTCGCAACTGTCGGCGCCTCTTCCCTCACGCGCGCCTTTTCTCCGGCATTCACAGCCTCGGCGGCGTGCGCCTTCACAGCCTCGACGGCGTGGTCCAGGCGCGTGGCCGAGGTGGCACGGCGGCAGCCCTGTGGCCCTGGGGGCACGCTGGCGTGCACCTGCGGCCCTGGGGGCACGCCGACGGCCCCCTGCTGCCTGGGGGCACGCCGGCGGCCCCCTGCTGCCTGGGGGCACGCCGGCGACCTCCCCTGGCTTGCCGGCGTGCCCCTGCTGCCTGGGGGCACGCTGGCGGCCTCCCCTGGCCGACCCCTGGCTTGCCGGCGTGCCAATTGGCACTCCGGCAGGCCATTTGGGCTGCCGGGCAGCCCCGCCAGGTCCAATTGGGCTGGCCGGAAGGCTAGCGACCCAATTGGGCTGGCTGGCTGGCCCAATTGGGCTGGCTGGCTGGCCCAATATGGCTGGCTGGCCCAATTGGGTCGGCTGGGCCCGCAAGCGATTTGCTCAATTGGGCTGTTGCGCGTGCCCGTTTGGATCTAGCGTGCCAATTCGGTTGTCGTTGTAGCAATTCGAATTGAGGGCTGCCCAATTGACACGTTTTGTTACTTTAATACTGTATTATTTGTTATTAATTAGATTTTGTTTGTACTTTTATAGGTTACTGCAGTTGCTGCTTCCCTTCTAGACGTGTACTTGATTTAAGGTATCTATTTTATTTGTATTTTGGTTGCAATGCTTACATTATGTGTTAGATCATTGTAAATTTAATTTGTTATTAGTATATGGTGTAAATTAGTAATTTATTAGAAATGATCTTACTTAGATTGTTCTTACTAGTACGTGTTTTCACTGTTTATATAGATTGATCTTACTTGTTTCCTTGATAGTTGTTACCTTGATAGTTTATTTATGACATGTAATTAATATAAAATTGTGATATAGGTTTAATTTTATTTTATTTGTTTGATATTCTCATCCTACAACTGAATTACTCATTATTAGGCAAAAATGTATATGAACAAAGCTTGGATGTATAACCGATTAGATAAGGGATTTATTAGAGATGATTTTGTTTCTGAACTGGAAACTTTTATGAACTTTGCTAAA
Organism: Boesenbergia rotunda; assembly: GCA_024364735.1. Lineage (NCBI taxonomy): Eukaryota > Viridiplantae > Streptophyta > Magnoliopsida > Zingiberales > Zingiberaceae > Boesenbergia > Boesenbergia rotunda. The sequence continues at coordinate 148,334 of JAGFNQ010008540.1, read as the reverse complement.
AGTCATCCTGAATGTTTGAATGGTTCTGAATTACGATGTTCATGTAATCACAAAAAATCAAGGTTGTAAAAATCGCTAGGCGGCAGTCGGGCGGAGGACTACCGCCTAGCGCCTAGGCGGCCTCGACGGGGCCTAGGCGTTTTTACTGTTTATAGTACTATTCCAAGTCATATAGTATTTGACATATAGTATTTTTGGTATATAGTATTTTTGGTAATACTATAAACAGATCCAAGTCATAAAGGCTATCTATAAGCTAACCATATTCCTCCTTGAGCTTCAATAAGCTAACCAGATTTGATTTGATTTGTTGTAATTATTAGGAAACCAGAAATAAGCTAACCATATTTCTCCTCGAATCCCACTTTTCTATAATTTTTTTATCAAATTTCTTTAAAAAAAATTTTTTTAAAAAAACTGACCTGGGCGGCGCCTAGGCCGCCTAGGCCGCCCAGGCCGCCTAGGCGCCGCCCAGGCCGCCTAGTCGCCGCCCAGGCCGCCTAGTCGCCGCCCAGGCCGCCTAGTCGCCGCCCAGGCCGCCTAGTCGCCGCCCAGCCCGCCTAGGGGCCGCCTAGGCAGCCACCCGCCACAATCGTGCCGATTCGCACAAAATCGGGGCGGCTGGGGGCCGATTGGCGCCTAGGCGCCCGCCTAGGCCGAGTTTTACAACCATGCAAAAAATGCAGAAACAGAGCTTTTCGTGATGAGGACACTGTAAGAGTTCATATATGTAGAAATGGATTTGTGCCAAATTATTATAATTGGTATTGTCACGGAGAACCTTATGTGTACGAACCAATTGGACCTTCTGCTGGTTCAACATCTGATATAAATGTTGTTGCACCTGATACAACAACTAATATTGGAATGCAAACAATGGTTGAGGATGCAATCAATGTTGTTCAATTTTCTCATGTAGATGATATACCAACACAAGAATATCAACAATTATCTGAAATGTTAAATGCCAGTGAAAGAGAACTGTGGGAAGGCATTCCTTCTGGTCATTCGCAACTTTCAGCTACTGCAAGATTATTAAATTTGAAAGCAGAACATCATTTTTCAGAAAGATGCTACGATGACATATGTCAATTGATGTCTGAGTTGCTTCCTGCTGATAACATAATAACCGATAGCTTTTATAATACCAAAAAATTGGTCAATGATTTAGGTTTGCCATTTGAGAAGATTGATTGTTGTATCAATAACTGCATGATATTTTGGAATGAAGACAATCAACTGAGTGAATGTAAAATATGTGGTCATCCTCGTTATAAGTCTCTTATTCGCATACCCGGGAAGAAAAAGATTGCTTGGAAATGTATGTATTACTTTCCATTGACTGCAAGACTTCAACGTTTATATGCATCTACTGCTACAGCTAGTCAAATGATATGGCATCATGAGCATGTACACGAGGGAGGTCTAATGTGTCATCCCTGTGATTCCCCTGCATGGAAACATCTTGATAGTGTGTTTCCTTCATTTAATATAGAACCACGGAATGCGCGATTGGGACTTTCTGCAGATGGATTTCAACCATTTGGTCAATCAGGACAACAATATTCTTCTTGGCCAGTTATATTAACACCGTATAATTTACCGCCATGGATGTGCATGAAAGATGAATTTATGTTCCTTACTATACTGATTCTTGATCCAAGCAATCCTAAAGAGAAGATAGATATTTTTCTCCAACCTTTGATTGCTGAGTTGAGTGATTTATGGAATGTAGGGTCCTTGACTTATGATGTTGCAACCAAAACTAATTTTACATTACATGCTGCATTATTATGGACTATCAGTGATTTTCCAGCATATTTGATGTTGTCAGGATGGAGTACATCGGGAAAATTAGCATGCCCACATTGCATGATGGACTCTGATGCATTTTCATTACCTTGCAGTGGAAAAGTTTCTTGGTTCGATAACCACCGTAAATTTTTACCCATTGATCACCCTTTTCGGCGAAATAAAAAAAAATTCCTTACAGACATGGACGAGTAGTTTTTGCTTACATCTAGACATCCTTACAGGTGATTCTGTCTAATGCTCATCATGGGAGGATTGTATGTCTTCATTTTGTAGTTCACTAGTTCTACAGAGTCAGTATGATAATTCTTGTCATGCTGTTATCAGGTTGAATATGACAACAATGGACTACTAAGAGGAAAGTTAATTCTTCTTTTGTTGGTCATGGGAATGTGTCTTTCCATAGAACTCTACATGAGCTATCTTGGTTACCATTCTTGTCTTGTTTCTTCCAAGTACAAGTTTTAATCTGAGATAACATCTGCAGCTTTTTTATTTGAACTGCGTTGGAGCCTTGGAGGCCTCACCAGCACCAAGTTCATAATTATATTAAACCCCCTTTTTTAATTAGAATCAAAATATCAACATATCTACTAAAGTAATGTAGTCTTTGGCTCTTTATAGAATTGCTAAGAGATACAAGTTTCTTGATCTGTATGAAGCTTGTATTGTAGGGAATAAGTTTGTAATGCAGATCCAAATCCTGTTTGGTACAGCCTTTTCCCAAACTCATCAGCTTGATTTGCTTATATTATTTAAAGCCAATTTAGCTAATCTATGCTATTACATTTGACATATCATTTTGTCTGCTTGGTATGATTAGACAGTAAACTTATTTTTTTCCCTTAATAATGTGTGTTGCATTCATTTTTAGAACCTGACATGCTCTTCCAGTTTTCCCAATGCCTCTTCATCTTGTTATTTGTTTAAGTACTTTTAGAACCTGACATGCTCTTCCCTTAAAAATTTCAGGTACCTTGTTAGTCAATGAAAGAATGCTAGAGACGTATGTAATTGCAAGGGATCGATTCCTTGCATCTGATGGGAACAGTTGGGATTTGATGCAAACATGTATTATTGTACTTGACTTGTATTGTATTTCAGTATGAATTTGGACTTGTAATATGTATTGTACTTCAGTATTGTACTTGACATGTATTATTGTATTGTTTTCGACTAAACATTTTTAGTATATTGTTTTTTTGTCAATGATTATTTCAGATGCAAATTATATTATTTTGCCATGTGGATTTGTTTCAACCAAAATATTTTTTTATCACAATTCAATTTTTTTTATTACGTTCCGACGGAATACCGACGGGAATAAAATTCCGTCGGAAATATATCGAACTGGATTTGTGATAAATCGCCAATAGATTGGGAGTTTTCCGACGGAAACGGCGGTTTCCGACGGAAACTCAGTTTCCGTCGGAGATTTCCGACAGAAATAGAGATTCCGTCGGAGATTTTCGACGGAACCGCCGTTTCCGTCGGAAAACTCCGACGGAAACGGCTTTTCCGACGGAAATCTCCGACGGAAACGGCGTTTCCGTCGGAAATCTCCCACGAAATCTTCATCCCGGTTTTTGAATTTTTCGACGGAACTGTATTTCCGTCGGTTTTCCGTCGGTATTGACCGACGAAAATTTCCGTTGGTACGTTTCTTTTGCCGACGGACCGATTTTTCCGTCGGTAGTGTTTTTTCGACGGACCCATTTTTCCGTCGGAAATATTATCCCCGACGAATAATTTTCCGTTAATATTTTTTCCGTCGGAATTCCGTCGGGAATGGTTTTTATCGACGGAATTCCGTCGGTAAACTTGTATTTTTTTTGTAGTGAACGTGGATGAATTTGATGTTCATATTCGTCCAATGGTGCAAAAGGTAGCGAAAAGGAAAGACAAATACAAAATTAGAGATATTGATGATATGAAATTCAATAATAGGTGGCAAAAAATGAAAAATTACAAAGAGAGCGAATTGAAATGAAAAAGCACGAGATGATAATGAAGGAGTATGAAATCCTTATGAAGGATACTAGTGGGATGATAGAAGATTAACTTAAGTTATATTTCAAATTTTATGAAAGTATTAAAAAGAGATATGATATGTAGTAGATGTTTTTAAAATGATGATTAATTTATAAAATTTGTTATTTTTTCATTTATATAATTCATTTTTATCTATATTAATATTATTTATATTTAAATAAGTTTTCTAAAATGAGGTAAAATAATTTAGATGTGCACTTCCTGTTACGTCATTATTTGATGTACATATTTAACTTAATATTTTGACATAATACTGGGTATTAGACTAACAAAAAAATGAATGTTAAATGAATATGAGGATATACATCCTCAACTAAAGAGTCGAATTACAATTAACCATTTAAAAAGAATTATTACAAACTAGTCATTACAAAATCAACAGTTATAAAAATAACTATTATAAAACTAACCAGTTTACAAATAATTCATCCGTTAACAAATAATTGGTATAAAAGTGATCCATTAAGATATGTGAATTATTAAATGTGAGACTAAAAAATAAAATTTAGGGAGATTTTTTTATAGGGCAAAGAAGAGTGAGGTCTTTTTATTTTTGATGCGATAATGACGTGACACATAAAAAATATAAAAAATTTATTTTATAGGTTCTTTCATTCGAGATGCTCTCATTTCTAAGAAAGTGTGAGGCCTATAAAAGAGTCGTTGAGATTTATTTTATAGGGAAAATGATTAAGATATTTTTACTTTTGATGTGATATTGTGATGACAAAAGATGATTTGTTTACTCCTAGCGTCCTTGTCAATCTGTTTGAGGGTCAAACGAATGAGATAAACCATGAGAATTACTAGTCTGAATAGTGACTAGCACATAAGAGAGAATAGACAGTTGATTTTGTCAAAATTTAACTCTCAGATCTCATATTAATAATAATGTTTTATGTGTTAGTCATCCGTCTATTCCGTTGAGAAGATGTTGACATTGATGTGACATTGTGGGAGCTATGGGAGATGCCCTAATGGGCTCATAGTCCTTGAGAGTCCAACAAGACCTGCTCATCTGACGGATTGGAGGCCCAAGTTTGCCCCACCGAAGCTTGCCTATGAAATAAAGCGTCGAGTATCTGCCCCCTTCCTTATACTAACGACAGTCGTCGATCCTAATATTTCGTTTTGCTTCTTCTGTTGCTTAGTTTGTTTTACCGTCTCCGAAACCCGGCGGAATCTTTGAAACCCTAGGATCGATGGGGCAGGGAACCCCCGGCGGGATGGGGAAGCAGGGACATCCTGGCGATCGTAAGCACGACGGTGATAAGAAGGACAAGAAGTTCGAGCCGGCGGCACCGCCATCTCGTGTCGGCCGCAAGCAGCGCAAGCAGAAAGGTCCCGATGCCGCTGCACGAATTCCCACTGTCACCCCCCTCTCGAAGTGCCGACTCCGCCTTCTTAAGCTCGATCGCATCAAGGACTATCTCCTCATGGAGGAGGAGTTTGTCGCTAATCAGGAGCGCCTCCGCCCCCAGGAGGAGAAGAACGAGGAGGACCGATCCAAGGTAGACGACCTCCGGGGTTCGCCCATGAGCGTGGGGAATCTTGAGGAGCTTATTGATGAAAATCATGCCATCGTCTCCTCGTCCGTCGGGCCGGAGTACTACGTCAGCATTCTTTCCTTTGTCGATAAGGACCAGCTGGAACCTGGTTGTGCCATCCTTATGCACAATAAGGTTATTCTCTTTCTCGATCGCTTCTCCATTTTAGGGTTTGTGTTAGCACTTTTTTCCGCTGTAAGATCGACGCTAACCTTTTGTATTTTTGATGAGAAATTTGAGGCTGCTACGTCGGAGCATCTTCTTCTGTCGAAAAGAATGATACAATGTTTTTTCCCCCTTATTCCCCTTTGTTGGATTTTTTTAGGACTGACTTCAGATCCTCTGCTTAAATGAACACCTAGAATTGGCTATTTCTGCAATCACAATAAATTTGTCTTTTCCTTATATGCAAGTCGTGGAACTAGCAGCTAGCATGTTCTCTATTCACTACACCACCTTTTCTAGGATCTCAGGGCTCTTAGGATAGTTGAGTTGCATGAACTATTTATTAATTTATTATGGTCATATGGACCAGCTCAACGGTAAATGGCAGCCTTGGCGCAATGGTAAACCTCCTTCCATGTGGTGTAAAGGTCTCGGGTTCGAGGCTCGGAAACAACCTCTTGCAAAGTAGGGTAAGATTGCATACAATAGATCCTTCCCTGGGATTCCGCATTGGCAGAAGCTTCGTGCACCGGGCTGCCCATTATGGACCAGCTCAAGGCATCACATTAAACAAAACTTGGATGAAAGGAACAAGAGGCTGGCGATGGTGAACAGATGAAGATGACCTCACTGGTGGAGTAGGGATGGAGCTGGCAGAAGTTGAGTAAGAAGTGGGAGGGGAAGGAGAGTGTGGATAGGAAGAAAATCTTTTTTTCTGTTTGTTTTCGTTGACAGATCCCCATTCATGTTTATAACTTGAATTCTGATGCTCATTGTGCTGCCTTGATGCTCTAGAGTTTTCTCTTTAAACCGTTCTAATTGCTTATTCTTCTGTGTTTTTTGATATAGTATGCAGAAGTTCATGTTTATTCAATAAAATAAGAAAACTCATTTAGTGTGTAAGCAATCATGTAATGATAAATCATCATCTTTTTTCCAAAAGCTAGATTCATGATTTTGTAAAAGAATAAAAAATAATGTTTATTTAAAGCTTGTTTAAAAAGAATGTAATGGGTTGGTATACCAAACATTACTAATCATTACATTTAGAACTAATTTAGTATTCAAGGTGGCATTTAATTTTATTTATTTCCTGCATCTTATACCCTTAAAATTTAGATTATGTAGACAAATAACTTGCACATACAATCTTGCATTGAGGACAGTTGAAGGTTTGCAAACTTAGGATTGCAAGATCCTATAACTTAGTTAAAATATCATATCAAGTATCGTGCATGTGTTATTTTATAATTTTAACTGCACCTTAAGTTTAATTAAGACCACATAGCATGCCTTAAAATGTAATTATCTATCCAATTTAAAGCATTTAGTTAAAGCAAACTATCAAGTTAGAGAAAAGTATTTCCAGATACAATGAGTTCCTTCATGTACAACATGCAAAATATTCCAGAGTAAGTAACCTTTCATGTGAGCATGATTCTAATCATACAGTAGGTAAAATATTTTAGTTGTGTTTTTTTATCAATTATTGAACACATGTTACACATTTCTCCTTTAAAATATGAAAAAAAAAATCTGTCAGAGAATTATTGACGAGCATCACCACATCATAACTTTACTAGCTATGTTTCTTTTCTTTGAAATGAAGATCTGTTTTAAGTGGAACATCATACATTGTACCTGTTTAAACATCTAATTGTTAACAAAAAAATTCATGCAAGTATCCATATAGCTGTCACTACAAATGCACTAGATGTGTTTGCTTTTTTTGAAGTGAGAATCTTAACTACCCGATATTATTATTTTTATTGTGTGTCTATTGTTAATTAAATCAGAATGCCTTCTGCAGGTCCTCTCGGTTGTTGGCCTTCTTCAGGACGAAGTTGATCCTATGGTTTCTGTTATGAAAGTTGAGAAAGCACCTTTGGAATCATATGCTGATATAGGTGGCTTAGATTCTCAAATTCAAGAAATTAAAGAAGCTGTTGAACTTCCTCTGACTCATCCTGAGCTGTACGAAGATATTGGAATTAGACCCCCTAAGGGCGTCATATTATATGGGGAGCCTGGAACTGGAAAAACTTTGCTTGCCAAGGTGAGAGATTGTATTATTTTGATTCTGTTCATTTTTTGTGACTCACAAACTATCATGTCATTTTGGTTTCCTTGGATCTTTCCATTTGCCTTTTCTTTTTCTTTTTATGCCTATGTTTCACTTTTTACCAATAATTTTGTGTAAATATATTTGGTTTTTTCTTTGACAAATTTGCATCCCTGTCATTTTTTATGAGTTGAATGGAATAGTATCAAGGTTCAAAGTTGTGTTCTGAGTCGGGCTAGTTGAGTAGTTGTCCTCTGTCATAACCACACCGATGTTGTGCCGAGCAACACTGAAGGGGCTGGGGAGGTGCTGCAGAATGCTAGCAGCATAATGAGAAAAAGGAGGCAGGGAGCAACTTCCAAACCATAGAAGCATGATGTTGATGAGGAGGAAGAGGAGCAGGAGAGAGAAAAACCAAACTAGAAGTTTGCCGGAGCCATCACCATTGAAATTGCTGCCTCTTGGTCTTGGCCTGTGCCGGCGTACCACCATAGGAATGGAACATGATGTCTCACCAAAACCCTTATTAGTATAATTCTCAGCATTTGTTAGGGATAACAATACATGCAGAGATATGATTATAGGTGGCGTAATTTATTGTAATGAAACATGGCGTCTCCTAGTGGTAATTTATTACCTATCAAAAATTTTATTGTACTTATATATCCTTTTACACTCAATTAGATTGTTGAAATTATTATTCTCTTAGTCACTTTAATGCTATGATTGACAACATCTGTAACTCCTTCACTATGCTATCATGGACAAATTGCAGGCTGTAGCTAACTCAACATCAGCCACTTTCTTGCGTGTTGTTGGTAGTGAGTTGATTCAAAAATATTTGGGTGATGGCCCAAAACTTGTTCGAGAATTATTTAGAGTAGCGGATGAGCTTTCTCCTTCAATTGTATTTATTGATGAGATAGATGCAGTTGGAACCAAAAGGTAAAAATTAAACTGGAATTAAAAGTCTGCACTTCTTTTTCTGTATGAGTAAAGATAATGTTTATTTTGACAAAAAAAAATCGCATTATTTTTCTAGATATGATGCTCATTCTGGTGGTGAGCGCGAAATACAGAGGACTATGTTGGAGTTGCTGAACCAGTTAGATGGTTTTGACTCAAGGGGGGATGTTAAGGTCATTCTTGCAACTAACAGAATTGAAAGTCTGGATCCAGCCTTGCTCCGTCCAGGTCGGATAGATAGGAAGATTGAATTCCCACTGCCAGATATTAAAACAAGGCGGCGAATTTTTCAAGTGTGTTATTTCTCTTGACTAATTATAGAGCTATTGTTCAATGCAATATGCCTATTTCTGCACATGGCCCTATTTTTGGGGCCTGCTGATCTTTTTGCCATCGATTGCTTAGATACATACTACTAGAATGACACTGGCAGATGATGTCAACCTGGAGGAATTTGTCATGACAAAGGATGAATTTTCTGGAGCTGATATCAAAGCAATCTGTACTGAAGCTGGTTTGCATGCTTTGAGAGAGCGTAGAATGAAGGTAACCTATGTTTCTAGTGATTACTATTTTACTTGAAAGTGAAATTAAGGGGAGTGTTTATAGTCTGGCGTCACCAGATGCTACTTTGTTATTCATAGATACCTTTGCTTCCATATGCGCACATGCTTTTAATTTATCTGTTAAAATATTTGCCACCTGTTTCTGAAAGAGACCATGAGATTTTTTTTTCCTGTTCATATCTAAGATTCCCAAATCTAATCATCCTGATATATAATCGGTGCACATTACTTTTGGAGATTTTTTGCAGAGAAAATTTACATAGTTATGCCGTTTTCTTGTTCTGGTGACTGATGGTTGTAGTTTCCATCCACTCCTATTCAATTTTTCCAAGCCTAATCATTTACATAGTGATGCCTTTTTCTTCTATCTTATTCTGGTGACTGATGGTTGTAGTTTCCATCTGTTCTTATCCAAGTTTTCCAAACCTAATTTTTATATAATTGGTACATATTACTTTGGAGTTTTTTTACAGAGAAAATTTACATAATTATGCCTTTTTTTCTATCTTATTCTGGTGACTTATGGTAGTAGTTTCCATCTGATGGTTTATGTGAAACTTGATTATATGTTTTTCACTAACAGATTTGAGCATACTTGCTTTAGTGGTTTGCTGTTTTTAAGATTCTGTATTGTTTAACTCCTACGTCTGGACAAGTATGCCAACTTCCAACACCTACATGGAATTCCTAGTCCAGTTAGTTAATTTGTCTCTTTGCAAGTGAAGAAATCTAATTTTGTTAAAACTGGGTATTTTAGTGGATTTAGCTAGTATGCCTTTATATTACCTTGAATAAATAAATTGGAAATTGTTCATTGATGAGATGTATTCATATGTTTGCTTGCTTACAGAACTGGCATTGTAAATAAAGGCTATCAAAAATTTTGGGTGGCATATTTGCATGTTTTTGAATAAAAATTCATATTACCTTCATGCAAGGTTTGCTTTTTTATGATTGATTATTACAACCAAAAAGATTGATCCTCTTTGGAACTCTCCGCCCATGTTTTTCAAGTAATACAAAATTGACACTACATAGCGTTCTCTACCTCTTATACCCCATCGTGCCTTAGAATAATATAATCGTGCTTATCATTATAGATGTTTGTCTTGCCTGGAAGAATATAATCATGCTTATCATCACAGATGTTAACCTTGACTGGAAGAATATAAACATGCTTAGTTCACCACAGATGTTAGTCTCTCCTTTTTTCACATGATTTTCTCTTTCCTCTGTTTGATTTTGTTGTATGTTGTTAGAGCGGTGAAAGTAATGAAGGCCTGAAATTGAGGCTTCCGCAATATATTTTTAAGGCTTCAAGCCAAAATATTTTAGACGTGCTTTATCCAATCCAATTATGCTAATAGAATAAGCTTGTTCATATAGCACAATAAGAATCTTTATTTGGACGCCTGAGAACTTTATTGTTCACTAGGAGATTGACAGAAAAGACCTGGAATTTAGACCTTGATATGGAACCATTGAGATCATGTTCATTTGAAATATATTGCAAATAAAATCCAACTTCTGCCAGTTGCATTCGGTGATCTATGTGAAGTATGATGCCAGATTATGTAGGTTATCCATGAGAAACCATCGACGTGTCGACACATAGGGAAAATTTGCCAACTGGATTCCTACATTGAGTGCATTCTTTCATCATCTTGAGCTACATACTCTTTACGACATCATCTTTTCCCAGGTTACTCATGCAGACTTCAAGAAGGCCAAAGATAAAGTAATGTTTAAAAAGAAGGAAGGAGTGCCAGAGGGACTCTACATGTGACAAACCGATCCTCTTGGACTGGAAGGTTAATCTTATTTGTTGCCTTTTATCATTCTAATTCAACCTTTTAATTTTTTTTCATTAACCTTGATATCTGCAAATGGGTAAATAAACAGCTTGGATTTATGGCCCTGTTAGAAGTAATATTTGGTGATTTTCTTATTCAAGCTGCAAATGGTTACCTTCATTTGAGAGTGTCAAGTCTATGTCATGGTAGTTCTTCCTAATGTCCTAGCTGCTATAGTTGATCAACTATACTCAATTTGATTTCTAAGATAGGATGAATAAGAAACACAGACTATATGGTTTCTTAAACATAAAATTAACTATAGTCTATCAATTGCATCAACTAGACATCAGGAACCCATTCTAGTATTAATTGCATGCTAGAAAAGTGCTTTCATTTCCCACGTGTTGCATCCTTTTGTTGTTAGCATAAGTGGCCAATTAACATTTTCTATATCTATGGTATGATTCAAGCTTAGTATGGTAAAAATGTTTTTCCCATGGCAGGACAATAAATACTATTCAACATCATGTCTTAACATTTAAATAATTTACTTATACATGGTTTGCATTATAGAATGAAATTAACAAGGACTGAAATAGTTATTTTTAGGGATGAGTGAAAATGAAAGAGGAATATGTTGTCTTATTTTGGTTTGTTCATGGCATGAAATAACTTAGATATCGAATGTGTACTTTATAGCTTGGTTCGGAATCTTCATTCTCGTTTCATCATTTGGTTTGTTGAAATTGTACAAGTAACAGACAATGAATAGTCTCTATATCAAAATATTCCTACGAGAAATATTTTGTCCAATCTACTTGGTTTCATTTGCCGCCTGCTTGGCTATCCTTGACTTTTACTGGAATATGACCTTCGATTGTAGGATCCATATTGTGAAACGAAACTGCTGGAACATTCAACTTTTTTTGTTGCAAAGAAATTTAACACCTATTGATTTCAGCACTTCGGCTACAGGTAGGATAGCCCCCACGCGTGGAGCAATGCTGTTTACAAGGGCACCCTGCAAGGCCTTAACAAATGTATTTCAAATCCTCTGAATTTTTATTTGTACTTGTATTTCGATGAATTTATTTATGTACTTAAACTTTATGTATTTGCTTAAATGTGATAAGGAAACTTCAAAAAGAGATGAGGCAAATGGGTTATTGTTGTTTTTTTTCTTCTGTAAATTATCTTTAAATCTCCAATTAAATTTTAAATTTTATCTTCAGTCTCTATGTCAGAAAAAGTTTATTTCTACTCTCTACATGTAAAGTTTCATTTGCTTCAGCTCCCTAATAAATATTGTTTTACTTAATGATCCTTATTATTTTTAAGTACAAAAAGTTTAAAATGAGGTATAGTTTTTCTTAAATTCAGTATTATATAATTTAAATTTAGTATATTTTTATTAAATTAAATATTATATTTTTTATGCGTATAAAAAATTTAGGAAAAAAATATATATATTTTTTAAATTTAATATATTTCAATTAGAATTTTGTACATGTTCTATTAAATTGAGCATAATTTTTTTCTACCGGATCAATTGATTAGGAGTTTATACCTAATTATCTTTATTATTTTTAGGTATAAAAGTCCAAAATAAGGTATAGTTTTTCTTAAATTTAGTATCATATAATTAAAATCTAGTATATTTTTTATCAAATTAAGTATCATACTTTTTACACATATAAAAGATCCAAAAATAAGTATAATTATTTTTAAATTTAATATATTTCTAGTATATTTTCTATCAAATTAAGTATCATACTATTTATACGTATAAAAATTTCAAAAATAAATATAATTCTTTCTAAATTTAATATATTTCAATTAGAATTTAATACATGTTTTAACAAATTGAGCACAATCTTTTTTCACCGGACTAATTGATTAGGAATCAATACCAATTGATTAGTTTAGGATGAATTGATCAGGGCATACTCAATTTGATATAAAATATACTAAATTTGAATTAAATTATGCTGAATTTAGAAAGAATTATACTTGATTTCTGATTTTTTGTAAAAAAAAATTAAGGGTAATTCGGTAAATCTGTAGTTGGAACACATAAAACATTGTATGTAGGGAGTGTAAATAAATTTTTACTGACGCAGGGACTGAACAAAAAGTTGAGTTTGTATGTAAGGAGTTTAGGATAATTTTTTTTTTCTATTTTCAAATATTGGATTCATTCGGAGCGAGAAGTTCACCGTTTTATTGTGAAAGCACTACTTTAGTTGGTTCGTCTGTTAGATTAATAATTGCAACTGCATTGACTGCCCTTGCGCTTATTTACATTTCGTGAAAACGTAATTCGTTCCTCTACTGAAATTCTTGAATCAAATAAAATTTTACTTTGGAATGGCTGGTAATGTTCTTTCTTTTAATTAAAGATATTGGCAGTCTCGGCGGCACAATGGTCCGACCATTTAAAATGAGTTTGTTCAATTGTTGGTTAAAAATTGTTCTATTCGAATAAACAGAAAGTTAAAAAGGAAAAATTAATCTTAAAGGGAGACCGAAAATTAAACAAACCGAGCACATATCGATCCAGAAACAAATACCAAAATAATGGTTGTTTACCTTATTCGATATAGAAAGGTCCTCATAGTTTTAGAGTCAAGTCGAGCTCCTCTCCATTACTCGTCTGAGTCTCCACAACAACTGGTAAGCCTGCCACAACAGATGGCTGAGGAGACTGAACGCACATGGCGACGGCTATCTCCCTTCTCAACCTTCTATTTTTCCTCTCCTGCTTATGCGCATTCTGGTGCCCGCCTAATGCCTGAGAGCTGAAGAACCTTCGCGGGCAGTAGCTGCAGGTGAACATCCTCTCTGGATTCGACTCTGCATCCAGATTCAGGTCATCATCATTGTTAGTCCTCTTGCTTTCAAGCTCCATAGGCCCAATGAATGTTTGCATATGTGGGTTAACCCATACACATATATGGAGGGAAGAAGTAGGTACACTAAGTGAGTTGAAATCCTCCTGAGAATGATGGATTGGACTGGGAATGCCAAGTCAATGCGTCAACTTCTGATCATCTTTTTCGCGCTTTTAATGTGCTGCACATTTTTATCCTCTCGATGCATCTGTTTTGTTTTAAGCTGTAGATATTCTCCTCTTTAAGAATGTGCATACGCTAACCACCCACTCAATAAAGCTCCTGGCACTTGGAAATCCACAAGTCAATTAATGCCCCCGATAGTAAAACTCATGATTTTCACATGGGTTTTGTTGGTGGCAAACCCAAACCTGATTATTAACTTAATTACGCACTTCAGCGTAATTATGATATGTATTACAATCAAGTGGTTCAGTAGTCAAATTCATTCTTACGCGTTGCCATCTCACGTACAACTACAATTTTTCTTAATTAGCTCTAGGACCCCATTTAAACGGACAAAAAAACCATCGATCTCTGTCAACTTGAGCATCTTGCAGCCCTACTTGAGCAGCCATAGCATATTCATTTAATTAGGCAGACGTGTAAATTGTGCTCCAAACAGGAGTTCGATTTGATCTTTATAATTCCATGTATCTATCGCGCAACTCGGAGGACAAGAATATTCTCTCCTGTCTGGTGACCAGTAACAACCGAACAAGCATACAAAACTTGACATTCTTGAATTCCTATGCATCTCAGCTTTTGGAACGATTCCCTTGGACTGACTTTGTTATCTGCCATTTATGCATGCATTTGAGAGCTATGCTGATGCATCAATAAGATCTGATCCTGTTGGGAGGATGCAATGCATGCACGAGGTTAATTGCAACCTGCCTTTAATTATGTGTCTGCCACTGCCAGATTAACTTAATTTCGTTAGGGAAACAAACAAGCTAATCAATCATCGTCGTGGTTGTCATCATCAAACGTTCAAACGTATGCAATCTTAAAGGCTAATGGTAGGTAGGAATGGAATTGTCAAATGCATGCATTCTGCATTCATCTGCAACAAAAATAATGTTTACTTATTTATCTATAACATACAATTTTTTCCAAAAAAAATACTAATGTGCAAGTTACTTTAAAAATAAATATATAATGATTAAGAAGGACTAAAGAACAATCGGGTGTACGAAGTTCTCATTAATATAAAGCCTCAATCTCTCATAGAAGGATCTATTCTACAAAGTGTTACCTTCTTTTAAAAGTTTGTTTCTGAGAATATAAAACAGAATTAACTGACTAACAAAAATATTAAATATAATTTTGAAAGGCGAAGGTACTATTGAAAGATATTAGACCCAAGTGTAATTTTTTTAAGAGAAAAGATAACCGTAGTTTTGGAAGATGATCAAGAGCCAACTAGCTCCCATATTTTTTAGAAGAAATTAAAGGTGAACATTTTTACCAAAAAGTTCTCTTTATATCGGTTATTTGTCAAATTGTGCCTTTATATTATCAACATTTCCCCCACAAAAGTATTTTGTACCTATTTATCTTATCAAGGTGAGGCCATCACACAGTGCCCCACCTCTAACTGCCCCCCAATTTTTTTTTACTAATTTTTAAATAAAGGATAATAAAAATAAATTAGAGTTTCTCTTTCCTCATCACTATTTACTCTTCCTGCAAGTTAATTTTTTTCCCAACATCTCTCAAACCCTCATCGCCATTTCAAACCGTCGAACATCAAAAATTGAAAATTGACTACAATTTTGGATAGAGCTTAGATTGGGCTATGTTTTGGTACCAAAATTGTACAGAAATCCTTAACTTCAAACTTGACTTGTTGCCCTCATTGCACGCCTCTGTCATGCGCGTTGTCTCGTTCGTTGTTGCTGACCGTTGTACAATTTAGGTTTGTGTCTTTTATGAGATGATTTCCGCTTTAGTCATCGAAATTCCAACCCTATTTTCTATGGTGAGAAAAAAATCCTAATTTTGATTTGAAACTTATAAGCTGTGGTTGATTACTAATTTGTTTAGTTGTGTTGTGCTATTATATAGATATTGAAGTTTTTGTTTTAGAAGTTGTCCGTTTCAACTCAAACCAAGTGTCAAGGTTGAATTTTTGTTTCGAGTTAAATTTTATTTTAGTTGTTTCAATTCGAAAGCAGAATTTTAGAATTTGGATTGTAAAAATTGATAATATTTAAAATTTTGGATTATTTATTCGAACGAATTTTCACATGTTTTAGCATTGAATAATTTGATTTTGAAGTATCGATGTATTAGAATCGTTAAATATGTGTATTTAGAAATTTAATATATGATTTTTGAAAGTGAAATGTAAAATTTAAAAATTATAGAGGACTTTGGAAAATTAATTATTTAAATTCTATTGATATAATTATTTTATAATATCAATTTTAATATTTTTATATGGATATAAATGATCCATTTTTTCCCACACAAGATTCTTTCAAAATCTAGGACTGGCCCTGTATCTTATAATATCCTTGGCAGTAAGCTTTCCATTCAAGAGTTATTCGAAGCATTGTGAATTAGTTTCACTTAAAACTTTGAGACTCACGAGTGTTGTATTTTTCAGTATCAGTATAATTAAATCTATTTACAATACTTTTATTTTCACAGTCCAAATCAACATGTATATATACATGATAAATTTATCTCATATTTAATTTGTTATACATTCTAAGTTGATCGATTCAAAATTTTAAATGTCTAAAAGTATAATTTTACTGTATAGATAAATTTAGCATGAGTTAATTGATAAATTAATTTGTTACAAATTTTTAGCTAGGGATAAAATTAGGGAAAAATGTCTCTGCCATTGTGACGCATGCAACGGGAAATTTTAATTAGTTACTATCTGCATATCGATTGATTAATCCGGGGCTATGGTGCAGTGGTAGGATTATTAGTTGTTAATTCAGACATCCGTGTTTCGATCCTCAGCTACGGTGCATTTGTAAGAATTTTTCTTTCAAATGAGGTGCGAACCCTGAGACGCTGGGCTTCTAGACTGTCTACCGTGAGTGCTTCCCGATTTATCCAGGTGACCGATGAGAAACTTCTGTAGAATCGATCCAGGTGACCGATGAGAAACTTCTGTAGAATCGAATCGGTCATCCCAGATTCAATTTGTCTGTCTGATTCATTATTTTTTTTATTAATCCTAAAGTAAAAAATTTATCCATTAGAAAGATTAAAAAAAAAGTACTTACTGCTCCATCAACCAGCATTAGAAGCAGTGACGTGTTTATATATTATGGACGGATAGATGGATAATTAATATATCAATATTATCATATTGAGATTTAAAAATTAAAATTTATCAAAATTAATAGACCTATTTTTTCTCACGTGTTAATCATAATATTTAAGTTAGTAATTTTAATGATTCATCTTTTCTACATTCATTCTGGATAAATTAACGGAATGTTTGGAGTAAAGGAATTGATCTTTTACCATAGTGTCTATTGTGAAGGAGCCGTTTTTAATAAAATAGTAAAAAAATTGAGGACCCACTCCCTTAAATGGAGACATTACAGTCCGATGTCCTTTTGTATTTTTCTTCCTTCTTGTTGTATTCAAAATAGTAGTCTCCTTGATTTATTTCTTCCGTATTAATTTTGAAATAGATTAACGAGGATATAAAATGAGTAAATCATCTTTTACTATCTTAAATTGTATGTAGTGACTAGTGATCCATTTATTCAATCATTAGTGATCTTTTTATTTACCTAAAGTGATCAATTGAAGCCCTCAAAGACGTTGCAATGATAAAAAATAGGATGGGCTCTCATATATATAATAAATATTCGAATTTCTCACAAGATATATCACATAATGTTTGCGTTAGATATTTATTTTTAGGTTTTCGTTTGTGGTAGGGACATGTGGTCCTTTGTTTGAAAGGGGGATTGTTAGAGGTTGCAAGGGTGCAAACTTAGTCCCACATTGAGAAACACATGGGAAGATCATTGGTTGATAAGGAATATGATATCTCTATTGGCATAAGACTTTTTGGAGAGAGCCCAAGAGCAAAACCATGAGGGCTTAGGCCCAAAGTGGACAATATCATACCATTATAGAGATATCTTAATTCCTTTTGGTTCTAACAAGAACCCACTCCCTTAAATGGAGACATTACAGTCCGATGTCCTTTTGTATTTTTCTTCCTTCTTGTTGTATTCAAAGTAGTAGTCTCCTTGATTTATTTCCTCCGTATTATCCTCCGTATTAACTTTGGGACGGATTAACGAGGATACTAAAATCAGCAAATCATCTTTTACTATCTTAAATTGTATGTAGTGACTAGTGATCCATTTATTGAATCATTAGTGATCTTTTTATTTACCTAAAGTGATCAATTGAAGCCCTCAAAGACGTTGCAATGATAAAAAAAATAGGATGGGCTCTCATATATATAATAACAATTCGAATTTCTCACAAGATATATCACGTAATGTTTGCGTTAGATATTTCTTTTTAGGTAGATTTATTTGTAAGTTATACATATGAATAAGATCCGAACCTGTTTAAATGATCAAATTTAAGTTTATTGGATTTTAGATTATCAGATGTGGATTCAATATGTAGAAACCTTTAGTCGTTCCGTTATCATCTATGAGTCATATTAGTTTCCTACATAAGGGAGAGGTCCCTGATGGATTAGGTAATCTTGACAGAACCCTTGTTTCCCATTGACGAGAGTTTGTGTGGTGCCGTCATCCCTAATTCCCTCGGAAGAGCTCTCTTCATTTGCTTCGATCCGCTTATTCTTCTTCCTCAGGACATTGGACATTAGATACTATGACAATACTACAGGACAAATACTATGCTGCTACCTTCAGGTTTCTTGTCGTTATAATTTATGTATTTACTTTTTGATGGCATGCATATGACGAAACTATATCATTCTTGTTATTATTTTCCTATGTTTGAGTTCTTATTCGGTGTTTAGAACTCATGCGACCTAGGTTTATGTAAGAACTACGACTTTTTATCAAAGGATGTATTCAAGAATTGGTATTTACCAAAAGGCGTACAATGGTTTCATTGTTACCAAAGGGCACACCGATTTTAGTGAACTTTCTCTTGTACCCCTCCTGCCAAATACTGCATGCCTTTCTCTTTCTCTTTCTCAGTAACGAATTTCGAGACAATTGTACATGCTTTTTCAGACTTTTCATTTTAAAATAATATATTATCAAATCAGCTAAAAAAGTAAGGTAAAGAAATAAAAAATATTTCAGTTAAAAAAATATCTTTTCCAACGTGATTGCAAAAATATAAAGATATGATTTTTTATATTTGATTAATATAAATTAATATATTAAATAATATTTAAACGTAATTTCATATTCAAACGCAGGGTCTAAAATCGCGCTTTGAGGGCCTGAATACAGATGTATTCAGGCCCAAGGAGGGTTTGAATACATTTGTATTCAGGCCCAAGGGTGGGCCTGAACACAGATGTGTTCAGGCCCTAGGAGTAGGGGTGAGTATTCGGTTAAAACCGAACCGAACCGAACTGATTAAACCGAAAACTGAATAAACCGAAATTTTTTAAAAAAATCGAACCGACTGAATTTCTTGATAAAAATCGAGAAAACCGAACCGATAAAATCTCGGTTAATTTGGTTTTTAACCGAATTAACCGATTTAACCGAACTTTTAAAATTTTATTCAATTTTAATTAAAAAATAAGATTTAATTTAATTTAATTATATTTTTAAATACAAATAATTAAATTAATATTCTTATTCGGTTTATTCAGTTTATTCGGTTTAACTGAATTACAAAATTCAAAACTGAAAATTGAACCGAATTAACCGAAAACCAAACCGAATTTTGAGAAAAAAACCGAAAACAGAATTAACCGAACCGAATTCCAAAATTCGGTCGGTTCGGTTCGGTTAATTCGGTTTTTTCGAATTTTTGCTCACCCCTACCTAGGAGTTGATTTTTATCAACTTGATTCTACATTTATTTCTATATAAATGATAGTGAAACTTGATAAAAATTAATTCCTTACAAATTCTGTATCAACTTGATTTTAAAAAACTATCAGTGAGTTTATAAATTATGTTGCAATAGGAATTTTTTAGGTTTATCAGTGGGATTTCACCAAAACCCACCGATGAACCTAGGATATTTGGATTTCGCAAAACCCAATATCAATAGTTAGAGTTGAGCTAGGAGATAATATTTTTGGTGTCCAAACTTCTAATGATTATAAATTATGTTGCAATATGAGTTTTTTAGGTCTATCAGTAAGTTTTCACCAAAACCCACTGATGAACCTAGGATATTTGGATTTCTCAAAACTGAATATCAATAGTTAGAGTTTAGCTAGGAGATGATATTTTTGATGTCCAAACTTTTAATGATTATAAATTATGTTACAGTATGAGTTTTTAGGTCTATCAGTGGGTTTTCATCAAAACCTACTGATGTTCTCATACCGTATCAGTTGGCACAGAACGATGCAGCAACAATGTAGAATCATAGCTTGTTTTAGTAAATCATCCTTATATCTTTAATTTTGCTGATCAATATATATTATTATCTCTCTTAATTATTTTTTTTATATTTATTAATTTTACAAAACCATGCAGGGCCTAAAAATCTTTGATTTCAGGCCCTGAGCAGGGCCTGAATCAACTGATTTCAGGTCATGCGTCGGCCTAAAATTATGTGTTATGATAGGTTTTTTTACGTAAGTCTGAAACGTAAAGAAACATCTCTTTATATTTCTGAAATCACAATAAAAATCACTGAGAATGACTACCTTACGTGAGCTTAGAAATAAGAAACATCTCTTTTATAAAGTTATCACAATATTGAATTCAGAAATATTTTCTGAACAAGGAGCTCTCATTATTTTACAGGAGGTTTTAATTTGATTTTTTTTTAAAAAAACGTCAATCTAATACTTCTATTAATTTAAAACGTTATTTTTATGTTTTACTTTGAAACAACATCATTTTTATGTCTTTCTCAGCGATTTTTATTGTGATTTCAGAAATATAGAGAGATGTTTCTTTATGTTTCAGACTTACGTAAAAAAACCTATCATAACACATGATTTTAGGCCAACACAGGACCTAAAATCAGTTGATTTCAAGCCTGCATGGTTTTGTAAAATTAATAAATAAAAAAAAATAATTATGAGAGATAATAATATATATTGATCAGTAAAATTAAAGATATAAGGATGATTTACTAAAACAAGCTATGATTCTACATTGTTGCTGCATTGTTCTGTGCCAACTGATACGGTATGAGAACATCAGTGAGTTTTAGTGAAAACCCACTGATAGACCTAAAAAACTCCTATTGCAATATAATTTATAATCATTAAAAGTTTGGACACCAAAAATATCATCTCCTAGCTAAACTCTAACTATTGATATTGGGTTTTGATAAATCCAAATATCCTAGGTCCATCAGTGGATTTTGGTGAAAATCCACTGATAGACTTAAAAAACTTCTATTACAACATAATTTATAATTATTAGAAGTTTGGACACCAAAAATATCATCTCTTAGCTCAACTCTAACTATTGATATTGAGTTTTGCGAAATCCAAATATCTTAGGTCCATCAGTGAGTTTTGGTGAAAATCTACTGATAAACCTAAAAAATTCCTATTGCAACATAATTTATAAACCCACTGATAGTTTTTTAAAATCAATTTGATACAGAATCTGCAAGGAATTAATTTTTATCAAGTTTCACTATCATTTATATAGAAATAAATGTAGAATCAAGTTGATAAAAATCAACTTGATAAAATCAACTCCTAGGGCCTGAACACATAGGCCTGAATACAAATGTATTCAGGCCCTCCTTGGGCCTGAATACATCTGTATTCAGGCCCTCCTAGCGCGATTTTAGACCCTGCGTTTGAATATGAAATTACGTATTTTGATAGATTTTTAAATATATTAATATATTAATTAAATATTATTTAATATATTAATTTATATTAATCAAATATAAAAAATCGTCTCTTTATATTTTTGCAATCACGTTGGAAGAGATATTTTTTTAACTGAAATATTTTTTTATTTCTTTACCTTACTTTTTTAGCCGATTTGATAATATATTATTTTAAAATGAAAAGTCTGAAAATGCATGTGCAATTGTCTACTGAGAAAGAGAAAGACATGCAGTATTTGGCAGGAGGGGTATAAGAGGAAGTTCACGAAAATAGGTGCACCCCTTGATAACAATGAAACATGATACGCCTTCTGGTAAATATCAATTCTTGGGTACGCCGTTTGGTAAAAAGCCATAAGAACTAATATTTGGTATCAGAGTTTTGTGTTTCATCATTTTTATGACTATTAGGTTAAGTTTTTCGATAATTTATTATTTGTATGCTAGATTAAATTTTCTTAGTATAACATATAATTTTTTTTAGCATTGTAAATCATATAAGAGAAACTTATAATATGCTTGTTTTTTTAAGTTTTTCTTATTTCTATGAAAAATACGGAAAACGGTGAAAGAACCCCCAAGTTTAGTTTAATTTTTAGGTTAAATCGTGATAACTCAATCGATTGGCTTATACCAATCTACAATAGTGAACAAAATTGATGCAGTTGACACTAATTGATTAATGAATTTCACCAATGATTGGGACAACGATATCAAATAAAGGATCAATCAATTTTTTATCGATCAGATTAATTGATTCAGGTTACCAATCGATAGAAAATTTTTCAATCAATTAAAAACCTTGAGTCATAATAAAATCTTGCTATCTATCGATTAAAATTTTTTTCTAATTGATTAATACGTTAAAATTATGACGGACTCGATCAGAATGATTAACCTAATTGATTGATATTTTAATTGATTAGGATTGATGTCTAATTTATTATCAACCGTAAACTCATGACCAAATTGATTATCGATTAAAAATTTTCAAATCCATTAAAAGTTTTATGAATCGATGCCATTGGTTTTCGGTCGATTAAATTTGTTTGTTATCGATTGACAATTTCTATTCTACATAAGATCCTTGGAAGAATTTCTTCGAGGGTGGGTCCCACAGCCACTCATCTTTGTTTTAAACTTCTTAAAGGACGAGTCAGTCTCGGTCTCTTTCTCTCTTTTTATTTATATATATATATATATATATATATATATAATTGATTAGGATAATTGATTGTATCCATCATAAGCCTATTTTTTTTACTATTAAGGTTGATCACTACAAAAAATACTCGATTTTGGGATGAAATTTACCATGAATTTTAAAAAAAATTCATCGCAAAAATTTTTGGGATGAATTTGGTAACGAAAAAAAAATTCGTCACCAAATAGTCGTAGCAGAATTCTACGACAAAAAAAATGAATTTGTCACAAATTTTGCGACAAATTCATTCTTCGTCGCAAAATTTCCGACAAATTAAATTTTCGTCGCCAACTTTGCCACAAATTTTAATATAATTTATCTGAATTTTTGCGACGAATTTGAAAATTTGTCGCTGAATCTGCGATGAATTTAGAAATTTGTCGCAGAATCTGCGACGACTTAGGAAATTCGTTGCGGATTCTGCGACAAATTTTCAAAGTCCTCGCAAAAAATCTACAACGAATTATTAATATTTGTCGCAGAATTTGCGACGAATTATAAAATTTGTCGCAAATTATTTCCAACGAATAAAAAATTTATCGCAAAATTTGCGACGAATAATAAAATTTGTCACAGATTTTTTGGGACAAAACATAAACTTGTTGCAAAACTACGATAAATTTTTTATTCGTCGGAAAAAATCTGCGACTAATTTAAAAATTCTGCAAATTCTACGACGAATTTTGTAATTGGTCGCAAAATTTGCGACGAATTTCATATATCATCGCAAAATATCAGCGATAAATACCTAAATTTGTCGCAGATTTTGCGACGAATTTAATAATTCGTTGCAGATTTTGAGACGAATTTTTAATCTGCAACGATTTTTTGACTCTTCGCAGATTATTGCAACGAACATAATAATTTATTGTAAAATCTGCAACAATTTTTTTATCGCTGATTTTTTGAAATTCGTCACAGATTCTGCGACAAATTTATAAAATTCGTCGCAAATCTGCGACGAATTTATAAAATTCATAGCAGAATCTGCGACGAATTATAAAATTCATCGCAAAAATTGCAACAACTTGTTGGTGCAAGTTGCATCAATGATGTTCTCCTTTAAGTGTTTTAATGTTTGACAATACACTTAAGTCAGTGATACAATGAACAGACAAAGGGGAGCAAAGGAGAAGTAAACTAAGCTGAAGAAAAGTCCTACTTAATCTAGGCATCGAAACCCTAAGTCCCAGCGAATGGCTGCTGGGCACCTAGCGAAGGGTTGCTAGGTATCGAAACCTCAAGACCTAGCGAAGGGCTGCTAGGCACCTAGCGAAGGGTTGCTAGGCATAGAAGACCTGGCGAAGGGATGCTAGACACCTAGCGAAGGGCTGCTAGGCATTGAAGACCTAGCGAAGGGCTGCTAGGCACCTGGCGAAGGACTGCTAGGGAATGAAGACCTGGCGAAGGACTGCTAGGCACCTGGCGAAGGATTGCTAGGTAATGAAGTCTTGGTCCAAGGGACTGAGCAACTTAGCTGAGCGATGACTAAGGACAGGAGTAGAGACGGGTCGGGGTTTGGGCGTCTCGAGATCCGGAGTAATCGGAGGCTAAGCAAAAGTCCACCCGAAGGACTGGGTGGCAATCATCTCCTAAAAGGAGTAGGTGAAAGGCGCGTTCTCGGGGGTGGGAACTTGCGCCGGTTCGACCAAGGGGTTCGTGCAAATCCGAAGTCCGAACCAAGTCCTTAAGCCTAATATTATATGTATATATGCTTTGTGTTTGTGTATCTTGCAGGTAACAAAAACCGGAGACAAAGCAAGCAAAAGAAACAAGTTTGCAGGCTTTAAGCAGGGCGCCCCCATCAAGGGGGGCACCCCCATCATCCAGGGCACCCCCAACAGCTAGGGCGCCCTGAGCCAAAGAAGAAAATAGCAGTTAGGTGAAGCAAGCAGAAAAGGTGTCAAGCGGGGCGCCCTCAGCAACCAAGGCGCCCTGGTTCAAAGCTGTATGTGCAGTTTCGAAACCAAAACACAGATAAGCCATCATGAGGGCGCCCAGGAGGTCCGGGGCACCCTGGTCAAAGGTTTTATCAGCTGCGGCGAGGTCTGCGCAGGGATAAACTTTGACCGGGTTTTTCGGGGTGCCCCGACGTCCAGGGCGCCCCCAGGAGGCCTATATAAGGGGCTTCGACCCCTCTGCTTCAACAACAACTTCCAAGAGCGATCCCAAGCATTCTGATCGACGACAACATGCTAGAGACGAGGCTCTACGACCGGGAGGCTCCAGGAGGAGGTGCGCGGCACTTCGGAGGTCCAGATCGGCCGAGCTTCAGACTTTGTCTTGTTGGTTTGCTTTTATTTAATTACCGTACTTAAGTTTCTATATTATTGCTTGTAATCCTGCACTGTAAGTCGGGTTTCTCCACCTCCGGAAAGTCCGGGAAGGAGACCAATAGTGGACGGGCGTTCCCGTGCATAGGCCTTGGATGTACTGACCCTGGGGGGTCGGGAACCAAGTAAAAATCCGCTGTGTCCTTTGCTTTGTTTTTTCGTTCTATTTATTGTCCGCTGCGCTACTAATATTCTAAGTCCAGAACGAACGAAAGTTTTACGAAGAATTCCGAAAGATTTTTCACGATCGATATTCACCCCCCTCTATCGACGGCACCGGTCCAACACAACTTTGCAACAAATTCAAAATTCGTCCCAATTTTTCGATAAACAGTAATATCGATAATTTTGCGATGAAAATATTTTCGTCGCAATATTCATCGCAAAATAAATAAAATATTTTCAAAATTATATTTATGAATAAAATTTTAATAAAATAAATCTCAAATCATTAAAATCAAAATCGATACCTATTTTATTTTCTCAAGATTTTCAACTATAATATGCTCTAATTGATTTATCCATCAATAGCAAGATTAAAAAAAAGAAAGAAAATTTAAAGAAAAAGATCAAAACTAATTTATAGTTTGCTTAAATGAAATAAAAAACAATAACTATTATACTTTATATGATAAGAAAATCACAAACAGTAAATATAATAATTTACATGGAAGAAATCAATATCAACCCAAAAGATAATGACCGTCATAATTACAAGGTAACAATGAGTTACATTTCCTATTACAAAAATCTCAACAAGCTTTTAGGTGGCATGGAGAAATGAGAGGAGATGACCTGTCGCTATCATTCAAAATGATCTGTATAGTACCTGATAACATTGAAGAGCAAAAGTAAGATATTCATGAAATGGAACAACAATCTACATGTATGATGCTCTAATACGATACAATGAAAAGAAATAGTGCAGGCAGTAATATAGATAGGATAATACCTCCATGCTCTTATGCAATACTATTATTGAGGATCTCAATGATAAGGACCATAAAGGAAACTCAAACTTCGATATTAATGCAGGCAAGATAAAACCCAACTATACAAATAAGTATATATGCCAAATAAATCTAAAAACTGAGAACTTACTACAAGACTAGAAAATGAGAAATATTTCTGTTATTGGAACTGAACTATAAGATGTAAGACTAAAAAATACCTTATCATATTCGTATAGATAAAGAGAATGCGCAAATCCTGCGACGACAAGATATCACCTGTGATGACCTATAAATAGCAAGAAATATAAAGCATTAACAGATAATATATATAAGATTACAAATGAGATATCAACCATACATTAATTTTTTATATTAAGATAATAAACTTACCCATCATCAAAAATTAACGTCCTCATTATCATTGTCATCCTCATCCTCCTCCTCCACCTCCTCCTCATATCATCATCAATTTCACTTGCATCCACATTTATCACTATTTCACTGGGATCTCGTAATGTTGGAATAATATATTCCTCTGTCTGAAATGTATTTGCAACTTGCTCTTGTTGATATGCAATGTCTTCCCAACGTTCCTCAATTTTTTTCCGTGCTTTCGTTTTACAAACAACCCACCAATCCAATTTGTCACGTTTCAAACTAGGATATGAAACATAAAATACTTGAATTGCTTGTTGTGCCAATATAAATGGTTCATATCTCTTATACAATCTCTTATGATTTATTTCAACCAAATTATAATGTGGATGCACATTCATCCCTTTGATAGGGTCAAACCAATGACACATGAATAGAATAACTCACATAGCTGGGCCAGGATATTCTACCTCTATAATTTCATCCAGCAAACCATAAAAATCGTTGCTTGGATCTTCATCATTTGATGATTTTGTTGGTGCAGGCAGCACCTAAGTCAAACCTGAGTTTTGATAATGGTAAAGGGTTCAGAAGTTAAGATATTGTTTTGTTCTAACTTGTTCACTGAGTGTGCAGTAAGAAGTCCTAGGTACACTAGGCAAGAAGTCCCGGCAAAGGGCTGGGCAAAGAAGTCCTGGTCAAGGGCTGGGCAAGAAGACCTGACCGAAAGTTGGGTAAAGAAGTCCTGGTCGAGGACTGGGCACGAAGTCCTGGCAATGGGCTGGGCACTGAAGACCTGACCGGAAGTTGTGCACGAAGACCTAGTTAGGTGGATTGGGCAATAGTCCAATCGGAGGAGCCGGTTGGCAAAAGATAAACTCTCCCGAGAGGAGTAGGTGAGGATGCGTTCCCCTTCGAGGGAACAGTAGGCGTCGGTTCGACCTAGGGTTCCATTTAGGAGACCCGAAGTCAGAACCAAGACAGCTACGACTGTAAATAATGACTAACATTCTTGCTTAGTTTGTTTTGGAACTAACCTTGATTGCAGGGACCGAAGGATTGTGTTTCTGCAGCTCAGAACGCCCCAAAGGAAGGGGGCAGCTCACTGCGCTAGGTGCCCGGGAGGTCCCGGGCGCCCAAGGTAAAAGGCCAGAACATCAATGAAGCAAGACTGCTTCGAAACTATACTGGGCTAGGCGCCCAGGAGGTCCCGAGCGCCCAAGGTCAAAGCCAAAGTGGCCAACGAAGCAAATCTGCCACGAAGCCATTGGACCAGGTCAAGCTAGGCGCCCAGGAGGTCCCGGGCGCCCCAGTCAGCTCCAGGGGCTGAATCGGAGGGGATAAGCGTTGACCGAGCTGCGGATAGAGGTTCTCGCAGATGAAGGCACGTGTCAGGCACCCCAAACGGATCAGGCGCCCCCAGGAGCACTATAAAAGGGGGCTCGACCCCAAGGCTTCAAGATCACTGTTTTCTAACGCTCCAAAGCTTTTCGTTCAAGCGCTACGCCCCGGCTAACTCCGACTTCGAGATCCCAGCGCCGACGACGACCCACTGCTCTAAAATACGATCCACATCAGGCGTCGGTAACGAAAAGTGTAGCAATTTCAATTTCCTGAAATACTCTTGTACTTAACTTGTAAATCTTTTTGCGCGATTATAGTATTGCCCAAAGTAAACGGTCAAGGACCGTGAGCCTTGGAGTAGGAGCCGACCGCGACTCCGAACCAAGTAAAAAATAGACTTGTGTTCCTGTGTGATTTATTTCTTTCCGCTGTGTATTTGCTCTTTCTTAGTCTGAAAATTTTATAACGATATTCACCCCCCTATCATTTTCTCCGATCCAACAAGTGATATCAGAGCGGGTGGCTCAAATTTGGTGCAACCACCAATTTGAGAGTTTTTTGGATTTTACGAAACTTTTAATTTCTTTTTCTTTCGAATTTTTCTCGTTAATCGAGGTTGGTGCAACACCACTTGATCGCTTTTTCTCAATTATTTTATTCCCGCACTACTAATCCAAGACCAAGTCTTGGGACAGAATTTATTTTTTGTTATTTCAGAAATTATAAATGGCCATGCAAGAGGGTTTCAACACAGCCAGACCACCACTCTTCAGTGGAGAAGACTTCTCCTACTGGAAGAGTCGGATAGAAGTCCACCTGAAAACTCAGGTGGACATGTGGATTATTATCCAATCTGGCCTTGAAATCCCCAAGAATGCTGAAGGAGTGACACAACACTACACAGAATGGGATGCCTCGCTGAAGAAAAATATCGAGCTGATGCAAAAGCAACCCAGACGCTGCAGTGCGGTTTAACCAAAGTAGAACTGAACCGGGCGGGTCCCTTCAACAGTGCTAAAGAACTCTGGAGTAAGTTGATTGAGTTGCTCGAAGGTACCTCCGACACCAGAATCAGCAAAAGGGACCTACTGCTGAACAAATTGTACACAATCAAAATGAACGAAGGCGAGTCAGCAACCCAGCTCCACGCCAGAATCCAGGAGCTGATGAATGGCTTGCACATAATCGGTCACAAGGTAGAAAACCATGACCTTATCAGGTATACCCTGAATGCTTTCCCAAGAAATCTTTTGTGAGCATCTATGGTAGATGCTTACAAGGTTTCTAGGGATCTTTATAAAATTAAATTAGACGAATTATTTTCAGAATTGGAATTACACGAGCAGACTAACTGCACTTTGGCCGAAAAAGGTATTGTTTTTCTTGCAGGAAAAACCCAAGGAAAGGCGGCCAAGAAAAAGCCTCAACCTGCACCCGAGTCTGACTCAGACTCAGACTCAGAAAACAGTGAAGGGGATCGACCCAAGCTGGTTCAGCTAGCCCAGGACTACTACAAGGAGCTGAAGCATCAGACCAACAGAAGAAAAACCAGCTGAAAGAAGGAAGATCTAGCTGAACCCTCAACGTCTAAGACCAAAACAAATGTGACGTGCTACGAATGCAACAAGTAGGGACACTACAAATCGGAGTGCCCTAATCTAAAAGAAGCCAAGAAGACTCGAAGGAAGAAGGTTCTTCAAGCCACGTGGGACGAATCTTCCTCCGAAGAAGAAGAAGAGGCCCCACAATCTAACCTTCTCACCTTGACCGCTTCGGAAGACATTGACACCAGATCAGAATCGAAGCTGGACGACGGAAGACTCACAATTTCGGAGAACGGCAAAATAACTGTAAGTGGTGACTCTGAAGTAGAATTATCAAAGTTAATTGCCTACTTATCTCATAACTTGGCGAAAGCCAAAATCCGAGTCGAGTCCCTCCGACAGGAAGTAAAACTCCTGACAGAGGGAGCTGACTCTAGATCTTTGACTGAGAAGGTTCAAGAAGGAACCTCTATTCAAGTTGAAAAGCTTGAGAAAGAGAACTCCTCCTTGAAAACTCAAGTCAAGGACCTTAGAGCGGCTTTAGAACGATTCATTTCGGGTTGCATGGGTCTTGACATGATCCTTGGAAAATAGAAGTCCATTCCAAATCGATCCGGGTTAGGGTATCGAACCAAGTCGAGACAAAGGTCATACTATGTTGTATTGAACTAATCTAGACCCAAAGTTCAGGCATGGGCACCCAAACTTTGCCTGAACAACCAAGCTGGACCAAACTAGTATTGGATCCCCATGGACAAGATTCACATCTTGCCTAATCATTACCGTGGCTTTAGTCCAGGGGGAGCCAACTTAAAAATAATTTTTATAATTAGATAAATTCTTTTCTTAATTTGAATTGCATGCTTGATTGTTTATTTATTTTCTACAAATTACCATGCTTAGACCTAGGACTGGTTAGACTAAGGACTAAAACGATTAACTAAAATTTGAACAACATAGTATTGGGTGGAGGTGAGATGATAATACGTTAGGGAAGCCATTTTGGCGGAACTAGCCGAAGCTACCGATCCAAGACCCAAACTAGTTAGACCAAAATCTTTCAAGGAGTAACTTGAAGATGGATTTTCAATAAAAGGCTTTGTCAAGGAAAGGGTTGATGATCCAATAAGGCTACGACTAAAGAAGGCCGAGTGCCTCACCAAGACCTAGAAGCCGATTATTGAAATCCAAATTCACTTTACTATTGTCAGATTTGAATCTAACACAGATTTCAATTAATCTTAGATTCAACCATTTTTCTCAAAATAAATTTAAAACTAATGTTTTTAAAATTAATTCAACTTTTCAAAATTAATCATGTTTTTCAAAATAAAATCCTTATTTCTGTTAAAACCTATCTCACAAAACCCATAAGGTCAACGTGATTGACAACTATAGACCGGGTGAGATGGTTAGGACTTAACTTAACTCAAAATTCATCTGGTTTTTGTACTTTTGTCAAGTAAAAACATTGAATCATGTAATTTAGAGCTTAATTGACTTAATTATTGGTTGGTCAATAGAGTCAAACCAGGTCAAAATAGTCAAACCTGGTCAAATGGTCAATAGTCAAACCAGGGTCAACTCGGGCGCCCGGTACCTTTGGGGAGCCCCCAACTTTCTCTTCGACCAAGACAGCAAAAGCTGTCAACTCTACCCAGCTGACCCAGGCGCCCGTGACCTATCGGGCGCCTAGGTCTTTATCTCAATTCAAGGAAGCAAAAGCTGCCACGAGTGACAGCTGACTGCAGGCGCCCTGGTCCTCACGGGCGCCCCCAAGGACAATGGTCAAGGCAGCAAAAGCTGCCGAAGACAGCTGACACCTGAACCAGGCGCCCGAGACATCCCAGGCGCCCAACCAACCCCTATATAAGGTCACTGTGTCTTCCTTCATTGGCCACACGAAAAACAAACCTCCTCCCTAACTCTCTTCCTCCCAAGGCGCCCGAAAGCCCTTCTCGTGCCATCAAACGTCCAACTTCAACCATGTCTCCCCGGTATCATGTTTATGCATTTATAATTAATTTTTTTTTTGAGTTTTTCTTAATGCATTTCCTTATTATTTTAGAAAACGTCGTGCTAATCAACCCAACCCCAGGACCGAGCCTAGCCCTGACCCTAGGTTTCTGACCTTAGAACTATTCAATAAGTTCGCTAGGACGACCTATATATAAACCTATCAAAACAAGTTTCTTAAATAGGCAATTTTTCACTCAGTCCTGTCCAGTAGCGATGGACGTCATCAATTTCTATCAGCTTGACCATCTTGTCTTCTGCTCCCATCCTGTGAACACAACCCTATGTGCAGAGTTTTACAACAACCTAGTCAGACAAGATGACCTTAGCTATGTCTCCACTGTACAAGGGATGCCTTTGACTATCACACCCTCGTTGTTTAATAGATTCCTTGGACTACGACCGTCCCAGTCCACGTTCTGTTGTTACTCTCCTAGAGACCCTCCCTTTGCTCCTTCCTACTCCCATATTGATCTGGACACCCTTTATTCATATTTCTATAGAGATGCCCATAATCCTTTGGTTTGACGATTTCAGTTAGTAGATCTCCGGGTCCAGGACTACGCTCTTTATAGAGTTCTAGTCCGTTGCATTCTTCCCTTGACCACTAGGGATGTCGGGACCATGCGACCATTCCATACCTTCGTGCTGTATGCCTTGATCCATCACTTAGACATTGATATTAGACTTCACATGTTCCACACTATTCTATATGCGTCCAGTGTTACGACTCAGGGTCGAGTATGCACCCCTTACTGCCACATCATCACTTCCCTTCTTCACCATCACGGTCGCGATATTACCGTTGGAGAGATGACCACGATGACCGAATTTGACGAAATTGGGCATAGAAATTTTTCCTTAGCGGGCATAGAGGTCTCAGTTACCGGGGGTCTAGCATGGTGACGACAGAGAGACGGAGCCCAGATCGATTCCGATGAGGATGTAGAGGTCGATGTCGCAAATCTCGCTGCCGAGATTCGGGAGCACATGGACGAGCCCCCACCTCTTACGATCGATGAGAGATTGACACTACTTCAGACAGAGGTCTATAACCTCTGAGAGGAGATGGAGGCCCACCATATCGAGTTGGTCGACGCAATTCAAGCAGAGCAGATATAAACCAAGCCAATCGAGAGGCAAGAGACGCACAATTCAATGAAATAATGTCGCTGCTTCGATCTTGGCAGCCTGGCCCATCTGACCATCCTGGACCTTCTTTCTAGATCATTTTCAACCTATGTTAGTATATGATGGACTATTTGACTATTCCTACTGAGTAGGGTTGACTTGTATTTCACTCGTACTTGACTTTGGTTTGACTTTTCTGGTCCTACTATTGACCAGATGACTCTTATGCATTACTCGTTTACTTTTTTCCATTTCAATTAGTATGCTAAATCAGTTAGGGTTATGCTTAGTAGAATAGGACTGCTCTACTTATGTTTCTGTTCAAAACTGCTTTATTTTTTATTTGTTACTTAAATTTTTTTTGAAAAATCATTTTTATCTTGAAATTTAAAATGATTTTCGACTTAGTTTTTTCAAAAAAATTACTCCTTCAAAACTAGGGCTTTTTCGCAAATGGACTTAGCTTAGGCTCTATCCCTAGAACTGCATGCACCTATAGATCTAGAAGCCAACATCTCACAAGCACCTTAGGGTACTTTTGGTTGATAACCTAGACTGGGTTGAGATGCTTAGGTCTATGTCTTGATTCAAGATGCTTTAAGTCAATACATCTGCAGTAATTGGGGCAATAAATACCAATTAAACAGTAATCATGTTAGTGTCAAGCTTAGAAAATCTAACTTGATCAGATCACTTAACTTGACTAACTCTAGCGAAAGCTACTGTTATAACAGTTAGTAAGTAGCTAACTGGGTTAGACAGGACCCGAAAGAAAAAATTTAAATTGATTTGGTCCAGTTTATGCATAGAATTGGTTCAGTACAACACTTTACTTTCCTTACTCAGTTTTTTGCTATGTTTTTTTTTTGATATATGGCAAAGGGGGAGAGATTGGAAAGGAGAGAAAAGAAGGTTTTAAATTTAAATTTTTTTTCAAAAAAAAAATCTTTTTTTCAAAAACTTTTATCTCTTTTTTTTTAAAAAGTAAAGTTTTGAAAATTCTTCTAAGTACTTAAATTCTTTTTGAAAATTATTCTAAGTACTTAACTCAAAATTCTGTTTGAAAATGTTCTAAGTACTTAACTAAAAATTCTGTTTGAAAATGTTCTAAGTACTTAACTCAAAACTCTTTTTGAAAATTCTCTAATTCTTTGTCGAAAATTTTCTAAATGTCAAAACTTCAAAAATTCTCTTGGAAAATTTTCTAAGTGCTAAAGCTAAATGTTTTGAAAAATTTTCTAGTGCTCAACTCAGGAATATTTTTGGAAAATTTTTCTAACTTTTAAATCCATTTTTGAAAATTTTCTAAGTGTTGAAAACCTAATCTTTTTATAAACAAAGACTTAGAAATGCTTTCAAAAACCCCACGCATTTTTGAAAAATTCAGGGGGAGATTTCTTCCAGGGGTAGGAAATTAAATCTGTTACTTTACCTATTTTTTTAACTTAACTTTTTGAACCGGGTTGCCATAAATCAAAAAGGGGGAGATTGTTGGTGCAGACAACACCTAAGTCAAACCTGAGTTTTGATAATGACAAAGGGTTCAGAAGTTATGATGTTGTTGTGTTCTAACTTGTTCACTAAGTGTGCAGGAAGAAGTCCTAGGTACACTAGGCAAGAAGTCTTGGCAAAGGGTTGGGCAAAGAAGTCCTGGTCAAGGACTGGGTAAGAAGACCTGACCGGAAGTCGGGCAAAGAAGTCTTGGTCGAGGATTGGGCACGAAGTCCTGGCAAGGGGCTGGGCACCGAAGACCTGACCGGAAGTTGGGCATGAAGACCTGGTCAGGTGGATTGGGCAATCCAACCGGAGGAGCCAGTTGGCAAAAGGTAAACTTGTTGGTGCCCCGGTTAGTTTTGATGTGATCCACCAAGTTAGTTAGGTCCTGGTATGTTTAATCCCTCTGCTAAGTGTGCAGGAGCTTAGGTACGGAGGAAGTCGAGCGTAAGATGTAGCAGACGAGAAGGATTGTGCGGGGAAGTGAGCCGACGGGCTTGGTACAATCCGAGGGACGCGGAAGCTGCGGAAGAGTACATCGGTGGAGCGAGAAGGACGTGCGCGGTGTCCGAGAGACGAGAAGCCGGGAGGAAGGACGCTCGAGGGGCGAAAGGCCGGAGTCGGGTTCGGGTGAGCCTAACTTCGGTTGGCCGGAAATCACCCAGAAGACGAAGAATTAAAAAGACCAGTCCAAGTGCCAAAAAGAAAAAACGAGAAAAATTTTGGTGGCAAGAAGGATCGAACCCACGTCCTCACCAACAAACACCAAGCCACTAACCATTTGGGATGAAGGGCGATGGCTGTTAAATATTGCCGAGATTGCTACTTATACATGATAACAACGATATGAAGATAACAACCATCTCGAGGAACGAAAGATAAAGTTTTAATTAAAACAATTAAAACTTAAAGGATAATGTTACATTATCCTTTAATCAAATCCAATGAATCCAGTTTAATCCCATCCATGATCAACCATCAAGATCGAATCTGCAGATCAACAGATAAGAGAAATCCTATCAAAGATCTACGATCTGGATTTATTTTCCTAACCTATAAATAGGCTTGGAGTTTTAGAAGTTAAAGTAATTTTTTTTATTGAGTTGTAAACTCTCTTTCTCTCTAAGCTTTCTCTGTGCTACAACTGTAAAGGCTTCTCCGCCTTAAGGAGTTTCTGTTTGAGCATCAACTGCCTTGGAAGCAACGACTCTGTTGCAACCAAGTTTATTTCTTTTTAAAGACGAGTGTTAGTGCTTATTTTTCATAAACCGTCTATTCACCCCCCCTCTAGCCGGTCGACCCGATCCTACAAAACTCTCCTGAGAGGAGTAGGTGAGGACGCGTTTCCCGTCGAGGGAACAGTAAACGTCGGTTCGACCTAGGATTACATTTAGGAGACCCGAAGTCAGAACCAAGACAGCTACGACTGTAAATAATGACTAACATTCTTGCTTAGTTTGTTTTGGAACTAACCTTGATTGCAGGGACCGAAGGATTGTGTTTCTGCAGCTCAGAACGCCCCAAAGGAAGGGGGCAGCTCACTGCGCTAGGTGCCCGGGAGGTCCCGGGCGGCCAAGGTAAAAGGCCAGAACATCAATGAAGCAAGATTGCTTCGAAACCATACTGGGCTAGGCGCCCAGGAGGTCCCGAGCACCCAAGGTCAAAGCCAAAGCGGCCAACGAAGCAAATCTGCCACGAAGCCATTGGACCAGGTCAAGCTAGGCGCCTAGGAGGTCTCGGGCGCCCCAATCAGCTCTAGGGGTTGAATCAGAGGGGATAAGCGTTGACCGAGCTGCGGATAGAGGTTCTCGCAGATGAAGGCACGTGTCAGGCGCCCCAAACGGATCAGGCACCCCCTCAAGATCACTGTTTTCTAACGCTCCAAAGCTTTTCGTTCAAGCGCTACGCCCCGGCTAACTCCGACTTCGAGATCCCAGCGCCGACGACGACCCACTGCTCTAAAATACGATCCACATCAGGCGTCGGTAACGAAAAGTGTAGCAATTTCAATTTCCTGAAATACTCTTGTACTTAACTTGTAAATCTTTTTGCGCGATTATAGTATTGCCCAAAGTAAACGGTCAAGGACCGTGAGCCTTGGAGTAGGAGCCGACCGCGACTCCGAACCAAGTAAAAAATAGACTTGTGTTCCTGTGTGATTTATTTCTTTCCGCTGCGTATTTGCTCTTTCTTAGTCCGAAAATTTTATAACGATATTCACCCCCCCTCTATTGTTTTCTCCGATCCAACAGATTTTACACAAACTCCACTATTCATTGTACTCTTGCCCATGCCATACTCTTGAGTATGAAAATTATATCCATTTATAAAATAAGCTGGCCAAGTGCGTACCAATGCTTTTGTACCCCATGATAGATGGAACAACATTTCATGTTGAATGTGAGTTTGATTATCATGAACCTAATGACAAAGATGTCAATTGTTAAAAATATGTTTATATAAAACCAAATTTGGATTTTGTACTTACATATGATTTGAACCATGGTGCAAATTCTTCTTCGCACAAACGATCAAACTCGTGTGTTGATAATTCAGAATATAAGTTTTGAAAAATCCTACCATCAAAAAAAAAAATAATTATGCAATCAATTTACAACATATAAATTGGAAATTGAGGGAATATATACTTACTGGTAATATGGCGATACTTCAGGATAATTATGTAAAATATATGTATGCGCTGCCCACCATTCTTGAGCAGTTAAGTATCTCTCTTTACATTGTCCACTTGGTCGACCAAGATAATTAAAAATTGAGGATGAGTTAAGATTATGATCAATAGGACCCTCATCATTTCTTCCTGGTCTCCGTCTCTTGCTTTGAACGTGGGGCTCAAAATAATAAGATGCAAAAGTTGTAACTTCTTCCACAATATATGCAATAACAATAGAAGCTTCAACTCGTGCCTTATTTTTAATGTTTTTCTTCAAATGATATAGAAATCAAATTGTAATAAAATAACTTATATTAGATATTAATATATAATAAAATGAAATAATTATTATGCATTAAGATTTTGTCTTAGTATATTTTACCTTTCAAATGGATACATCCAGCAAAAATGTACAGGTCCTCCAACTTTGGCCTCGTATGGCAAATAAACCAAAAGATGTTCCATGGAATCAAAAAATGAAGGTGGAAAAATCCTTTCCAAATTACACAAAATAATTGGAATGTGTCTCTCTGACGCCTCCATGTGTGAATGTCGTAAAACTGTTGAACATATATCATGTAAGAAAATGCTTAACTCGCTAATGGCACCCCAAACAAAATTCCGTAAGAATTCTTTAAAAGCAATAGGAATAAGTATTTGCATGATTATATGACAATCATGACTTTCCAAACCAATCAATTTGTATTCCTTCAAATCGACACATCTTCCAAGATTAGAGACATAGCCATCTAAAAATTTCAATGATTTAAACCATTCACAAACAACACGTCTTTGATCCTTATTTAATGTATAAATTGCCTTTGGCTTTGGTCCTCTACTATTTTCATCAACATCAAGAGTGGGTCTTTGCAAAGGAGTCACAAGTCTTTTCTTGCATTCAAATTGTCTTTGGTTTTCCATTGATATCCATTACTGTATTTATCAGATTATCACAAACATTCTTCTCAATATGCATTACATCGAGATTATGATGAATCAAATGACTATACCAATATGGTAAATTCCAAAATATACTTCGTTTAGTCCATTTATGTGTTCTTCCATATTCATATGTTGTATCATGCGGCTTTTCAATAACAGATGGAAAGTCAGTCACTCGCGACCATATCTGTTCACCAGTTAATCTCAATGGTGGAGGTCTTTCAATTCTATTCTTGGTGAATTCATTTTTATTTTTTCTGAAATTATGATTTGTTGGTAAAAATTGTCTATGACAATCAAAATAACTCGACTTCTTTCCATGTTTCAATCTGATAGACTTTGATCTCTCCATACATATTGGGCATCCTAAGATCCCAACGGTACTCCAACCGGATAACATACCATAAGTAGGAAAGTCATTTATTGTCCAAAGAAGAGCAACCTTCATTACAAACGTCTAATTAGTATGAACATTGATGAGGTTGGATAGTCAGTTCCCGACACGGGGGATGAAGAAGCCAGGCACACGACATAACCTCTCTCCTCGGACCCCGGGGCCTCCTTTTGGGGGTGCACTCGGGAAGGTCAGTCCAAGGATCCCTCGCGGAAGCCCCCTCGGGAGGTGAGGCCCCGAGAGCACTTCGGGAGATATCGCACCCAAGGACCCCCGAGATCACCTCGGGAGGCGGAGTCCTCGCAACAGCCGACCTCGGATACCGACCTCCCCCCGCTCAGCGCGGGCAATCATCCCCGCTAGAAAAAGTCCACGCACCCCCTCGAGTGTCTCGACCAGAGAAAGAGTGATAACGACGCGGGCTGTTTCAAAGGATATCCCTTTATCACCGAAAGCAGGGAGCGCGACCTAAATATCGGAGATGTGGCACCGATAAAGGGGGCACGACTAGTTTGTCGACATGAATATAAAAGGTAGACCAACCCTCCGGTAAGGGGGTTACGATCTCCCGTCTTTACATACTTTTTTTCTTTCTCACCACAATTCGGACAACCTACTAACTTGAGCGTCGGAGTGGACTCCGCTGGACTCCTGCCGGTGTGTCCCCCTAACGCTTGTGTTACTTTCGCAGGACCCCCAAGTTTCTCATCGACGTAGTCATCTCCGCAGGGGCTGAGCCTCAGCGACTGGCCATCACCGACGACTCCTTCCGGAACAAATTTGGCGTCGTCTGTGGGAAACTAATAAAGCACCTGAAGGAATGCCAATGGCAGGATCGGAGGGACAACCCCTCACCCTCACGCGAGAGGAATTTGACCACCTGGTGGCTAGCACCATCAAGGAAGCCCTGGAACAACACCAAATCGAACAAGTTACCCCACAACCAGTGGGTCCGGTGAGGGAGGAGATCCCCAGAATCTCCGCCTCGCATTCCCGAAGGTCCGTCACCCCTGTGTGGTGACAGGACAGTGCAACTCAAGGCCCTCAGAGAGAATCCCCTGGAGAGGGGGAGAAGGCCCATTTAGTGGCCTCTAGTGCTCAGAGGCATGAAGAGGGACCGGGGAGGAGGGAGGGACCCAAGATCTTTCAGAAGACTCCCTCTACTCCTTTCTCGTCCGAGACTGTCGAGGAACCCATGCCGAAGCAGTTCCGCGGGCTGGGGATTCCTAAGTATGATGGGAAGATGGATCCCGAGGATCACGTCTGTAAATTCGAAAATGCGGCACTTTTGCACCAATATACTGATGGGGTGAAGTGCCGGGTGTTTCTGAACACTTTGTTTGGAGCAGCTCAACGGTAGTTTCAGAGGTTGCCATAGGGCTCCATTAACTCCTTCGCGGAGTTTAAGATGGCCTTCCTCCACCATTTCGCGAGTAGCTGGCGCTACCAGAAGATGGCACTCAACCTATTCGCTCTCAAGCAAAAGCCTAAGGAACCGCTCAAGGAGTACATACAGAGGTTCAATTGGGTGGCGTAGGATGTACCCAGCGCGACATCGAAGATACTCGTCAGCGCCTGTACCTAAGGGCTCGCTGAAGGGGACTTCTTTCGGTCCTTGGTGAGGAAGCCCCCCGCCAGTTTTGATGATTTGTCGGGACGCTCAGTCAATCATGTCAATGTAGAGGAAGTACAGTACACCAGGCGCAAGGATCCAGTTGGAGCTCCTCCTTCGCCAGCCCCTCGGTCAGACAGGAGGGAGCCCCCGGCTCCGGCGCGGGGAAATGATCTGTCGCCCAGGAAGGATCACTGGGCCGGTAGGCGTCAGCTGGTGGAGACGGTAGACACCGAGCAGCCGGAGGCATTGCCCAAGTACTGCAGTTATCATGGCAGTTTGACTCACGCCACAGAAAAGTACCATGCCCTGAAGAAGTTCACTGAGGGAGCAAATACCAAACCTCGGAGAAAATGGAACAAGTCAGGGTATCACCGAAGGTCGTCACGGTGAAGCCTTTCCCCTCGGCGACGGCCTGCAGGGGAAAACGAAATCCGACCGCGGTCCCGATCGTGATCCAGAGGCAGAAGCCGGGGGCCCGCACCCTGAAGATCCCTCTCCGTGGAGAGAGATCCCCAAAAGGCCAAAGCCCCTATGCGGGGCCCCCCTTCAGGCCACGTAGGGGTCATCTCCGGAGGACCTACCGACGGGGACTCTAATCGAGCCCGGAAGTCGTACACCCGGCGGTTGGAAAACTACTCCATCGGGACAAGCCAGAGCCAGGTGGCGGGCCCGACCATCTCGTTTGGGCCATCCAACCTTGAAGAAGTAGAAGCTCCTCGTGAGGATGCCATAGTGATCGTGGCCCGCATTGCCAATTATGAGGTGAAGCAAATCTTCGTAGACACGGGGAGTTCCGTGAATATTTTGTACAGAGCGACTTGGGAACAGATGCAGATAGACGAGGATGAACTGCTCCCAGTCTTGACCCCACTGTTCGGCTTCACGGGGTACCGAGTGCCGCCGCTGGGCCAAATTACCCTGTCACTCTCTTTGGGCAATGACAGGCTAGAGAGAACGCGGAGAACTCCTTTCTTAATCGTGGACACACCTTCCTCCTACAATGCCATCCTGGGCCGCTAGACACTCAGTACTTTCTAGGCTATAGTTTCTATTTACTACCAGAAAATTAAGTTCCCGATGGGCGATCGGCTGGTGGAAGTTCGAGGAGACCAACTGGTGTCCCGACGATGTTACAGTGGAGAGGTTAGAACAGAGTCGTGGAAGAACCCGAAGGGCCAGGAAGACTAGCTGTAGAGGAAAGGGGGAAACGCAGGAGGTCCCAGTCCAGCTGCGGTCTCGGACCCCTCTGGCCTGGGTAAGATTTGCAATTTGCTTAGAACAACTGTCTATGTCTCTCTATGTTCTCGCAGCAAGATCAAGTAATAAAATGGGATGCTTCTTCCAAAATGACAAATGTGCTACTAAAGTAATCTAAAACCCTAATACCCTGCGGTCCAACCGACGCCCGAGGTACTTAGGCTTAGTTCGAGATCTACGCGCCCGACCAAGTAATCTAAAACCCTAATACCCTGCGGTCTAGACGACGCCCGGGGTACTTAGGCTTGGTTCGGGACCTACGTGCCCGACCAAGTAATCTAAAACTCTAATACCCTGCGGTCCAGCCAATGCCCGGGGTATTTAGGCTTGGTTCGCGACCTATGCGCCGGCCAAGTAATCTAAAACCCTAATACCCTACGGTCCAGCCGACGCCCGGGGTACTTAGGCTTGGTTCGGGACCTACGCGCCCGACCAAGTAATCTAAAACCCTAATACCCTACGGTCCAGCCGACGCTCGGGGTACTTAGGCTTGGTTCGGGACCTACGTGCCCGACCAAGTAATCTAAAACCCTAATACCTTGCGATCCAGCCGACGCCCGGGGTACTTATGCTTGATCTGGTACATACGCGCCCAATCAAGTAACCAAAACCCTAATGCCCAGCGGTGCAGCCTATGCCAGGGGCATTTAGGCTTGGTCTAGGGCATATGCACCCGACTAGGTGAATCCAGACTATACTACTTCGCTACACTGATAACTTAACCGGTTTCAAAGCGAAGGCAACATGGCATACACAATTTCGGAAGAACCGACAGAACAGTGAAATATCAACATAGGGCAGTTATATACACATGAAAAGTATCCGAAAGGAATTATTTATTTACATGAAGAGTTACATGAAGAGATACATCTCGGTGAGTTACTAAGACACGTCAAGTAGTCTGTGGGTAGTGGATGAAGATGGATGCCTGAAGTAACACATGAGTAGCTCGGGTACTCCCTCTGAGTGGTCTAGAACGAAGATGGATGCCTGAGGTAACACATGAGTATCTCGGCTCCATTTGGGCACCCCCGATCTTCGCCGTAAAGAGGCAGAAAAAAGAGGAGGGAGAGCGGTGACTGCAATTTCTCCCCGGAGCGTGTAAAGACGCAAAGAAGAATTGCCTTAACAGGAGAAGGGGGACAACCCCCGCAGCTTCTCAATGAAAAGAAGAAAGAGAAAAGCCAGCGGTGGTTGTCCTTCCCCCCTTGATGACGCATCCCACAAAACACCACTCTCCGCCCAAAACATGGGGAAAACAGGGACTCGGAAGAGGATGGCGCTTGCTGGCACAGGAGACAACCATCCGGATACATCATCTCCCCCATGCTCCCTGGAGAGCCGGGTAAGGTCCTTTCTGAACTCTTCGGATAACCCGGGAGTCCCGCATCCCCCAGGATCTTCAGAGAGACCCGGGGTATCATCTCCACCATGCTCCCCAGCAAAGGGTGTGGAAGGTATCTATCCCTACCTGGTCCTCCAGCCAAGAATATGACCTCAC
Source organism: Boesenbergia rotunda (assembly GCA_024364735.1). NCBI lineage: Eukaryota > Viridiplantae > Streptophyta > Magnoliopsida > Zingiberales > Zingiberaceae > Boesenbergia > Boesenbergia rotunda. The sequence continues at coordinate 105,723 of JAGFNQ010008540.1, read as the reverse complement.
CTCCAGGGGTAGGCATGTCATATCTCAACAGAAGAGAAAGGAAAACAAAGCAATAGCGCCCCGCTATCAAAAGTAGGCCGGTAGGAGGGATGAAGGGGACGGTGCTCCTCCTCCCCCTATTTATACTGATAACTGCTACCTCATGCAGTTAATGCTGGGAGGGTGTAATTACACCAACAGGTACCGAAGCGTCGCTTCTCCCGGCACGCCCATAATGCGCCTAGGAACTTACAACCCCTAATGAGTCCCATCAATGAGATCGTAGATCATACGGGGGTGGCAGTTCGAAAACCATCCGCGCACTTCACCTCAGTGGGGATCCGCCGCAGACATAATGGAGGATACTAAGAGTTGATCTAAAAACACCAGAATCAACCTCGAAGACAATCGACGGTGGGTTAAGTACATCAAGGCAGATGGCGCATCACGCAAGAGCACACACACAGGAAACAGGGAAAATGATTATAATTATGCAAAATCAATACAACCTAACTTGTCTCTCATGCCCACATCTGGCCGCTCGGGGCCTCGGGAGAAGACCGTTACCTAGTTCGAAGGACACTTACAATTTCGGGCCACCGTCTGAAGGTAAGAGTTTCTCCTTCTTCAGCCTATCAATGGCCCCATGAAAGCCCTGCTGTAAACACTCCATTACCTGGTCGGCTATAATGGCATGGAACTCCTCCGAATCCAGAAACTTTGTCCTGAAGCCCTTCTCGGCCTCCCTAGAGGCAGAAGCCTCGGCTGCCCGGAAAGTATGAAGCTCAGCCTCGACAGCCTCTACAGATCGCCTCAGCCACCTCAGCTCAGCGAACATGACATCCTGCTCAACTAAGGTCTCTCTGAGCCTCTCCGACACAGCCCGCTCATTCGCCCAAGCCTGGAGCAGGTCATCCTCCAGGATAGACGCACGGTCAGTGGCCATCAGGAGACTGGATTCCATCTGGCTCAGTAGCTCCTTCTCTCTCGCTTGGAGCTGATCTCTCTCCTGGGTCACTCAGAGAAGATCGTTGGTAACCGACACAGCCTTCTCAGACGCCAAGCGTTCTCTGTGCTGAGAAGTCTGTAGGGCCTTCTCCTGATCTTGCACGAGTTTCCGTAGGTGCTCGACTTCCTCACGCAGAGCTTTGCTGACGCCAGCCTGCGTCACTCCTGCCTGACACTCACGATCAGCCATAGCCTCTGCTTGTAGGTCTCGATGGAGTAGGGCCTCCACTTGGGGCCCGGAGTACAAGCCTCGACCAACTGCTAAGCAGTCCTCAGCTGCCTGCCATAGTACCGAGAGGTTAACAGTCGGGTAGAGAAAACATACAATGCCATAGAATAATTCGCACCTTCAGGAGTGTCTCCCGAAGACCAGTTAGCGCCCCGGCCGACGCCTGTACAACTACCCCTTCCAGAGTGCAGGGTAGATTGCCCCACCCCTCATGGGGCGGTGACTCCGAGCGGAGGGGAAGTCGTTGCATGGCTGGAGCTTTCGGTGGCACGGTGGGAGGGCCGACCTCTTAGCTAGAAGTCTCCTCCGAAAAAACCCCCTCAAGCGGAGTCTCCTTTAATTGCACCGGAGGGGAAGATCGTAAGGAGGCCTCCAACGCTGCATCCAACCTCTCCCTTAGTTGATCTAGTCTCATCCGGTATTGAGGGTACAACGTCTTCTTACCCAGGGAAGGAGTGGCTAGGTTGACGGGGCTGGCCGGGGGTACTGAGACGACTGCCGCTGGAGTGGAGGTCAATGTAGCAGGAGGAGGAGCTACTGCCTCAGCTGGTACAGTCGTTTCCTCAGGCACCGGAGGGAGAGGAGAAGAACGGGCATGACATTGCTTTTTCCAGGAAGGGCTCAAGCCCTTGGGGAGCCGCCGCTTCTGCCGACTGAAGGGCCGGGTAACCGCAAGGGTAACTGAGGGAGTAGACTTTTCATCCCCCCTGTTAGGGCAACTTGTGCCCGGGGGAGGAGCCACCCCCGGAGGGTGGATCCATCACTGGAGCAACTGGCAGAGCCGGGGGCGCTTGCTCTTCGGCTAGCGAGGATGTAACAGTAACATCGACCCCCTCAGGTGAAGCGGTCCCACGAAGCGGGATAGCAGGCCCCTCGAGGGACTCGGCGGGAGCAGAAGGAACGTCAGAAATGATCGGAGGAGGGTTCAGGGCCTCCTTGTTGGCCTCCTCCCACTTGATGAGCCGACTCATCGCCTGGGCATACATGACTTCCTCTACCGAAGCCAAACAGGAAGAGCATCAGTCAGAACCAATATGCGTGGAAGAAAGAGATGAACATACCTAGGGTGGGGCTGATCTGCTTTACTTTAGGGCTAAGGCCCGCCCGGTACATAAGCTCTTTGCTCTACACCAGCCCCAGGACACTGAACTCCATGCTCGAAAGTACCTCTCTAGCATGATGATAGACAGGGCTGCGAAGAAAGCTCTCTAAGAGGGGAGGAGTTGGTAAATCTGCTATCCAACATAGAGGGCTGAAGGACAATGACGATAGGCGGATGAAGAAGAATTTCTCCTTCCACCCCTTGTGCGAAGAAGGAAATCCTCCCAGAAACCTATGGCCTGGACGGGCCACGAAGCTAAAAACTCCTCTCGATCATATTGGGGTGAAGAAGGAATGGAAAAGGTGCGGAGTCAGAGGGAGACCGAAAAGCTTGAAGATGATATATGCCTCCCCATCTGGGCAAAGACATTAGGAGCCATCTGATGCAACGAAATACTAAAATAGGAAGCTATGTTCGTAAAGAAGGGCGGATAGGAAAACGAAGCCTTAGTTCCATCTGCCCTAAGAAGAAGGCCAGCATGCCTGCTGGGGGTTACACGGGTGTCTGGTCCACTTTAGGGATGACCAGCGTCATCTCGGCCGGGACCCCATAAGCCTCGATGGCTGCTTGCAGGGCCTTAGGCCTCACTCTCGAAGAGGCGGATTCGTACCATTCCGCCCGATAGCCCTCCATGACCCCTAGATAGAAGAGGAGAAGAAGACGAATTACTCACACGCAGAAGAAGCTCTACCGGGAGAAGGACGAAGTACACCCAGTCGTCGAATCGGAAATAGAGGCCAGCATCTGCTTTTTTCCCCCTCTTATATCTTGGCCGGCATCCGCCTAGGCACAATGGGAAGAGGACGCGTGGAAAGCTGGGAACCGCTTCCTCCAGACAGCTGATCGTCGTGAGCTAGCTGTACCAACACACGACCAGGGGGACTTGGGAGGGTAGCCGTTATAATACGGGGCAATCGGGCATTCGCGTGAACATCCTGTTACCCTCGAGAAAGAAGATCACGCGCCTTTATCCCGGGAAGAGAGGCATCATTATAAACCTTCGGGAAGCGGAGAAACCTTTTTGGAAAAAGAAGAAGGTACAAAAAGGGGATTCTTAGGAACCCTGGACGAAGGAGATACGATCTAAAAAGGTTTCCCTGCTTATGGCAAGAACGGGCGTAAAGGCAAAGACCCAGGCGAATGCAACTTCTTCATCCCGGCACTAGTCCGATCAGTCAGCCACACTTCTTTCGATCAGACTTGAAGGGAGGGACTTGTGATGGGGCTGGATAGCCAGTGCCCGACACGGGGGATGAAGAAGCCAGACACACGACATAACCTCTCTCCTCGGGCCCCGGGGCCTCCTTTTGGGGGCGCACTCGGGAATGTCAGTCCAAGGATCCCTCGTGGAAGCCCCCTCAGGAGGTGAGGCCCCGAGAGCACTTCGGGAGATATCGCACCCAAGGACCCCCGAGATCACCTCGGGAGGCGGAGTCCTCGCAACAACCGACCTCGGATACCGACCTCCCCCCGCTCAGCGCGGGCAATCATCACCGCTAGAAAAAGTCCACGCACCCCCCCGAGTGTCTTGACCAGAGAAAGAGGGATAACGACGCGGGCTGATTCAAAGGATATCCCTTTATCACCGAAAGCAGGGAGCGCGGCCTAAATATCGGAGACGTGGCACCGATAAAGGGGGTACGACTAGTTTGTCGGCATGAATATAAAAGGTAGACCAACCCTCCGGTAAGGGGGTTGCGATCTCCCATCTTTACATACTGTCTTTCTTTCTCACCACAATTCAGACAACCTACTAACTTGAGCGTCGGAGTGGACTCCACCGGACCCCTGCCGGTGTGTCCCCCTAACGCTTGTGTTACTTTCGCAGGACCCCCCAAGTTCCTCATCGACGTAGTCATCTCCGCAGGGGCTGAGCCTCAGTGACTAGCCATCGCCGATGACTCCTTCCGGAACAAACATCTTATATAGAAACACCTTCATCCCATAATTGTTTAAGTTCTGCAATCAGTGGTTGCATATAAATATCTATTAACTTCTTCGGATTTTGCGGGCCAGGCACAACTAAAGTTAAAAACATATAAGGTGTTTTCATGCACATCCCAGGTGGAAGATTATACAGAATTAAGATAACTGGCCAACATGAATAGTTTCTTCCTGATTTGCCAAACGGAGCAAACCCATCTGCACATAGACCTAATCTAATGTTTCTAATCTCCTCTGCAAATTCCGGATACGTTCTATCAAAATTCTTCCATGCCTCTGCATCTGATGGATGACACATTAACCCCTCTTCTGTTTGATGATTTGCATGCCATGTCATGTGTTCAGCAGTTGCTTTTGAAGCATAAAGTCTTTGTAATCTAGGAGTTAAGGGCAAATAAAACATTTGACTATATGATTTGCATCGTTGTTGATTAGTTCTACTGCTCTTGTACTGAGATTGATTACAGAATTTACAAACCTCTGCATTTTCATCAACTCCCCTATATAACATACAACCATCTCTGCAAACATCAATTCTTTGCACCGGAAGACCCAATTCTTTCACGAGTTTTTTCATACTATAAAAATCATTAGGCAGTATGTCACGTGGCAATGCCTCTCCAATAACTTTAACAAAATCATTAAAACAATCTTGTGACACATTATGCTCTGCCTTGACATTTAACAGTCTTGAGGTGAGAGATAATTTAGTGTGACTGTCACAACCAGGCCATAATGGTTCATCAGTAGCACTGAACACTTCTTGAAATTGAAGATATGTGTCATTAACAGGTGGCACTTCTACTCCCTCCAATGGTGATGTATAAGTAGTAAACATTTGTTCAACTATTGATGGATAACTAGAACTTGCACCACACATGTCAGGATTGAAATTCTGACTGACTGCATCAAATACCATTCTTTGATATGAATTTAATTGATTATAATAACTATGATCACCACCAACTGAGACTTGTATATTTTGTTGATAATCTTCATCAGATATGAACGGTTCACCGTGAGATGCCCAATTATAGTAATTCGGAGTAAATCCAAATCTACAAAGATGCTCTTCAACTTTATCGCAGAGTAAAAATTTACCATTGTGACACTTTTTGCATGAACATCTTATCTTATTGTCATCCATATACTGAAATTGACTAGATGCAAAACTAAAAAATTCTCTCAATCCAGTGATAAACTCATCAGATAAACACCGACGATCAAGTAAATTTTTTTTATACATCCACCTCTTGTCATTCTGCATTTTGCCTATTTATAATTTATAATAACATAAGTAATAATTTCCAAAAAATTAGATATGCATAACAATATTCTTATGAAATTAGTTGAATAAATTTATTAATTAAGGTATAAATTAAGATTTAAGAATTAACAGTTAGCTAATTAAATTATTGAGATTACGATTAATTAATATCATAATTTTGAATTAATTTAAAATTTAAAATTAATTAATTAAGTTTGATATCACAACTGTATAAATTAATTAAAATAAATAATTACTTACTAATTATTTCATATTAGGTTAAATTAATTATTTTATAATTTGTTAATTTGGAATAAATAAATTTTGAAATTTCAAATTAAAAAAATAATTTGAGATTTACTTAAATTAAATAATTACTTTTATATTAAAATGAACAATTAATTAATAGTATCCTAAATCGATCAATTAGTTAATCACATACAAACAAAGAAAAACACATGATCATTCAAATAATACCCTAATTGTATGTTATAATACAAGCAAACACAAGTTTTTATAAACCAATATAAACTAACGAAACCTAATCTTATATAGCACTCACACTAAGACATCCAATACAATAGTAAACATTAATCAAAATAATAAACAATAAAAGAAGGATTCAGACATACCAAACATAGGTCACCAACAAAGACGTTGGTTGTCAATCCAAACACGTCTATTTAAGACCTACACAAAAAATATTGTACAGTCAAATATATATATCAAAAGTCACATCTTCAATTATAAAACCCGACTTGAGCGACATGTCCCAAGCCGAGCCAGGCTTGATATGTTCGGCCTGGACTAGCCAGGCACGGACCAATCCCTCCAGGACCAGCCAAGCACGGACCAGCCCTGCCAAGCCAGGCCGGCCGAACGGGCCCGCCCTGGCGTGGCTAGTCCCGGTGCAAAATGGTCGCGCCCGCCTAGAAACTCGAGAGCAAGCCCGCGCAGGCCGGGATCGCGTGAGCACGACCACGCCTAACCGGTAACGCTTGAGGGAGGCTGAGCGCGGCCGGAAGAGAGTGAGCGACCCAGTCCGCGCGCAGCTGGTATCGCGCAATGTCCCATGCGTGCGCCAGGTATCGCGCAAATGTAGCCGCACGCGACCGCTAGCGCGCGAGGTGACCGCCACCGCGTGAGGCCGGTAGCGCGTGAGGAGAGCACGACCGGTAGCGCGCGAGGCGAGCGGCGTCGTGTGACGCTGGTAGCGGGCGAGCGCGACCGCGCGCGGACGATAGCGGCCGAGTGCGACCGGTAGCACACGAGTGCGGTCGTGCGAGTGCGGTAGCAAGGGCGGACGTCGTGTGCTACCGAGCGCGGCCGTGCGAATTCGGTAGCGCGCAAACTCGGCCGCGCGATGCCGGTAGCTCGCGCACGGTGGGTAGCACGAGCACGGGCCCGCGCGATCGGTAGCACGAGCGTGGCCACACGCGGCCGGAAGAGAGAAAGGTGAGCTCTGCCATACAGCTCACGGAGAAAGAAGTGAGAAAGAGAAGACGCTTGCCGGAGCGTCGTCGCAGGGATGGAGCGCGCGCCAGACAAATCACACAGCTGCCAAAAGCCAAAATGAAGTAGGGCAAAAGCAGATTTGGAGGTATATATAATTAGACATTTGCGCCAAAATTTAATTTGTCGCAAATTTCGACCCAAAATGTTTTTTTAAAAAAAAACATAAATATCTTCAAAAAATCAGATAGTGTTATAAAAAATTCAGAATTTGGCGAAACAAAATTTTTACATGTTCATATCGATATTCTCATGATATAAATGACCTAAAACTTAAATTTTCCATAATATATTTTTATTTGTATTTTTCTAAATATTATTTACTTGGAACTTATATTTTTGTGGCTTTAAAATTTTTTTTTTTAAAATTTATCCAGTAAAATTTAAGTTTGACGTCATTTATATCATGATGAAATCGCTATGAGCACGTAGAAACTTATTTCATGAAATTCGGAGCTCCGTACGTTTATTTATGATTTTTTGAAGGTATTTAGATTTCTTTTTAAAAATTTAAAATCGTTGCAGAATTAAATTTTTAAAAAATCATAACAAATACCGTTAAATTGTCGTAGATGAACCTAGAGAACTCGAAATTTAATGAAACAAGTTTCTATATGTTCGTATCGATCCCCTGATGAGCTAAACGACCACATATATGAATTTCTGTTAATATATTTTTTTCATAATTCATTATTTATATCAGCGATTGACTTAGTTAAAATTTTCTAAGTCTGAAACTATTATAAGCAATTTCATATTAATCCTTCATTGATCCCTAAAATTTTTATTGAAATTTGTGTTTAAGTTCATTTATATCACGAGGACGTCGATATGAACTCGTAGAAACTTGTGTCATGCCATTCCGAGTTCTGTAGCTCAATCTGAGACATTTCGAATGTATTTCAGATTTTCTAAGTTTTCGACGAATTTCTAAATTCGTCCCAATTCTGCGACGAATTTCGAAATTCGTCGCAAATAATTATTTTTAAATAAACTAAAAGACTATTAATAAAAATTCATATATGGACCTACAGAACTCGAAATTTAACGAAACGAGTTTCTACGTGCTCGTATCAATATCCTCATGATATAAATGACCTCAATCTTAAATTTTACATAATATATTTTTATTTGTAATTTTCTAAATATTATTTACTTGGAAAATATATTTTTGTGGCTTTAAAAATTTTTTCTATAAATTTATCCGATAAAATTTAAGTTTGACGATATTTATTTCATGATGAAATCGCTACGAGCACGTAGAAACTTATTTCATGAAATTCGGAGCTCCATACGTTTATTTATGATTTTTTGAAGGTATTTAGGTTTCTTTTTAAAAATTTAAAATTTTGCGATGAATTTCAGAATTCGTCCCAAATTCTGCGACGAATTTGAAATTCGTTGCAGATTAGGGACGAATTTTGAAATTCGACGCAGAATTAAATTTTTAAAAAATCAAAACAAATACCGTTTAATTGCAACATAAATACCGTCCAATTTTTGCGACGAATTATATTTTTAAGATAAATTAAATATTTGTTGTAAGTTTGCGACAAATTTTAAATTCGTCGCAAATTTTGCAACTAAAAAAATATTGTTGCAAATTTTGTGGCGAATATTCATTTTCGTCGCAAAGTGGAACAAAACTTTTTTCGTTGCAAAATTGTTACAAAATTTGCGACAAATATCAAATTCGTCGCAAATTTTGCAACGAAAAAAATTTATTGCAAATTTTGCGTCGAATAATTATTTTCGTCGCAAAAGCACAACAAATTTTGCAACGGAAAATTTTTGTCGCTAATTGGCGACAATAGAGTTTTCGACGCAAAATTTGTTGCAAATCAGCAACGAATATCATTTTTGTCGCAAAATTTATCGCTAATCAGCGACGAAAATTTTTCCAAAAATTTGTCACAGAATACCCTTTTTTTGTAGTGGATTTAATAATTATTATAAAATATATCAGGTTAGTTTTGATATAATCAATCGAGTTAAGTTAGTTCCTGTATTGGTTTTGATGTCTTGTGTCTATGTGTATAGGAACTTAGGATTATAAGAAGTTGAGTGGAAGACATAGCAAGCGAGAAAGATAATACGGGAAGGAAGTCAATGAACTCGGTGCATTCAAGGGACGAGGAGCTGTGGAAGAATTCACCGATGGAACAAGAAGGACACGCGTGACGTCTAAAGGATGAGAAGCTGGGGAGGAAGGATTCGAGGAGAAGGTAGGAGTTGAGTTCGGTTAAACTTAACTCTGGACGACTGAAGCATCACCCAAACGATTGGAACGAAAGGTGGTTAACAAATGAAGTTAACCATTTTTGGACGAACAGTGTTGGAGGCACCTTAGTTGTGATCGGAGGTGCCTCGAATGAATAGTACTCGAGACTCCCTCAATGTTACCTGAGGCGCTCTGAGTGAGAACTGAGGCGCCTCAAGTGAATAGTAACCATTGAAAAAACGATGCTGCATGGATAAAATTTTATCTAATTGAGGTACCTTAGGTCACATTGGACGGGGTCCTAAATGTCATGTCAGCAAATGATCACTTCAACCACCGGGCTATAAATAGCCCCTAGAGCTAGAAGTTTAGAACAACACTCGTTATTTATTTTTTGTACTTCAATTTAGAATTCCAATTGTTGCTAGGGGCTTCTCCGACTGTTGTTGAAGAAGGAGCTTGTTAGTATATGCTTATTTACCTTGGATTAACAACCATTTTGGTTGTAACCAAGTAAACTTCTGTCTCCTTGCTCTTTATTTTATACATTTCTTTTATTATAATCAATGTGCATTTGTCCTTGCTAAAGTTTGATAGCAAAAGAAAGTGATAATTTGAATTGCAGGCTATTGATAAGCACCATTTTATTGATTATTTTAATTGTTAAAATCCATGTTTGACCTATGTTTTTATTGCTTAATTGTGATTTCACCCTAGGTTTTAGGATTTCCTCTTATTTTGGACTTAATTGTAAAATTACATATTTTTGGATTATTTGGCCACTAATTTTCTGATATATTTTTGTAGGCATGAAAGGATCCTGGACCTAGGGCATACTGGGTCAAACTTGAGTCGGATGTGAACCGGATCGAATTATCAAGCTTAAAATTAATCCGGGCAGTCCGATTCAAGAGCGGCTAGATCTGAGCCATCCGGGATGATCTGAAGCAATCCGAGCTAAGGTTAGGGTTGATCAAGCTCTATGATCAAGATCTGAAGGTTTCATTCCAATCAGAGCTCAATCAACCGTTGGATCAAGCAAGGAGGGCTCTAGAGCGTCCATTCACAGATAGAGTTGATCTGGACCATCCGTTGCATATCTGGAGGATCCGAGCTACCACAAGGCAGATCCTGACCTCAGATCATCATCATAAAAGTTTGGCTCAAATCAGAGCAAGATCAGCCGTTGGATTTCTCAAATTAATCTGAACCGTCCAATGATAACTATTTAATCAGAAATCGCCCGCAGCTTCCCTTATCGCGTCTTCGCCGCTACAGTGTCTTCCTTCCATGTGTTCTTCGTGTTCTTGAGTTTTTCTCTTCATCCGAAGGCGTGATCACTCGATTCTTGATTCAGAGCTAGTGCTAGGTCGTCGAGGAAGCCATCATTGGAGTTTCCGGATCAGATTTGCTCAATATACAGTGCTGTTGAGAGGTTTCCGCAGTTCTGGTCACTTGGCATCTTTGGATCGGCTGTGCTCGATTTCATTCCAACTGAGCTATCTAGAGGGGTTCCCTAGAGAGTTTAGATCATCATCCATTCATCTTCGCACACCGACGCAGCCGAAATGAAGATTCCGAGTGGAAATTTCAGAAATGATGCAATCTGAACTTGATTCAATCACCGATGGAGTTTTCCCCACGATTTGCTGAGTTTGCGGGTCCGATGCTCTCCCTTGCTTGACAACCAAGGAGTACCTGAGCTGAAGAAGGGATCGAGGAGTAGTTTTCCTTAGTTAATTTAAGTTTAGTTGTAATTTTAATTTTCTGCACTGTTCTATTCTGAAGTTCTTGTTCAGCTACTGTAATTTACGATTTCTGAGTTGTTAGCCATAATTTAGCTTCAATTCCGCAAGTAGAGTAATTTAGGAACTTATTCAGTGACAGATTGAGTTCAATTCCAGTTAAATTTCGATTAGATTGCTACGTATCAGGTCTGCCCTGTTTTCTGCAACTGCGTATCAGCAGTTTCTGAATTTTCAGATCGGTTAAGTAGATTTGAGTTGTGTTTCTGCTGAATTTGATTTAATTCTTCAGTCTAATTAGTTAAGGTACTTGTTAGTGAGTAGTTACACTTCATTTCAGTTTGTTTCATGCTTACTTTCTGCAATTCGAATCCTTGGTTGCGTGCCAAGATCTTTGTTGCGTGCCAAGCTAGGTTCCTGCATATTAGTAGTTTCAATTTCTTTTCACTAGTTTAGTCAAGTAATTGTTAGTTTAACTTCCTTGTTTCTAGATTAGATACTTGTATTCAAGTTATGTTAGCTAGTTCAGTCCTTAATCTATTGTGAAAATAGGAAAATCTGTAGCTAAACCTTAATTTCTGCAATCTGAATTTCAGCATTTGGGTTCTGATTTCTTTGCTTTGCTAGTTCTGATCTCAGTTCCGATTCCTTTACAGAATCTTGCTTATTTCTGCAATAATAGCTTTGTTTCTCAATTGAATAAATCAGTTTTAAAAAGTGAGTTGAAAGATTCACTCATTTCGGAATTCGGAGATAGTTTTTGGCACAAAAGTTTTCTCTTGTGTGCCAACTGCCTTGGAGCCAATTGCATCCGAATTTAGCTTACTTTTGTGGCATATGGTTGTGCTGGAATTCGATTAGCTCGCACTTGCTCATATCTGAATTTTGGTGGTAGTGATTGGCTTCCAAAAGCACTTTAGATAGTTGAGACCCATTGCTTGGTTGAGTTCTACATGTTGCATGCTAATAATTATGTTAAGTTTGATTAATTCCGAAAACTTCATCATTGCCTTTACTTCATTGCATAGCATTTTGCCTTATGTTAAAATCAGAAAACAATTTTCCATGAAAAATTCTGTGTAAGTGCTTATTTAGGTTTTCACTAGTTGGGCTTTTTGGTGCCAATTTTCTTGCTCAAGTTTATTAAATCAAGGTTTCTATTTTTCCATTGCAATTTCATTTTCAATTACAAACCAAAATCCAATTACTTGTTTGAAACCCAAAAACACAAAAACGACACATAACTACAAGTTTGAATCAAGCACGACAACTAGCCCCGAGAAAAATACGACCTGTGACCCTTATATTACATTTTCATACTTTTGATTGTAAAAGGGTTTTCAGCATTCATTTATAAATTTTAAATTTGAGGCCCACATTCGTGACACATAGTTTGGGCTTATCAGCTATCCAACCCCCCTTTTGCCGGTCCAACATGCTAACAATTGGTATCAGAGTTCAACCGCTTCACAAGGACTAACCACCGACTAAAATATCAAAAAGATGGCCAGACCAAATATTCAACTATCAAAATTCGAGGGGGAGTTAGAGCTATAGAAACACCCAATGAAGGTATTTTAAAAAAAAATGACGATGATTGTCCTTCAGAAGTGCTCATTTTCCTCCTCTCATAACCTCTAATTCCCTAATTCCCCAATGATGAGAGTTTGTGCAGTGATTGTTCATCGTGGTCCATTTTGTTAGATCGTTGTTGTCTTGCTAGGGGGGGGGGTGAATAGCAACTTTCGATTTTCTTCTACCTAAGTTGGTAGCGTGCGCAAGCGGAAATAATAATAACAAAAACAAACAAACGCTAACACCAACTTTTACGTGGTTCGGAGAAGACGCTCCTACTCCACGACAGCCCGTAAGGTGGACGATCCCTCGATCCTTCGGCGGATCACTCCCCGGATGCCCTCCGGCTAGCTCGTGTAACTCCTTGTGGGTGGAGAAACCTCACCACAAACTTGGACACACCTCTGAGCACCAAAGACTACTAACAAGTCCTAACCAAGCTTGTTTCGTCAAGAGAGAAAAGCATGAAATGAGCTCCTTTAAATAGAGCTCGAGTCTGAAATGGCCGCTACCAGTCGACTGCCCCTGGGGCAGTCGACTGGTCTCACTCAGATTCGACTGTTACAGCCAACGTTCGAATCACCAGCCATTACCAGTCGACTGCTCCAAGAGTAGTCGACTGGTCCTTCCCTAAGCCTAGGGCTACCCTTCCTGAGTACATTTCTCTCCGCACTCGAACCCTCCAGGCTTAGTTCCCGAGTACAAACACTCACACTCGGACCCTCACGACCTAGTCGACTCTTCACCAGCAGCCTCGACTGTTGCCTTCACCCCCTCTTCATCTTCGGCCCTCGTCCCTCAGATGTGCACACAAGCCTCCAGCTTGCCTCCATGCCATCCTTCACGTACTCCTCGAAGTCCGCATCCCTCGGCTCATCGTCTCTGTTATCCACGGTCCCTCGGATGCGCACACAAGCCTCCAGCGTGCCTCCATGTCACCCTTCACCTGAAGACATCAACCAAGTCTATGTGTACCTGCAAACCTGTACACTCACATACACATATTAGTCCAACAACAAACCCTAGCTTAATCATATTGACACACACATCAAAACTCATGATCCTCCAGATCATACCCGGGTCGATTGCCCCAACAATCCCCCCCTTTTTGATGTGTGACAATATGTTTAAGTTAGGTAAACACAAACACCAATATCAATAGCATTTGAAAATTAAAGCATAGCAAACAAGAGGCAACCTCCCCCTAACCTATGCCCTCTCCCAATTTTCAATTCTCATTACAACACCAAGTTAAGTTCTACCCAACTTAACACCATAACACCAAGTTAAGTTCTACCCAACTTAACATCACAAGTTTCCCATGTCAAGTTAAACCTAACTTAACATCACAAGTTCTCCCCCTTTGACACCATCAAAAAGATTGCCCCAAGCAATCCTACCCCTAGTGCCAAAATGAACTCAACCTATTTATGAAAACCCCCTCAGAAATCAATACTCAGCCTTACCAGTCAACTGCCCTCTGTTATTCTCAACACTCAAAGACATCAGTCGACTGCCCCCCTGGGAAGTCGACTGATACAGTCAACTTCTGAAATTCCAGCCCAATTTCAGAAACCTCTAGAAAATTCTAGAAAAATTAGAAAAATCTAAAAATTTACAAGCACATTTGTTAGGATATACTCTACCCTAGAAAAATATAGTTTCATGAAAAATATCAAATGTGCTTGACTTTTGGTACAAACTCTAATTTCCTCAAAAATGGTCATCTTTGTATCAACTTTTCAACCTATACATAATTCCATGTGTTTGCCAACTCCATTCATCAACATTTCACACATATAATTACCCTCAACTCTCCCCTTTTTCTTATGTATTCTTAATATGATAAAAGCCTCTCCTTTTTTTTATTTCTTAACCCTAGATACATATGTACTTATCAACCTTTCTTGAATTCCATGATATCAACAGAGCCTCATTTCATACAATCAACATTAACTTATGAAGTAAAACTTTATTCAAGGAATATGAAAGCATAAACAAGGATTTTAATTCAAAGCCATATCCTATCATTCAATAGCAATTTATGAACTTCAAACCATATAAGCAATATCAAGCCATGACATAAAATCTCATAAAGTAACATGAACCTTTCTTATGCTTCTAATTTTGCAAGTTCTTATTATCCAATATGACTTTTCTATTTAAAACCCACGGATCAGTCGACTGGGAAAACGAACAGAAAGTTCCCCAGGTGGAATCAGTCGACTGCCCCAGGGGGCAGTCGACTGATAAAACGAACAGAAGGTTCCCAGTTTCGAATTCACCTGGACCAGTCGACTGGTTCTGAACCAGTCGACCGGTACCTGAATTTCAGTCTTTCAGCCTAATTTCAGAAATGCCTAGTTAATTCCACAAATCTCCAAACAATCTGAAATTTCGTGGAGAGATTTGTGAAGCCTATGTCTTCTTAGGAAAAATATGTTTTCAAACAAAACTACTCCGGATCCCAAGATTGGCATGAAATTCAATCCTTCCTAAATTGTATTATTGAAACGTATCCAAAAATCCTAATTTTGGCCTCTCCTTAATGTATCTTCTCATACTTGACCATAATACATTTCTAGCACTGAGTTACATGGTATTTACACATTAAACCCTAATTTTTATCAAATATAATCTCATTTTCATCTTTTTCTCTATAAATCTCCTTTTAATGTGCCAATTCCCTAGGATTAAGACTCACCTTAGTCTTCCAAACCCTTTGGCACATTCCATAGTCCACTTAATCCCCTAGGAGAAATCCTCCTGAGATCCATTGACCATAGATCTCATTTGGGCTTCTAGAGATCCCCCTCGAGCTCTTAGTCCTAGCTACCTCCCTAGGTAACTCATTTACAAATGCAAGACTACACCGGTGCTCATCCGGTGCTTCTTGACCTTCAACTATCACTCTCTTAACTTTGTATACCTTCCTCTTGGTCAAATCCTTCCTTACTCTTTTAAATGGATTTTCCTTGCCATTTTTGACCTTCCCTCTACCATAATCGTAGGGCATCCTTGAATATGACTTTTTACTAACATTTGACTCCCTAGAATGGTATCCTAGTCCCGACCTACCATTTCTAAGGTGTTGATCATTTGCTATCATACCTAACCCCTTGGATCCTCTAATGAGTCTATCTAGGTTCTTTTCTAATTTATCAAGTTTTGCCCTCAAAACTTGATTTTCCTTTTATAAATTTCTAACCTTAGTATCACCATGCCTATTTTGATCATTCCTAGATCTACTCACTTTCCTAGGCATGTGTCTCCCTTTCTTAGGGTTGAAGCCTTGATCCTTAGGTCTAGAACCCCTAGATTTATCATGAAACATGGATTCTTTGGTATTTTGGCACGCAATAGTATTTCTATTTCTATCATGATACTTAAAGCCAAAAGTACGTACGGGCAAGCAATCATTATGATTTCTAGCATTTATAAAAGCATTTGGAGCATAAGTAAAGTTAGGGATTACCTCCCTTACCCTTGTAACTCCCCCTTGATGTGAGCTTCTTTTCTTTTCTTCTTTTTCCCATCTTCTTAAGTGTTCCATCTTCTTGAGCTCTCCTTTTCTTGGACATTGAGTGTGATAATGTCCTAGCTGTTGGTGCAAGTTGCATCAATGATATTCCTCTTTAAGTGTTTTAATGTTTGACAATATACTTAAGTCAGTGATACAATGAATAGACAAAGGGGAGCAAAAGTGAAGTAACCTTAGCTGAAGAAAAGTCCTAGTTAATCTAGGCATCGGAACCCTAAAGACCTAACAAAGGGCTGTTAGGCACCTAGCGAAGGGCTGCTAGGTATCGTAACCCTAAGACCTAACGAAGGGCTGTTAGGCACCTAGCGAAGGGCTGCTAGGTATCGTAACCCTAAGACCTAGCGAAGGGCTGCTAGGCATCTAGTGAAGGACTACTAGGCATAGAAGACCTAGCGAAGGGCTGCTAGGCACCTAGTGAAGGACTACTAGGCATAGAAGACCTAGCGAAGGATTGCTAGGCACCAGGCGAAGGACCGCTTGGTAACAAAGACCTAGCGAAGGGCTGCTAGGCACCTGGCGAAGGACTGCTAGGAAATGAAGACTTGGTCCGAGGGACTAAGCAACTTAGCTGAGCGATGACTAAGGATAGGAGTAGAGACGAGTCAGGGTTTGGGCGTCTCAAGGTCCGGGAGTATCGAAAGCTAAGTAAAAGTCCACCCGAAGGACTGGGTGGCAACCGTCTCCTGAAAGGAGTAGGTGAAGGGCGAGTTCTCGGGGATAGGAACTCGTGCCGGTTCGACCTAGGGTTTCGTGGAGATCCGAAGTCAGAACCAAGTCCTTAAGACTAATATTATATGTATCTATACTTTGTGTTTGTGGATATTGCAGGTACCAAGAATCAAAGACAAAGCAACCTTGATGAAGGCCCTAACCAGGGCGCCCTCATGCACCAGGGTGCCCTCATGCACCAGGGCGCCCTGGCTAGCAACCTGGTTCGCTGCTATGAGTCCGAAGCAAGTGGATAAGCGTTGACTGGGTTCAAGATAGGCGCCCTGAAGATCCGGGGCGCCCTGGTCAAAGCTGTTATCAGCTGCGGCGAGGTAGACGCAGGGATAAAGTTTGACCGAGTCTTCCGGGGCGCCCCCAGCGTCCAGGGCGCCCCCAGGAGGCCTATATAAGGGGCTTCAACCCCTCTGCTTCAGTAACAACATTCCAGAGCGATTCTGATCATTCCGACCGACTATAACGCGCTAGAAACAAGGCTCTACGACCGGGAGGCTCCAGGAGGAGGTGCGCGGCACTTCGGAGGTCCAGATCGGCCGAGTTTCGGATGTTTGTTCGGTTTGATTTCATTTAATTACGCACTTAATTTTTCTATATTATTGCTTGTAAATCTTACACTGTAAGTCGGGTTTCTCCACCTCCGGAAAGTCCGGGAAGGAGACCAATAGTGGACGGGCGTTCCCGTGCATAGGCCTTGGATGTACTGACCCTGGGGGGTCGGGAACCAAGTAAAATCCGCTGTGTACTTGTGTTTGTTTTATTTTTATTTTCCGCTGCACTAACGATCTGAATAGTTTTACGAACAAAGATTTTCGAAAGATTTCGAACGGTCGATATTCACCCACCCTCTATCGAAGGCACCGGTCCTACACTAGCTCCCTGCAAGTATATCACCTAATGAGCTTCTTTTCTTTCTTTTCCCTACAACCCACATTAGATGTTAAATTAAGTGACTTGGGTTTAGGGATTACCTCCTTTTTACCTAATAGACACTTGCCCTTGTAGTGCCCCTTCTTGTTGCATCTAAAGCATATGATGTGCTCTTTTGATTTGACTTTAGTGGAGGTTGGAGCTTTTTCTTGTTCCGGTATTGATGAGGGTCTCTCCTCCCCCTCAATCCTTGAAGTTGACACCTCTTCCTCTTCTCTTGATGTGGTGGATGATCTCTCACTTGATTGTGCCTCTTCACTTGATGAGGTTGACAATTCTTTTTCTTCTTCCCTTTCTTTGACCATTGAATTGATTTCTTTGGGCTCTTCCACTATTTGAGCTCGGGTAGGGTTTTCATAAAATTCTTCCAACTTGTTCCACAACTCATGTGCACTTTTATACTCACCTACACCACTCAAAACATTATTAGGCAAAATATTTACTAATATACCAATTACCTTCTCATTTGCACCAAAATTATGTGCTTGTTGCTCCTTAGTCCAATATCTCGGTCGGAGCTTCTTTCCGTGCTTGTCTCTTGGAATTTCAAATGGCTCTTCTAGCACCATTATGCATTCTCACTCCATTCCAAGCCAAGTCTTCATTCTTGTCCTCCAATAATCAAAGTCTTCATGGTCATATGGAGGTGGTGTGTTGATATCATCCCCCAACTTGTCTTCCATCATTTTTCTCCTCTAGCTTGTGCTCCTTTGGCGGTTATTCCAACAAGAGCGGTCCTTCGCTCTGATACCACTTGTTAGATCGTTGTTGTCTTGCTAGAGGGGGGGGGGTGAATAGTAACTCTCGGTTTTCTTCTACCTACGTTGTTAACATGTGCAAGCGGAAACAATAATAACACAAACAAACAAATGCTAACACCAACCTTTACGTGGTTCGGAGATGACGCTCCTACTGCACGACAGTCCATAAGGTGGACGATCCCTCGATCCTTCGACGGTTCACTCCCCGGATGCCCTCCAGCTAGCTCGTGTAGCTCCTTGTGGATAGAGAAACCTCACCACAAACTTGGACACACCTCTGAGCACCAAAGACTACTAACAAGCCCTAACCAAGCTTGTTTCGTCAAGAGAGAAAAGCATGAAACGAGCTCCTTTAAATAGAGCTCGAGTCTGAAATGGCCGCTGCCAGTCGACTGCCCCTGGGGCAGTCGACTGGTCCCACTCAGATTCGATCGTTACAACGAACGTTCGAATCACCAGCCATTACCAGTCGACTGCTCCAAGAGCAGTCGACTGGTCCTTCCCTAAGCCTAGGTCTACCCTTCCCGAGTACATTTCTCTCTGCACTCGAACCCTCCCGGCTTAGTTCCCGAGTACAAACACTCACACTCGGACCCTCACGACCTGGTCGACTCTTCACCAGCAGCCTCGACTGTTGCCTTCACGCCTTCTTCGTCTTTGGCCCTTGTCCCTCAGATGCGCACACAAGCCTCCAGCTTGCCTCCATTCCATCATTCACGTACGCCTCGAAGTCCGCATCCCTCGGCTCATCGTCCCTGCTATCCACGGTCCCTCGGATGTGCACACAAGCCTCCAGCTTGCCTCCATGTCACCTTTCACTTGAAGACATCAACCAAGTCTATGTGTACCTGCAAACCTGCACACTCACATACACATATTAGTCCAACAACAAACCTTAACTTAATCATATTGAAACACACATCAAAACACTTGATCCTCCAGATCGTGCCTGGGCCGATAGCCCCAACACATTTGCCTTTGCCCAATAGCGTAAAGAGACATGGTAAGTTAACGACGATGGCCAACTCTATCGATTTTAAAAGGGGCACCAGGGGTGAACTTTCCTCAGCATTCCATCCCAACTCCATTTACTCTCTTTTCATGATCCCCACATCATTGCATTGCATGTTTTTGTTTTTATTGTTTTTTTGCATTTAGTTTCTTTTCTGAATTTCTTATTATTGTTAGACGTAAAACTTGATGAGTTGGAGAAATTGGTCATGAGAGGAGGAAAATGAGCCTTTCTAAAGGATGAGACTGACTTCGTCGATTCTTCGTTGGAGGGCGACTGTAGTCATTGGAGTGTTAGTGCATCCCCATTGAGAAAGTAAGTTTTTGATTTCGGATTAAAGATCTGAATTTTGTATATTTTAGAGTAATTTTATTTTTTTTTTATCGGTAGTTGTTTAATGAAATGCTAAGGTGAACGACGATGGAGGAAACTTATCGAGACGGATCTGAAGGAGAATGGATGGTAGATTAGATTTTGTTTAAAGGAAAAAATAAGACTACGTATACATTTGATCAAGCTTATTTAATAGTATATACACTAAATTTATATTATGAGTTTATGCCACTAATTCTTCATAAGTAATAAAGGATCGGTAATTTAACATGTAAAATAATAAATTCCAATTGTGTTATCTAAAATTAATATAGTTTTCTAAAAGTCTATTTATTTTGATATTCATAAAAATAAAATAATTAATTTTCTACATACGAATTAACATTCTATTTTCTATTTTTTGAAATTTTCTTGTATTGATTATTACTTTTTCTATTAAGTTATTTCTAACTTCATTATGCTCCATAGCTGACACAAATGGTAAGACCTAAGACATGATATTTTGTCTGGATTGGGCAGAGATCGAATCCCAACCTAAGGGTTGAGGAGGAGATTGAAGTAGCATCCTCCTCAAGGGTTAAAGAGGAGTGTCTTCCTCTAGATCAAATAAAGAAGAATGTGCCACCTCAATAAGTATCCCGGGATGATTGTAATATAGTTAACTGAGTCAAGTTAGGTCCTGTTGGTTTTGATCCCTGTGTCTAAATGTGCAAGAGTTTAGGAGCGCAGGAAGTGGAGCGGAAGACAAGATGAGAAGGATGGCGCAGGAAGGAAGCTGACAAGCTCGGCGCATCCGAGGGACATGGAGGCTACGGAAGAGTACACTGGTGGAGCTAGAAGGGTGCGTGCAACGTTCGAGGGATGAGGAGCAAGGAAGGAAGTTTGTTTGAGGAGAAGGTCAAAGACGAGTTTGAGCGATCTCAACTCTGGAAGGTCAAAAATCACCTAGAAGCCCGCTAGAAGACTGGTCATGTAAAATACGACAAATTAAAAATCCAGTAAAATAAATTTTCGGAAATTTTATTGGAAGATTTAGAGTTATCAAGAGTATAAATAAATTAACCCTAGAAATTACTTGAGATAGATTGTAATAAAAGAGAAGGTTAAATGGTTAAAACATTAACCCTAAGGTTTTAATGTGAAATTGAGGAATGTGAGGGGGCTTTTTGCAAAATGACCCCTTTGTATTAAAGCTCTCGGCCGCAGCCAAGACAGCAGGCGCCGGCTCCTTTCCCTTCTCCCGTACCCCAGCCACAGACCACGCCCAACTGTTTTTCTCTACTTCGCGTAACCTAGCAGCCAAGTCGATTCGCGAACCAGGCCCCAGCCAAGCGTCGGCTCTTCTTCTTCTATTCGTTCGCGTGCCCTAGCCACGACCAAGCGCCCGGTTGGTTCTTCACTTTCTCCTCTCCAGCGAGCTCTCATCCCCGACGATCCTTGCATCCTCTCGATCCTGTCGGTTCCGCTCCACATCGCAGTGTATACCTCTTATCCTTCTCCCTCTGGTTCGCACGAAGCCTGGGTCTCCTCCTCTTCATTTGGCGATGAGGATCCAAACACCAAGCGATCGGAACTATGGGCTGATCTTCTCCTAGGATTCTCGAGCAAAGCAGTGGAGGGGTGCTCGAGGCCCGGCGATTTGCCTGTTAGCCCCATCCTCAATTGTGGTCATTCTGTTGGTGGCCAAGGTGAGGTATAGGTTCTCGCCTGTGATGTGGTGAATCCCTGCTCTGTTGTGTGTAATCTTCACATGTTTGTGCAACGCCAGTTTTTGCTTTGGCAGGGGATGATATGTTCGGGAGTAGATCTAGGCTTGAGGAGAAATTGTTGGCCGAACTTCCCACAGTTGCGTTGCTAACCTGAGCAGAGACTTACTTGTTGGCGAAGGTAAGGTTTGGTGTTGGGAATTTGAATTAGTCCAGGATGCTATTGTTGCTAGAATTGGAAGAATCTGTTAAGTTTCTATCTGTTCTGTTTTCTTTTGGAATGAAATCAGTACTCAGCTCAGGTATTGGGTGTAGGTTTTATGCTAGTTTTATGAATTTTCTATTTAGAGCTCTTATCATAGTTTTGGGTGGGGATTCTTGATATTCTGGACTAGTTGTGATTGGTTCTCGTTTTCTTCTGCCGTGAGCTCCAATTGGAGAAGAAATAGACTTTGTAGCTTAAAGTGTGAATGAGGCTTTAGGTTCTAAGAGCTGTACCGTGAGCTTTTGGGAAGATGCAGTGTGGTGTTGCTTACTATATGAGTGATATGGATCTATTTTTGGAGCTAGGATATGATGGTGCTTCGTGTGATCATACTTTAAGTTTGTTGTTCTTATTTGGTTCTATTCTTTCGGCAGTTTGGATTGGATTATAGGTTTGTTCTCCTCCTTGTGATCATTACTGTGAGTTGACATTGGTTTCCAATTTGAAGGGGGATGATCTAGAATTAAAACCATTGAGATCATAGTCACCATACTGTGTTGGGTGAGCTGTTGGTTAGGTTATGGATTAGAATTAATTTGAGATTTAAATCTAATAACTTAAACTTGATAATTTGGGGTTCGGAAACCTAACCTGAATTTAATCTTGGTAGATTGGAGTAATTAAGGACTAATCATTTAATTAAGCTTAATTAAATGAAACGGGACAGTTAGGACGATCCTAATAATCAAGATAACTCGTTTAGCTATAATTTATATATTATTGTAGCTAAACATTATGCCTTTGCTACAGGGCACTGACTTGCTTTCGGACTTTTGGATGGGAGGTTCTTACTTGATACGGACTACTTCTACCCTCTGGAGGCGGGTACCCTTTGACTTATCTTTTAGATATTGTCATATTGCTATGCATGGTTGGTTATAGATAGCAGTAAGATTATACGCTAGCCTGAGTTATTATGCCTGTTCTGGATACATGTTAGTTATCCCTGAGTTATTATGCCTGTTCTGGATACTTGTTAGTTATCTCTGAGTTATTATGCCTGTTCTGGATACTTGTTAGTTATCCCTGAGTTATTATGTATGTGTATCTATCATACACCATCCTTGCACTGTTGCATGCCGGCGATCAGCGACTCCCTTGTGGTTGAGCCTAATCGTCTTCCGGTACATGACATGCACACACGACCACTCATGGGTTAGTGGATATCGTAGATGTGTGCATTTGCCCTGTATTGCTCTGTTCGGCCACTATGAGGAGGGTGAGCGCGGGCGTGGTAGCAAGCAGGGATCCCTTCTCGTACTGAGCCACGAGGAGATGAGAGCGGAGCTCCCCCATTGCTTGGGGTAGAGGGGTGGTCCCTCGCCAGCATCCTGTCCACCCGGTCACTCAGGAGCAGTGATGGCAGGGTGTACAGTTGTCAGAGCCCTACCCGTTCAGACGTCCCTATGACAGGTGTACGATGATCTGTCTGGTGTCAGGGGTGACACATGTCATTGCACCATGTGCATACTATGCATCGTGCATTGGTTGCTGCACTTATTTGCTGCACTTGTTTGACATCGCATATACTGGAGACTTGTTATTTGAGATTATATGTCTAATGATATTCCCTTGGTACTGATTATCCTCTTTTCAGGTTAGCTGGATTCTGGTATGTATCTACCTCAGTATTTCCAGTACTAGTTTTTCCATATTGTTGATATGAGACTGTATTAACGTAGATGCTTATTGTTATTATAACATACTATGCATATCTGCTGGGTATTCGCTGAGTTTATGGACTCACACCCGTTGCCATATGATTTTATTTCAGGTTGAGATACTTGGAGTCGTCAGAAGAGCCCAGCAGCCAGTCCCTACCCATCGCGACGGCATAGTTTCGTTTTGTACTTAGTGGTGTCTATTTTTATATTTACTTATTGGACTTGTATATGTCTTGGGAGTGTTGTCGTGTGCCCTAAGGGGTTTTTGTATTGGTTGTTTCGTCATAAGTCGGACCGGTCCGCAGTCAGGTATGATTTACTTAGTTGTCTTGTGTCTTTATATTGTGTTTATTTACTTTGGAGGCCTGAGGCCAAATATAAACTGCGTGGTATTGTTATAGTTGTTGTGTGTATATGTAAATTGTCCGCCGGACAGGGGAGGTGCTGTCCGATTTTATATTGGATCAGCGGCTCCTGGGTCTCGGGGCGTGACAATTTATTTTGGTATCAGAGCGAGGTTGTCGGATACCTGAGGACTTGTGGATTAGGGGTGTCTGTCCGATACCAATTTATTTTGGTATAAGGGTGTAGGTTTGTGATACCTACTTGTTTTACGAGTCTTGTCAGATTTGTTTGGAGTATTTTTCTCGATGTGGTTGTCTGGGACTTGGCAATGGGACTTCTTCAGGCGACAGGTATTTCTCCTGATCTTTTGGATTCCTTATCCTATTTAGGTATTGGATAGAAAATTCTCTTATGTTACTGGATCATGTTACTATACATGTATATTTAGGTATGATTTAGAAATTCTCACATGTTATTGGATCATGTTACCACTCTTGTATATTTAGGTATGGTTAGTAGTTCTCTCATGTTACTGGATCATGTTATTATACCTGTATATTTAGGTATGATTTAGAAATTATCTCGTGTTATCGGATCATGCTACCATTCCTGTATATTTAGGTATGGTTAGAAATTCTTTCATGTCATTGGATCAGGTTGTTATTCCTGTATATTTATGTATAGTTAGAAATTCTCTCATATTATTGGATCAATTCACAGTAGCTCATGGAGCTACAAGTTTTCTTATGTTGCGTATATCTGGACAGATAAGCTAGATATCATGTTTTGAGTACATGATCTGCATTGATGCAATAGGGTAGCAGTAGCTACATATTATTATGATTAGTAGAGGATTGATACAATCTGTTCCTTGGGGACTTTGACCATGGATCACTTGTACTGGGTAGTTGACCTAGCAGGTACATGTTGATAGATGATTTGGGCTAATATAGAAAAGTGTGAAGCTAGTTGCTTGACACTTATGAGTTACCACTTCTACTTGGTTGAATAACTAAAAAGGTACCTACGGACTTATGATTTGCGTGGAGGCAAATCGCTTATAAAATTAGACCACTTTTGGTTAGAGGATATCGAGGACGACCTGTGGGGAAATAAAGGAATTGCTTATTGAGTATGATGAGATACTCCTTGTTGGTGCAGCTTGCACTAACGGTCAAACTCGGGTTTTGATGTATGACAAAGTGGTTAAAGTTAGGGTTGTTGGTGTTTAACCTCTTTACTAAGTGTGCAGGGTTGAAAGACTTAGGACCAGACACCAGGCTGAAGTCCAGGATGGTTGAGTCCTGACGGGAAGTCCAGTTGGGTCCGCGGGACCTGACAACTGGCTGAAGACCAAGTTGGTTGAGACTTGGCAGGAAGACCAAGGTGGTTGAGCCTTGGCAGGAAGTCCTAGTGGGTCAAGAAGTCAAGTAGAGCTGCACAAGGTAAGTGAGGTAAGTCACTGGAGGAGCGAACCAGTGAGGACGCGTTCCCCTTGAGGAAATATTAGGCGTCGGTTCGACCTAGGGCTCCATTTTGGAGACCCAAAATCAGAACCAAGACAGCCAAAGCTGTGTAAATTAACTTATTAATTGCTGTTTTGGACTAACCCTGGATGCAGGACCGAAGGACTGTGTTTCTGCAGCTCAGAGAGCCTCAAAGGAGTGAGGCCGTAGCTGAGCAGGGCGCCCCGGATGTGTCGGGCGCCCCAGAGTCAACCCAAAGTCAGCAGAGAGGTAAACGCCCCGACAGCAGCGCAATTGGGGGCGCCCCGCGTGTGTCGGGCGCCCCGCATGTCGGGCGCCCCGCGTGTCTCGGGCGCCCACTGTGCCACGCCACTGAAGGCTGCTGCAGCTCACTCTCGCGAAGCCCTGAAGATGACGCTTTGACCGGTCAACCGGGCGCCCCGCGCGCGTCGAGCGCCCCGGTCAAAGCTGATCCCGAAGATGAAGAGATCAGCCTTGATCAGAGGGCTCGCCGGATCAAGAGCCACGTGGGGGGCGCCCCGAGCATGTCGGGCGCCCCCTGCCCTATATAAAGAGGGCCTCGACCCTATTCTAAGAGACAACATTTCTTCCAACGCCTCAAAGTTCTTCTACGCTCGCGCATTGCTCCGGAAACGCCTCACTTCGAGCCGACGACGTCCTGCTGCCCCGAAAGAGTCGACCTACTCCGGACGTCGGTAAAAAGAAGAACTTAACTTTTTAATACATATTCTTATTGCATCAAATTACTTGAAAGTGTGGGGTTGTCACACTTTCAATTCATGTGTACTCGCCTACTCTATCGGGGTTGATCGATAGAGAGTTTTAGTGGATTGCCCAACGGAAAGGTCCGAGGGACCTGGGCCTTCGAGTAGGAGTCGCCGAAGGCTCCGAACGAAGTAAAAATCGTTCGTGTTTGTGTGTTCGTTTTTCGTTTCTTTCATTTCCGCTGTGCACGCTTTTTAAAGCACTCTGATTTAAATTTTAAAAGTCACGTGATTCACCCCCCCTCTCACGTGCATCGATCCTACACTCCTGAGGGATTGTACGTCTCTATCTCCTTGTTAGGGAGTAGGACCTTATAGGGTTTTGACCATGGAGTGGAGGAATTGGACTGTATTGGATTACGAGTCGACGGTCGGTGTGACTCGCTAGTTGCTACGTTACGCTATGAGGGGTCTTGACTCATAGATTGAGTGTATATGGTTGGATAATCTTGATGGTGCATCGAGATCTATGACCGCTAGGGTGCGGAGGATGTGAAGTTAGCTTTATCCTTACCTTCTAGTGAGATATTGGACATTAATAAGGAGGTTAAAGATGTCCACTGGTTTTTAGTTATTATACCCCCATCGTGGACCTATATGTTCACCGGATGATAAGGTTGTTATCACTGTGGACTTTCTCGTTGGTGTTGAAAGGTGGATCGAGATTGACGAATCTCTATGATGTGTTGTGCTTTGAGGATTTTATTAGTGGACATGAAATTATCGGATTTGTAGCTTTTGATGGATCATCGGGTGGATAAATGATCTTTCGGCGGTTGATTATTTACGAAGTCTGTTATTGATAGCAGCATATGGTACGACATATTAGCACAATCTTTAAATTATATGTTATCTTCTGATGGTCTATTGGAGGCTATAGATATACATATATATATATGACTTGTGATGCTTGGGAGGATGTTATTGACTTGAGGATACTTGGGTGATATTCATGAATTTGAACGTTTTACGTTCGAGGATCGGAGTAAGACTTGGCGTGAGTAATCTTAGGGTTGAGTGCCCTGGACAGTTGTGATGATTGAATAGTTGTTTTGGTGTACTTGGTTATCGGATGATAACCTCTGGATTGATAACTCCAGTTGGCTCGTAGCAGTGTAACTTTAGGGTATCAGACGAAATGGGTACTCATGAGGAGTACAAACATGAGGAGTACAGACATGTTTAGTTGTTAGTGTGTGTCGTATAAGGAATGACGAAATTTGGAGGACCAAATTTTTATTAGTGGGGGAGAATGTAAAATACGACAAATTAAAAATCCAGTAAAATAAATTTTCAAAAATTTTATTGGAAGATTTAGAGTTATCAAGAGTATAAATAAATTAACCCTAGAAATTACTTGAGATAGATTGTAATAAAAGAGAAGGTTAAATGGTTAAAACATTAACCCTAAGGTTTTAATGTGAAATTGAGGAATGTGAGGGGGCTTTTTGCAAAATGACCCCTTTGTATTAAAGCTCTCGGCCGCAGCCAAGACAGCAGGCACCGACTCCTTTCCCTTCTCCCGTACCCCAGCCACAGACCACGCCCAACTGTTTTTCTCTACTTCGCGTAACCTAGCAGCCAAGTCGATTCGCGAACCAGGCCCCAGCCAAGCGTCGGCTCTTCTTCTTCTATTCGTTCGCGTGCCCTAGCCACGACCAAGCGCCCGGTTGGTTCTTCACTTTCTCCTCTCCAGCGAGCTCTCATCCCCGACGATCCTTGCATCCTCTCGATCCTGTCGGTTCCGCTCCACATCGCAGTGTATACCTCTTATCCTTCTCCCTTTGGTTCTCACGAAGCCTGGGTCTCCTCCTCTTCATTTGGCGATGAGGATCCAAACACCAAGCGATCGGAACTATGGGCTGATCTTCTCCTAGGATTCTCGAGCAAAGCAGTGGAGGGGTGCTCGAGGCCCGGCGATTTGCCTGTTAGCCCCATCCTCAATTGTGGTCATTCTGTTGGTGGCCAAGGTGAGGTATAGGTTCTCGCCTGTGATGTGGTGAATCCCTGCTCTGTTGTGTGTAATCTTCACATGTTTGTGCAACGCCAGTTTTTGCTTTGGCAGGGGATGATATGTTCGGGAGTAGATCTAGGCTTGAGGAGAAATTGTTGGCCGAACTTCCCACAGTTGCGTTGCTAACCTGAGCAGAGACTTACTTGTTGGCGAAGGTAAGGTTTGGTGTTGGGAATTTGAATTAGTCCAGGATGCTATTGTTGCTAGAATTGGAAGAATCTGTTAAGTTTCTATCTGTTCTGTTTTCTTTTGGAATGAAATCAGTACTCAGCTCAGGTATTGGGTGTAGGTTTTATGCTAGTTTTATGAATTTTCTATTTAGAGCTCTTATCATAGTTTTGGGTGGGGATTCTTGATATTCTGGACTAGTTGTGATTGGTTCTCGTTTTCTTCTGCCGTGAGCTCCAATTGGAGAAGAAATAGACTTGTAGCTTAAAGTGTGAATGAGGCTTTAGGTTCTAAGAGCTGTACCGTGAGCTTTTGGGAAGATGCAGTGTGGTGTTGCTTACTATATGAGTGATATGGATCTATTTTTGGAGCTAGGATATGATGGTGCTTCGTGTGATCATACTTTAAGTTTGTTGTTCTTATTTGGTTCTATTCTTTCGGCAGTTTGGATTGGATTATAGGTTTGTTCTCCTCCTTGTGATCATTACTGTGAGTTGACATTGGTTTCCAATTGAAGGGGGATGATCTAGAATTAAAACCATTGAGATCATAGTCACCATACTGTGTTGGGTGAGCTGTTGGTTAGGTTATGGATTAGAATTAATTTGAGATTTAAATCTAATAACTTAAACTTGATAATTTGGGGTTCGGAAACCTAACCTGAATTTAATCTTGGTAGATTGGAGTAATTAAGGACTAATCATTTAATTAAGCTTAATTAAATGAAACGGGACAGTTAGGACGATCCTAATAATCAAGATAACTCGTTTAGCTATAATTTATATATTATTGTAGCTAAACATTATGCCTTTGCTACAGGGCACTGACTTGCTTTCGGACTTTTGGATGGGAGGTTCTTACTTGATACGGACTACTTCTACCCTCTGGAGGCGGGTACCCTTTGACTTATCTTTTAGATATTGTCATATTGCTATGCATGGTTGGTTATAGATAGCAGTAAGATTATACGCTAGCCTGAGTTATTATGCCTGTTCTGGATACATGTTAGTTATCCCTGAGTTATTATGCCTGTTCTGGATACTTGTTAGTTATCTCTGAGTTATTATGCCTGTTCTGGATACTTGTTAGTTATCCCTGAGTTATTATGTATGTGTATCTATCATACACCATCCTTGCACTGTTGCATGCCGGCGATCAGCGACTCCCTTGTGGTTGAGCCTAATCGTCTTCCGGTACATGACATGCACACACGACCACTCATGGGTTAGTGGATATCGTAGATGTGTGCATTTGCCCTGTATTGCTCTGTTCGGCCACTATGAGGAGGGTGAGCGCGGGCGTGGTAGCAAGCAGGGATCCCTTCTCGTACTGAGCCACGAGGAGATGAGAGCGGAGCTCCCCCATTGCTTGGGTAGAGGGGTGGTCCCTCGCCAGCATCCTGTCCACCCGGTCACTCAGGAGCAGTGATGGCAGGGTGTACAGTTGTCAGAGCCCTACCCGTTCAGACGTCCCTATGACAGGTGTACGATGATCTGTCTGGTGTCAGGGGTGACACATGTCATTGCACCATGTGCATACTATGCATCGTGCATTGGTTGCTGCACTTATTTGCTGCACTTGTTTGACATCGCATATACTGGAGACTTGTTATTTGAGATTATATGTCTAATGATATTCCCTTGGTACTGATTATCCTCTTTTCAGGTTAGCTGGATTCTGGTATGTATCTACCTCAGTATTTCCAGTACTAGTTTTTCCATATTGTTGATATGAGACTGTATTAACGTAGATGCTTATTGTTATTATAACATACTATGCATATCTGCTGGGTATTCGCTGAGTTTATGGACTCACACCCGTTGCCATATGATTTTATTTCAGGTTGAGATACTTGGAGTCGCCAGAAGAGCCCAGCAGCCAGTCCCTACCCATCGCGACGGCATAGTTTCGTTTTGTACTTAGTGGTGTCTATTTTTATATTTACTCTTGTATATGTCTTGGGAGTGTTGTCGTGTGCCCTAAGGGGTTTTTGTATTGGTTGTTTCGTCATAAGTCGGACCGGTCCGCAGTCAGGTATGATTTACTTATTGGACTTGTATTTACTTTGGAGGCCTGAGGCCAAATATAAACTGCGTGGTATTGTTATAGTTGTTGTGTGTATATGTAAATTGTCCGCCGGACAGGGGAGGTGCTGTCCGATTTTATATTGGATCAGCGGCTCCTGGGTCTCGGGGCGTGACAGGTCAACCAAAGGTTGACCAGACCCAGCGCAAGTCAGGCACTCGAGTGTACTCGGACACTCAGGAAAACAAGCATCTGAGTCCACTTGGGTGCCCGCATACACGGGAGCCCATATTGATTCAGGCCTCTAAGTCAGAATTCTATCAACAACTAACCGTTCTGTGGTCGTTGCGACGTGGATAAGCACAGACCCAGTATCAGGCACCCGTGTGCACTCGATCAACCGAGAAGTGCCACAACAACATTTCAATAAGGTTTTCCGAGGGCAATGAATAGGTCCCTAAACTCAGAGTTTTCATCAATTCAAGATGGAACAAATTTCTTATTAGTTTTCTTCTGTTCTTTGTGTGTACTAAATTTTGTAAGAGGCTTTTTCGCCCACAAGGAGTACATCTAGAGATTGAGTTATTTCATTGCCTTAGATTGGTTGCCACGCTAGTTGCAACTAAGTAAATCTATTGTGCCTTTTTCGTTTTGATATTAGTTTTATGCTATTCAAGTTTACTTTTTCAGGGCAATTTAACCTCTCTTGCCGACCGACCAATTCCAACAATTGGTATCAGCGCAAGGATGCTTTAGAAGAACTAACTGCAAATTGAAGCAACACACCGATGACCAGACCAAACATCTACCCGCTAAAGTTCGAGGGGGAGTTCGCAATGTGAAAGCGCAAAATGGAGGTATTTTTCAAAATGGATTTTGAATTGTTACTAATTATGAAAAATAGTTTTGCAGTGCCTAAAGACAATAATGACGAGGAAAAGGAATAATAACACTCATAGACGAAGAAAGAACAAAATGACCTCGTGGCTAACGAAAAAAATGGAATTTCATCTGCTGATCGTACTACCACCGTAAGAAGTCAACCGGGTTGGCATCTATGAAATTAAAGAGCCCTGGGAGAAGTTCCTGGAGTTGAAGCCAAACTAGCTCAATGAAATTTACTAAGAAGCCAGCTAACTATCTTCCAGATGGAAGAAGGAGAGATTGTAGCTCAATTACATGCAAGGATCAAGGAGTTGATCACCGAACTCAAGAATCTTGGAGAATCAGTTACAAACCGAGATTCTCAAAGGTATGCCTTAAACACATTTCCAAGAATATCGGAGTAGACATCGATAATAGACTCATACAACATCTCCAAAGATCTCGAGATAAGTACTTTGGAGCAACTGTTTTCTACATTAGAACTTCTCGAGTCTCGGTGCGCAGGAAAGAATAAAAAGACGGACAACATCGCCCTATGCACAAGGAAGATCCAACACAAGGAAGAATCTTCAACTAATGAAGAAGAAACGACGTATATGATAAGAAAGCTGAATAAGTATTTCAAATCTAAACTATTTAATAAAGTGTAGGGTAATAAACATTCTCTAAGACAAAGAAAGGTTTACTGCTACAACTATAATCAAGAAGGGTACATAAAGAAGAACTGCCCAAGACTAAAAGAAAAAGAGAAAAAGGTAAACAAGTTAAAACACAAGAACTTGAAGGCCACATGGAAAGAATCTTCATCAGAAGAGCCCGAACTCAAGGAACATGTCGGACTAGCATTAATGGCTAGCCATCAAGAAGAGAACATCGATGAAAGGGGAGTCACATCAGAAGAAAACAATGACGAAAGGGGAGCTTCCGACTTCGAACATGACATGATTAGTGAGGTATACCTTCTACCTCTTGATCAGTTATATTTTGAAATTAAAAAGATGACTAGATCACTGTGTAAATTAAAAATAAAAAATACAAATCTAAAATGGAAATTAGCTTTAGCATGCCCATTAGAGATATATGATTTACTAAAACTAGAAAATGAAAAGTTAAAAGCTCAAATAGAGAAGTTGAAAAATGACTATATTTGTAGAAATTCAAATTGTTTTCAAAATTCAAAATCTAAATATTTTCGAATACTTAATTGGTAGAAATTATAAGGGCAAATTATAAAAATTTCATAAAGTTATATTTCGCTCAAATTTTTTATTAACCATGTAGATATAAATTTATATTGGGTACCTAAATATGTACTGAACTGTTTGATTTTTTTAATAATTAATGTTTGTGAATTTTTGTTTTTTATCATCCTTGAAACTTATTTTCAAATATTAAATTTTCGTATAAAATTCATTTTAAAATTTTTTTGTGATAGACTTCATTTTTATCTACTTACAGAAATTTTTTCGAAATTTTTTGATTGTTAGTTAAATTTTTGTGAATTTTTGATAAAAATCAAAATTTTAATTTTGAAAAAAGTTAAAAAATTATTTTTGAAAATTTTGATTTTTTAAGATCTATAGACTACCTTCTAAATGTTGAGAAAAATTTTCAAGCTTTTTTATTTTGAAATCCAATTTTAAAAATTTATTTTTCAAAAATATCTAAGTTTGATAATGAAAAATAATTTTCTATACTTGGAATAATTTCTTTTTTGTGAAAATTTTTATAAAGTCAAACCTGTTATTATTACACTTTGTCAAAAATTTTGAGATTTTTTTTCAGTAGATGAATTTTTTTCTCAAAAATTGTAGTCTTAAAAATACCTCAAAGTTAATTTTTTAAAAATCTGAATTCTTTGGAGACTAGCTGTTAAATTTGACATATTCACAAAAATTTTCAAAAATTTTGGTTGATTAGATAATTTTTTATGATTTTTTTCATCAAAGATGCATTTTCTTTGACTTTAACATTACTTATAATTTTTTAAAACCATAAAGAAATTACACAAACTTTTGGACAGAAATCAATTTTTTTCCCCAAAATTTTCCTCTCAGAATTTTTTCCCTTAAGATGTGTTTTTGATGTGATCAAAGGGAATAATAGAGGAATTAAGTTAAGGGGAGGTTTTATTTACAAATTAATTTTGTAATACATACCATATTTTACTTGTTTTTATTTGTTGTTTATGTTTATATTTAACTTTAACTTAACTCGGATTGATACATATCAAAAAGGAGGAGATTGTAAGTACCACGGGATGGTTTTAATGTGGTCAACCCAGTCATGTTACGTCCTGTTAGTTTTGATTCCTATGTCTAAGTGTGCAGGAGCTTAGGAGCTCAGGAAGTCGAGCGGAAAGCACAACAAACGAGAAGGATGACTCGGGAATGGAGCCAATGGGCTCAGCGAATCCGAGGGATGCGAAGGCTGTGAAAGAGTGCACTAGTGGAGCGAGAAGGGTGTGTTGAAACAATCTATGGTTCATGAGACTATGTGTTTTGATGTTTGGGCAAAGGGTTTAAGTTAGGTTTATCCTTGTATTTGATATATGTATTTGAGTGTGTCGGTTCTGCAGGATACACATAGACTTAGCTTGACGGCTTTAGATCCAGTGAAGGATGGCGCATCCTAGGGACCGTGGACAAGGCAAAAACGATGAGCCAAGGGAAGCGCACTTCGAGGCATACGCGAAGGATGGCGTGTGGAGACAAGCCGCGAGCGTGTATGCATCCGAGGGATGAGAGCCAAAGTTGAAGAAGGCTTGAAGGCAATAGGTCGAGGCTGCAAGAAAAGTCAAGTGAGTAGTAAGGGTTCGAGTGCTGAGTGAAGTGTAGTCGGGAAGGGATAGCTTAGGTTTAGGGTTGTGGCAATCGACTGCTGTTGGGAGCAGTCGACTGGTAGAGCTCACAGAAAAGATCAGTCGACTGATCTTCTGTGTAGTCGACTGGTGTCGGCTGGAATTCGAACGTTGGGCTGTAACGTTCGAATTCGACTGGAGCAGTCGACTGGTGTTGGCACCAGTTGACTGATAACGATTAGTTTAGCCATGAGTTCTATTTAAGGGAGCTTGATTTGGCTAGCTAGGGTTGATGAAATTGGCTTTGGTTAAAGGTCAATTAGTAGTCTTAGTGCTCAGGAGTTGTTGCAAGGTTGTGGTGATATTTCTCCACCCACAAAGAGAGACAGGAGCTAGCCGGAGGTTTTCCGGGGACTCATCCACCAATTGATCGGGATCGTCCACCTTATGGACTATCGTGGAGTAGGAGCTTTATCTTCGAACCACGTTAAATTGGTTTGTCGCTTTTCTTGTTAGTTTTAGTTTAATTATACTCCGCTTGCGCATACTAACAAGTGTAAAAGAGAACCGAGAGATTAGGGTGACGAGCTATTCACCCCCTCTAGTCGGACCATCGATCCTCAACAAGCGGTGTCAGAGCGAAGATTCACTCTTATTGGATTAACCGCCAAAGGAGCAAAGAGCTAGAGGAAATGATGCTTGAAGAAAGAATAGGGGACAACATCGTCATTCCACCTTTATATGATCGCGAGAGTTTTGACTATTGGAGGTTGCGGGTGAAAACATGGTTTGACATGGAATACGATTTGATGATCACACTCAAAGAACCATTTGAAGCCCCAAATGACAAGCATGGGAAGATGCTCTGACCACGCTATTGGAACAAGGAGCAACAATCGCAATCAAAGGTAAATGAGAAGGTTATCTAAATATTAATTAGTATTTTGTCTCATGAGCTATGCAGCAAAGTGATTGCTCTTCATGAAAGACCTACACAAGCACAAGAAGAAGAAGAACCCAAGAAGATGGGTTAATGGTCCATGTGGAGGAGAAGGACCAATCGGATGAGGAGATGAGCTCAACATCCGAGGAGGAGAAAGAAGAAGAAGCATCATCCACCTTCTCAAGTGAAGTGGCACAAGAAGGTGAAGAAGCACAATCTACTTTCGAAAATGAAGAAGAGCAAACTAAGGTTGAAGAGGAAGCTAAGAAAAATGAAGAAAAAATCTTGGAAGTCAACCTTGCCTCCACCTCCACCAAAGCAAAGTCTAAGGACCACACCATTTGCTTTGGATGCAATGAGAAGGGACAGTACAAGGACAAGTGTCCAATGGGTAAGAAAAAGGATGTAAACACTAAATCCATTTTAGTTTCTTTAAATTCTAATATGGGTTGTAGGAACAAGAAGGAGAAGAAGGATAAGAAGCACATTCGGTGCTTTATATGTTGTGAGTGAGGTCACTATCACACCAAGTGCCCAAGGAGTGGAGAATTCAAGAAATTGACGCACTTAAAGAAGTGGGAGAAGAAGATGAGGAGGAGCTCATCTCAAGGGGCCGCTACAATGGTAAGAGAGGTAATCCCTAATTTGAAATCAAATTCAAATTTAAATTCCTCCATGCATGCTAGAAATAATGCTCAGCTTGATGGCTTCGGGTCCGGTGAAGGATGGTGCATCTGAGGGACCGTGGACAAGGCAGCAACAACTAGCCAAGGGAAGTGCACTTTGAGGCAAACACGAAGGATGACATTGGGAAGAGCCGAGGGCTTGTATGCAACCGAGGGACGAGAGCCAAAGTGAAGAAGGCTTGAAGGCAATAGGTTAAGGTTGCAATGAAGAGTCAAGTGAGTCACGAGAGACCGTGGACCAGACAACAAGGACCGAGGCCGAAGGAAACTCCAAAAGGCAATACGTGAAGGATGGAGAGGCATTCGAGGGATGTGAGGCTGATGGAGGTGGCTAGAAGGCTAGTTCTAGGTTGGTCGGGCGAGGACGAAACCCTAGGTTTATGGTTTTACCAATCAACTGGTATAGGATTAGTCGACTGGTTGAGAGCACAGAAAGATCAATCAACTGATCATTTTGTGTAGTTGACTGGTGTTGGCTGAATTCGAGCGTTGGGTTGTAAGGTTCAAATTCGGCAGCTGTCAGTCGATCGGTGTTGGCACCAGTCGACTGGTAACGGTTGGATTAGCAAACAATTTCTATTTAAGAGAACTCGGTTTTCTTCAGCAAGGTTACCGAAATAAGCTTGGTTAAAGCTTATTAGTAGTCTAATAGTGCTCAAGTGCTCTTGTGTGATTACAAGAGATTTTGGAAGAGTTTGTGGTGTGGTTTCTCCACCCACAAAGAGGTTGATCATAGCTGGAGGTTGCCCAAGAAATCATCTACCGACGGATCAGGATCGTCCACCTTACGGATAGCCGTGGAGTGGGAGTTTATCTCCGAACCACGTTAAACGGTTTGTCTTCTTTGTGTTAGCTTAGTTTTGTTTAATTATTATTTCCACTGTGTAAACTAACAAGTGTAGGAGTCAACCGAGTAATTGAGGGACGACGTCTATTCACCCCCCCTCTAGATGGTCATCCAATCCCTTACGATTGGTATCAGAGCAGGTCGCTCTCCATCGGATTAATCGCTGAGGAAACAAAGAAGATGATCGATTTTGTGGTTTCGCCAAAATTTAAAGGAGGAGGACTATACGACATCACATTTTAGATGGTGAAGATGAAGGCCTTCTTCGAAATGGATTGGGATATAAGTATGGCGATCGAAGAACCGTTCAGAGTTCTGAGAGATAAGAAAGGGAACAAGCTCCGACCAAGATATTGAACCGAGGAGCAACAATCATGATCAAAGACAAATAATAAGGTAACATCAATTTTAATAGATATTTTATCTAATGATGTGATGTGTCGTATAGGTGAATATGAGAATGTCCACAATTTGTGGAGCAAAGTGAAGATGGTTCTATGGGAAGAACCAAAGCCTACACAAGAAGAAGAAAAATCCAAAGAAAGGGATGAAGTGGCTCAAGAGAGGACGAGCAATCGGAAGGTGACATGTGCTCAACTTCCGAGGAGAATAAAGAAGAAGAAGCATCATTCACTTCCAAAAATGAAGAAGTAGCATTAATAAGTGCGGATGAGCAATCCACTTCATCAAAGGTTGAAGAACGAGTCAATCTCACTAGCACCTCCACCGAAATGAAGTCAAAAGATTACATCATTTGCTTCGGATGCAATGAGAAGGGACACTACAAGGATAAGTGTCCATTGGGTAAGAAAAAGATAACTCATAAACCCAATCAAGTTATTTTAAAATCTAACATGGGTTGTCGGAATGAGGAAGCCTAAAAGAGAAGAATGAAAATCATATATTTCACGTGTGAGGAGAAAGGTCACTACCACACTAAGTGCCTAAAGTGAGGAGAACTCAAGAAATTAGCACAATTGAAGAAATGGGAGAAGAAGAAATAGAAAAGTTCATATCAAGGGGAGCTTCAAAGGTAAGGGAGGTAATCCCTAATTTGAAGAGTAATTCAATTCAATTTTCTCATGCATGTTAGGAATAATGTAAATTATGTACCCATGCATAATTTTGGTTTTAAATATCATGATAGGAATAGGGTAAATGCACATCATAACCTTAGGAAATTATTTCATGATAAACTCATGCATACTAGACCTAAGGACCAAGGCATAAATCCCAAGAATGAGAGACATATGCCTAGAGTGGGTAGGTCTAAGAATGTCCAAGGTGGACATGTCGATTCTAGGTTTAGAAACCTAGAAAGGAAAAAAATCAAGATTTGAAGGTATAGCTTGATAAGTTGGAGAAAATCCTAGATAGATTCACTATTGGATCTAAAGGATTGGGTATGGTGTTGGGTAGTTAAAAACCTAATAACGATAGATCGAGTTTTAGGGTACCAGTCTGGGTCTTCCAATGCTAAGGAAAAGTCATATGCAAGAGTGTCATATGACTATAGCAAGGAGATCAAAAATGATAAAAGAGTGTCATTTAAGGGCAAAAAGACATTAACTAAGGACAAGGTGTCTAAGGTTAAGGGAAAGAAGAACTTAACCAAGGATAAGGTGCCTAAAGTTAAGAAGGTGAAAATTTGTAGGTCAAGAGTCACCGGAGGTACACCGGTGTGACCTAGTGATTGTAGATGAGTCACCTAGGAAGGTGGCTAAGGCTAAGAGCTTAAGAGGGAGTTCTAAGAGCCAAGTTGGGACTCATGACCAATGGATCTCAGGTGGTTATTACTTAGGAGTCTAAATGGATCATGGAGTGTGCCAAAGGGTTTGCAGACGGATTTGAATCTCAATCATTGGGTTTTGACATATGTGGTTTGAGTTTCATGCATGAAATATGACATTGGGGTCATATTGCATGAAAATTTAGTTGTTGATGTATAGATGTCATATAAACCAATGATAGGGATGCATTGTGGGTTGGTATGGGCAAATACATCAAGAGAAGGTCAAAATTAGGACTTTAGGTCAATGTTAAATTAAACCATTTAGATAGTTTTGGATTTTGTGTCAATCTTGAAATCTGAGATATGTACATTTTTAAATGCATTTTTTCTAAGTAGACACGGGTGCCATAAATCTCTCCATAAAATTTAAAAATTTTAGAAAATTGTAAAATTATTGACGCATTTTTGAAATTAGGTTCAAAAATGCTAAAATGCCAATTTCAGGTTGTCAGTCGACTGGTGCAGAGGGGCAGCCGACTAGTAACATGGCTTTCTAGAGTGAGAAAGCTACTGTAAGATTTTTTTGATAGGATCAGTCGATTGGTACTTGTCTCAGTCGACTGATATATGCTGAAATTATTTTCATCAAGTCGAAAAGTGTCCTAATGATGAAAAACATGTATATAATCTTATGGGAGGTTAATACGCAATACTTATTATCATTAGAGGGTAAAGAATCTAATGATTGGGATATTGTTGAAATTCTTTTTGATGTATGATAAAGGGGGAGAAGTGTTAGGTTTAAGTGGGAAACCAAATGCGCCTTTGTAAGAAATCCTAGCTCAAGGGGGAGCTTAAGTGAAGGGAGAGCTTTGCTGCTCATTTATTGGCAAAGGAGGAGTCTTGTGATAGGTTCTTAAAAAGTCCTTGGTAAGTCCAAGTGTAGGAGGAGCCTTGGATAGGTTTTAAAAAGCCTTTGGTGAAAAATTCTAACTCATGGGGAGTTTAGGTGTTGGGAAACCTTGTGATAGGATTCCATGCATTGGTTGCATTTACATTGCAAGTTGGTATATGCATTGACGGTGTTAGTTCAAGGTGTAGCCTTGGCAACGTAAGTCCGGTTTATTAGCATTTGTATTTGCTATTTTTTTTTCCTTAGTTAAACATATTGCCAAACATCAAAAATGAAGAGATTGTTGAGGCAATCTATGATCCGTGTAATCATGTGTTTTAATGTTTGGACAAAGGGTTTAAGTTATGTTTACCCTTGTATTTGATATGTGTATCGAGTGTGCAGGTTTGCAGGATATATATATGACTCAGCTTGATGGCTTCGGGTTCGGTGAAGGATGGTGCATCTGAGGGACCGTGGACAAGGCAACAACGACTAGCTGAGGGAAGCACACTTCGAGACATACACGAAGGATGACATTAGGAAGAGTCGAGGGCTTGTATGCATCTGAGAGACGAGAGCCAAAGCAAAGAAGGCTTGAAGGCAACAGGTCAAGGCTACAATGAAAAGTCAAGTGAGTCACGAGAGACCATGGACCCGACAACAAGGACCAAGGTCGAAGGAAGCTCTAAAAGGCAAGACGTGAAGGATGGAGAGACATCCGAGTAACGCAAGGCTGATGGAGGAGGATAGAAGGCTAGGTCTAGGTTGGTTGAGTGAGGACGAGTGTTGAGTGAATGTGCTCGTGGTTGAAACCCTAAATTTAGGGTTTTACCAATATATTAGTATGGGGCCAGTCGACTGGTTGAGGGCATAGAAAGATCAATCGACTG
This sequence comes from Boesenbergia rotunda, assembly GCA_024364735.1. Taxonomy (NCBI): domain Eukaryota; kingdom Viridiplantae; phylum Streptophyta; class Magnoliopsida; order Zingiberales; family Zingiberaceae; genus Boesenbergia; species Boesenbergia rotunda. The sequence goes on along the minus strand of JAGFNQ010008540.1, from coordinate 65,725 downwards.
ATCTTTCTGTGCAGTCAACTGGTATCAGCTGAATTCGAATGTTATGTTGTAACGTTCGAATTCGGCAGTTGTCAGTCGATTGATGTTGTCACCAGTCGACTGGTAACGACTGGATCAGCAAACGAGTTCTATTTAAGAGAACTCGGTTTACTTGAGCAAGGTTGACAAAATAAACTTGGTTAAAGCTTATTAGTAGTACTCTACTAGTGCTCAAGTGCTCTTGTGTGATTCCAAGAGGTCATGGAAGAGTTTGTGGTGAGGTTTCTCCACCCACAAAGAGGTTGAGAATAGTCGGAGGTTGTCCAGGGAATCATCCACTAACGGTTTGTGATCGTCCACATTATGGACAACCGTGGAGTAGGAGTTTATCTCCGAATCACGTTAAACAATTTGTCTCCTTTGTGTTAGCTTAGTTTTGTTTAATTATTATTTCCACTGTGTAAACAAACAAGTGTAGGAGCAATCCGAGTAATTGAGAGGCAACGTCTATTCACCCCTTCTAGATGACCATCTGATCCCCTACACCTTACACTAGGCTGAATCCCAGATTAGTTGAGACGTGGCAGGAAGTCCAGTTGGGTCTGCAAGGCCTGACAGCTGGTTGAAGCTTAAGTTGGTGGAAACCTGACATAAAGTCCAGTTGGGTCTGCAGGACCTGATAGCTGGCTGAAGTCTAGATGGGGCATCTGGCATAAAGTAAGTGAGATATGTCATTGGAAGAGCGAAATTCGATGAGGATGAGTCTCTAGTGGAGCTCTAAGCTGAGACCTTGAATACTCATAAAGATATATAAATTGTTCATGCATATATTTTTCTACCTCTATGTTGTAGAGACATATGTAGATCTTCAAATTCTAGACGTGTGTATGTTGACAGAGCCTGATTCCAAGTTCAGAATCAAAAGTTATGGCCTCCGGAAGATTACTGTGTCAAACAGTAAAATTGAGGCGCCTCAAATCAGACTTAGCTCCTTCAAGAAGATAAAATGCACAGTTTTCACATCTGATAATCCTTGGAACTAAGGCGTCTCAGTTAGAAACTGAGATGCCTTTAGTAGCTTTTATAAGGGTAGTTTGAGGAGGCTTTTAAAGACAACTCATATACAAGCTCAAGTGATCATTTTTGCGATTCTGTCTTCACACTACAACCCTGCTACTACTCGACTACGATCGACTGCTGCTAAAAGACCGACACCAACATGTGAACACGTCAGGATATCTACATCATGTTAGTAACCAATTTAATTATTTTTGTACTCATTTCATATATCAGATCAAGGACAGTGTAGGGTGTTACACTGGTCATATTTTTGTGTATTTGACTATTGTACCAGAGTTTACCGGTAGAGAAATTTAGTGGATTGCTCATCGGAAAAGTCCAAGGGACCTGGGCCTTAGAGTAGGAGTTGCCGAAGATTCCGAAGCAAGTAAAAATTGAACTGTGTTTTGACTTGTGTTTCTATACTTTAATTTCCATTGTACACTCACTTTTTATTAAGGCTGAAAAAGTCGCTATTATTTTAAAATCATGTGATTCACCCTCCGCCCCCCATCCAATCCTATAGATAGAAGACCTAGTTGAGAACTAGGGAATGGAAGTCCTAGCGGGGTTAGGCGGTAAAAAATTCAAATTGATCAAAAGTTGACTGACACTTTGTAATTAAAAGTCCAACAAAAAGTTGGCACAAGATGGAAAGTTCAAGTGGGTCAAAGGTTAACTAGACACCTGGTGAAAAAGTCTTAGCAGGTCATAGTTGACCGAATGTTGGACAACGGGAAGTCCCAAAGAGTCATAGATGACTCTAGGGTTGAGCAATGAAACCTTAAACTCGAGTTTTTTAGGATTGGGTAATTGATTAACTCAATTGATTAACCCAAAGCAAATCGATCAAACAAATTGCCTAGTGGATTGGGACATGTTTCAATCGATTAGGTTGATCACCTAATCAATTGGGAGGTTGATTTGTGAAAAATAGAAGGACTGGAATCAATTAAGGGAATTGATTGGGCACTGTCCTCTCAGCAAACAGAAAGGCTGGAATTGATTGGGAGGTTTATTGCGACAACATTGAAGGTATTGGAATTGATTGGACAACCTATTACGGACAAATAATCGATTGAGGATCTATTAGCTACAACACATAAAGCCTTGGAATCGATTGAAGCAATCGATCAGAGGCTTCCTAATCGATTGATATGACTCACCAATCAATTAGGCATTCGAAAAAGAGTTGTTTTGCAAGTGATTGGATGGTTGTTTGACATGTCACTAATCGATTGGGAGGCATTAAAGTAGCCCTAGAAAAGAGGTTTTGCGAGGATTTGAAGGCAAAGTTGTTCATACCAGTTCTTGAAGATTCTGAGGTGAAGTGTTGCTCTATTTCCTAGTCAACAAGAGGCATTTCTGAGCAACGAGAGATCAAGAGTAAGGTATTCATTGAATTTTTACACTTCCTTATTCTTGTTATATTCTCGTGTTCTCTTCTTGTATTCTCGTGCTTGAATTTGTACGAGGTTTCTCCGCCTCTGGGAAGAAGATTTTCATAGTGCATCTGTGAAAGAGATGAGTGGACCCCTAGTCGTCTCAAGGAGATGAATATCAAGTTAACCAAATAAAATAAAAGTGTTAATATTACTTCAAGTTTTTCACCGTAATATAAAATTTGTAAAAGCAAAGCCAGCTATTTAACACCCCTAGCTCTTCCGGTTCCAAACACCATGGCTCGATCTACAAATTTTTTGATTTTTATATTTCTTTATTTTTAAAATATTTTATTTTAAAAAAAAAGTCTTGCCAGCTTAGCCTACGTTAAAATTGGCTCAAATAGAAATGTGGAATAGTTCGATGTTAAAAAAAAAATTCCATGTTATAAAATTGGCTTAATCTATGTCGGAAGAGAGGTAAGTATTTATATTAGTTTTGCATTAATTTGTATGCATTCATTTTAACTATCTCATGTTTTTAATAGTTTGCTTTCTGAATGAAAAAAAATCAAGAAAAAGAAGGAAAAGGAGGCAAGCGATGCTATGGGATGTTTGGGATCAAGAAAAATTCATCGGTTCCTGGGCTTGGGATTATAGGATCGTATAAACTTAGGGTTTATGGTAAAGTAGTCTTTGTCATCGAAAATTCAGCATACTAGCAAAGTTGCAATCTGTTTTCTAAGGAGTGTGTGTTGGATAGCTAGGGATGAAAATAGGGCAGGAGGTCTGTCAAGGGTCTGTGACCTGACCTATATATGTTTAGTCTGACCTGACCTGACCTGTTTAGAAATACGATAATATTTAGGCCTTTTTCAAAATCTATTTTTCTTATCAGGTTAGATCCAGACTCAATATAAAGACTATCAAGCTTGACAGGCTGGACTGGGACTATTAAGATTAGATACATATGTATATATTTGTAGGTTTGGCCTCTTTTTAGGCCTATATGATGCAATGCCTGTTTTGAGGCATGTATGATGCAAGGTCTGTTAAGGTTGATTTTCGGCCTGTTTAATGTTTTAGTCTGTTGGTTTGTATAAAGTGTTATAATTTATAGACTTTGTAAACAAGTCGCAGGCCAGACCAGGCTATTGAACATGCCAGAATTAGGTCAAGAACAAAGCTTATAACAAGTCACAAGTCAGGTTCAGGTCATTTTGTTATTATACAGGTCTGGTCTGTTAAGGTAAAAACTTAGTCTGACCTAATCTGTTTTCATCCCTATGGATAGCCAAGTGTTATGATTTTGACGGGATCTCAGGTGAGCTTGAGGATCTACCCTCTGATAAACTGCAGAAGAAAACGTCCGTGAATGTGCTTCCATATGTTGGTGTAGCCAACTTCTTGGGTGCCATAATGTTTGGATACCATCTTGCATATGTTACTGACTGCTACTAAAACTAGCAATTATCATTCTTCATCTTGTTTTTCTTCTCCAGTTAGTATATATATCCTGAAAATCAATCCTATGCTGATTAGCTGAACTCGCATGACAATCCTTATTATAAGAAATGTCATTTTCCTATGTCTACATTTCAGTTGTATTTGATATTGCATCTTCACTTGGCAGTGTGGTAAATGGAGCACTCGAATATCTTGCGAAGGACCTGGGAATCGCCGAAAATACTGTAGTAGAATGTGCATTCATATTTTTTCTATTACTCAGTAGTCATGTTATTTGATTCCATTGTTTACTTCGTTCGAACACAATTTACTTTAGTTTTGTGTTAGTTTGTGTACATTCATCTTAACAATCTTATTTTTTATTTGTTTATTTTCTGATGCAAGGGGGAAATAAGAAGAAGACAAGAAGAGGAAGAATGTGATGTGATGCTGTTATACGATGTATGATGTATTGGATGTTATGTTTTTGATCTTATGTTGTTATACAGGTTGAAATTTACATGTATGAATGATAGGTTTGGATTTGCAAATCTGCCAGGTTGGAAAAAATCCGATTTTGTGATGAATTTTGTAATAAAAAATAGGTCGCAAAATATGATTTGTCGCAAAATTTGTCTCGCCCCTAATCAGCGATAAATTTTTACGACAAATAAATTTATCACAAAATCTATCAAAATACGTCGCAAATTTTATCATTGATCTACGACGAAAATGGTTTCTCTCCCTAATCAGCGGCAGTTTTTGACAAACAAATTTGTCGCAAAATCTATAAAAATTTGTTGCTGATACGCAACAGAAATGATTTTCGTTACTAATTAGCAACAAATTTTGTGACAAATAAATTTGTTACAAAATCTACCAAAATTCGTGCTGATCTGCAACGAAAATAATTTTCATCCTTAATCCGTGACAAATTTTGCAACAAATAAATTTGTCGCAAAATTTACAAATTTTTCATCGCAAATTTGTCATAGATCAGCGACGAATAAATTCATCGTTGATTTGCAACGAACTCAATTTCGTCATAGATTAGCGATGAATTTTATGACGAATTAATTATTTTGTGACAAATAAATTTGTCGCAAAAAATTTATAAATTTTTCATCGCAAATTTGTCATAGATCAGCGACGAATAAATTCATCGTTGATTTGCAACGAACTCAATTTCGTCATAGATTAGCGATGAATTTTATGATGAATTAATTATTTGTTATAAATTTTACGATAAATTTCTATTTTCCTCAACGACGACTTATTTGCGACGAAAATATTGTCGTCGTTGATTTCATCGCAAAACAATTCTGTGATGAATTTTTTGGCAAAATTCATCACAAATCATTGTTTTTTTGTGTGTAGTGTTTGTCTCTTTGCTTTGCCGGGTGAAGGCAAAGAAACGACGATGGACACCAATAACGGAGAAAACAGAGATGAATGAGTAGAGCTGATAGATTAAATTTTAAAAGAAAATAAAATAAAAGAGAAAAGAGATATTATTGGAAAGGAAATAGTAATAGATATCAATTTCAAAATGGATACTTTATATATATAAATGTGTTATTTGATAAATAGTCAAAAATATAATAATAATAATAATAATAATAATAATCAAGATAATAATAAATGAGATTATCTAGAACATGAATATGATTTAATTTATCATTTTGAAATAAACGGATGATTAACATATATGATATTATTATTTTAAAATTGAGCGTTAAAATTTAATAAAGACAATGTATTCGTTCTCTCTCCTTATTAGTCACATCATCTGAGTTAGATTTATCTTTTTTATGTTGACTTAAAATAAATTGACGAGGATGTTGAAGTTAGCAAATCTCCTTCGCCACTATGGATGTGATTTGATTCGTGGAATTACAAAATGTTAGTACATGAACTTATTTTAAGATAAAAAGGTAATGTTGATAAATAAGGACATATTCGATCAGTCGTTATAGTTATAAATGAATTTTTTTTAACGATTTTAATATATCATATCAATCTTAAAAATTTATGGAAACATTTTTAATAATTAAAATTTTTTGTAAATTTTTTATGATTTAATTCATAGCATTAAATGACATAACATTATATATATTATATCAATTTCAAAATAAATGAATAGATTTAAATTTTCACTACTCTTCTTAAATTAAAAATTTCAAATTTTATTTCTATAATAATTAAAAATTTTCATTTAATTTTTTTATTTGTATGAATCTAACGAATTTTACATTTGGAAATGTCCTACGACACAGTTTGAATGATTTTACAGCTCCAAATCGAATATAAAAGTGTATTTCAACTTATCTAAAGTCATTTGTGCGTAGACAAGTGTGTGGGAGTGGTATTTGCTGAATACTAAAACGTGCATCATAATAACGATCACAAAGGAATGTTTTTCCTTTTTTCTTTTTTGAAAATACAAATTTGGTTTCGAATTTAGCCACCATGAACAAAGACAGAAATATATATATATATATATATATATATATATATATATATATATATATATATATATATATATATATATATATAGAAAAGCAATAAAAAAAATAGAATTCGAATCTCAAAGAAGATTAATATTTTTAAATCGACTTTTATGTATATAAATTATATTCTCAATTTACCTAATAAATGAAGTAAAAAAAGACCATTATCTCTACGACAATTTACCAAAGGGCATACGTAACAATACGAAATTACCAAAGGGCGTCCCATGGTTTCTATTTTACCAAAGGACGCAGCCCTTTAAGTGAACTTCCTATTATACCCTTGGCGCCACAAAAGACCTTTTCCATTCCCATTTTCGAGACATCCGAACCACTTTTGCAGTAAAATAAGAATATGTGGTTCGGATGGCAAGGTAGTGGAAATATTCTCAGCTTATATATATAATACTACCTTGCAAAAGTCGAATCATCACGAGGGTACGTATATATTTCGACCTTGCACAACTCAATTAATCAAGGCAGCTGAGGAAGATAGGTGTTGAAGGAGAAAAAGCAAGCAACAGATTGGTAACAAATACAAATAGTAATGTACGTATGATTGTCATCTTTGATATTGTATCAGACCTGGTTTTATACTTATCAACTCTTGCTACAATTTGTATGTTTGGAGGAGTCTAAGGGTGATATGATTACATAATAAGGCTCTCTGAAATTTGTTAAAATGAAGATAAAAAATGCTTGAATTCGACCTAGGGGTGATATATTACCATATCAGGCCCTAGAAGGGCCAGAAATTAAAGGAGTTAAATCCCTAGGAGTGCATGATATCATTAGATTTCAGGCCCTAGGAGTGAATGAAATATGTTATTTTCAGGCATTGGCAGGGGCTGAAAAAAAAAGGAATTCAAGTCCACCTAGGGCCTGAAAAAAAAGGAATTCAGGTCCACCCAGGGCCTGAAATGAAAAGATTTCAGGCCCTTACAGGTGCTGGAATCATTGGATTTGAGGGCCTGAGAGGGCCTGAATCAATATAATTCAGGCCATGTGATTTCAGGCCCTGGGAGGCACACGGGGGTGGGCCTGAAATAAAATGATTTCAGGCCCACGGTGGGCCTGAAATAAATCATTTCAGGCCCAAGGTGGGCCTGAAATAAATCATTTCAGGCCCACCTCGAGCCTGAAATAAAAACATTTCAGGCCCAATGGAGGGCCTGAAATAAAAACTTGTCAGGGCCAGGGTGGGCCTGAAATCACTTCAATTCAGGCCCAGTTTGGGCCGAATACCTCCATTTCAGGCCGAGGGTCGGCCTCAACTGGGAAAATTTCAGGGTTTTTCAGCAAGGTTAGAGGTTTGGGCCTTCCTAGGTCCTTGATTATATTTTTCAAAGTTTGCTAAATATAATTGTAATTTATTTTTCAGGGATGATAATGTTGTTGACGAAATTATCTCCGAAATATGGAATACTCTTGATGATAATGCTGTCACAGGGAATGGATCAGAAATTACAAGGAATTTGACAATTGATCTAAATGAAGAAGCAACTAATATAGAAGGTGAGGGTTTGAATTCTTCTTCAATAGTTGTTGAATTCTTTGAGGCAACTTGGAGTGGGGAGGAAGGATTTGAAATCCGGAATGCAAATGAATTAGAACCCATTACAAGTGTACTAGAATTCCAAGCCGATGATATGCAGATTGAGGAATATGATTTCCCCCCAGATGAGTACAGTGACTTAGAGGAGGAGTTTCCATTAGCTGAAGATCCTTATATTTTAAATTCTCGATTGCTTGCTGGGCCAATTGGAGAGTTAGAGGCAAGAGATGGGCATGAATTTTTTGTGGGGCAGATATTCCCATCTAGAGAAGAATTCAAGAATGCACTTGTCAAACATGCCATGATTAAGCATATGAGATATAACCCAGTTGACACCCGAAAAAATAGAGTTAAAGCAGTGTGCTTCAACCAACCATGTACATGGAGAGTAGTAGCAATGGGGGAAGTAGAGTTCACTGTTACAAAATATATAAAGGAACACCAATGCGGAACTGTTAGGGAAAGTGCTGATCATCATGCATGCTCTTCATCATTTGTTGCTTCTTTTGTTGAAGAGCAATTTCTTCATAATGAACAATACAAACCAAGTATGATTATATCAGATATTAAAGCTAGATTTGGAGTGACCATATCATACAGAAAAGCATACATAGCTAGGGAGAAAGCATTGAAAAAGATTGTTGGAGATTATGATGAGGCTTACAGAGATCTTCCACAATATCTGCGTGAGTTAAGAGCTAGAGATCCTGAAACTTATGTGGCACTATGCAGGAATGGTGACAATCAGTTCCAGCGGTGTTTTTGGGGTTTTGGTGCTTGCCGAAGGGTTTTCAGGTCTTATTTGCGTAGACTTATCGGAATTGATGCCACACACCTAAGAGGAAAGTTTCCGGGAGTAATGTTGATTGCAACGACGATTGATGGTAATGACAATGTTCTTCCAGTTGCCTTCGCAATAGCTGAAGTTGAATGTGGGTCTGCATGGGAGTGGTTTTTGGAGTATACAAAGAGGTTTTTTGGTGTCGATGATCACTCAATCACCATAGTATCAGATAGACATCGGGGCATTATATCAGCAGTTAGAAAAGTCTACCCAAACGCGGATCATGCCTTTTGTTGCCACCATATGTGTTGTAATATGGTAACTGATACTGGAAGTAGAGCTGCTGTAGGTTTGTTTTGGGCAGCAGCACGAGCCAACACAACACTCCAATATGATATGATAATGCAGACAATGCTTGAAAAACATCCAGTTGCCCATAAGTGGCTTCACAACATTGACCCTAAAAGGTGGGTAAATACACACTTTACAGGGAGAAGGTACAGAATGCTTACCACGAATTGTGTGGAGAGCTTAAATGCTTTGTTCAAGTCTACACGTGAGCTTCTCATAAACAGGTTAATTGATAATACAAGAAGAAAAGTTGCTCAATGGTTCTATAACCGTAGAGAGCAAGTCTCCAAATGACAGCTTGCTTTGACACCTTATGCTACAAAAGAAATCGATTCAAGGAGAGAGAAAGCAAGAGCTTATAAGGTTCATCCTTACTCTCAATCAGAAATGGAAGTAGAAACATGGGGCACTTCATACATTGTTGATTTGGAAAAAAAGTTTTGTCATTGTGGGGAGTTTCAAATTTCAGGACTTCCTTGCTCACATGCTATTGCCGTAAGCATTCATAGGAACATGGATACACTTCCTTATTGTGAGCATTATTTTTATTCTGAAACTTGGAAGTGGGTTTACATGGATCGTATTTTCCCTTGTAGAAGCAAGCAGTTTTGGCCTACTAGAGTAAACGACATTACAGTTCTATGTCCCCGTAGCCTTGTGCATCCTGGTAGACGAAAGAAGGCACGGATAGAGTCCAGACACAATGGCAAGGTCAAACTAAAATGCAGCCGGTGCAAACAACTTGGTCATAATAAAAGGACATGTAGAATGCCGCCAGCCCCAAGGTCTTGAGTTAATTGGTATATGTAGTGACCCAATATTCTGAGTGAAGTGTATATTTTGTATGGAAGATAACTGAATGTAAAGATTTTGTATATTTTATAGCTATAGTATTGTCAAAAAACTAGTTGTTGTTAATGTTGTGACTTGAAGAAGTATTTCAATATTATGATACATTTCTTCTTGTGTAAAGTGATGTAAGCAGAATTGAGCAGTTGTGAAGTTTTCGGATTTTGAAACCCACAAAAATGTAATTTCAGGTCTTGAAGTCCTGAAGTCCTATGGTTTGTGAATATATGTCATTTGAGACCCTTTGTTTGTTTGTTTGCTTTGTTGAATCATTGTTCTGTGCCAACTGATACTGTATTAACACGTAATTGATAATCATTAGGAATATGTTTGGAGACCAAAAATACCATCTCCTAGCTATCTAACTTTAACTACTGGTAATGAGTTTTGAGAAATCAAAATATCATAGTTCCATGAAACAAACCTCCTGCTGTGCCTAGAGCTGTCAAACGGGCCAACCCGTGGCGGGGCGGGTCGACCCATGGCGGGCCGACCATTTGGTGGGGCGGGGCGGGTCGACCCGTCATCTAGGCGGGTTAGAAAATCCCCAACCCAACCCAACCCAAGGCGGGTCGTGCGTTAGGCGGGCCAACCCGCGGGCCCATCAAAATATTTTTAAAAAATTAAAAAAATTAAAAAAAATCATATATTTAAATTTCATCAATCAAATATGTTAAGAAATATATTTTTTAAATATAAATGGATACAAACGAATACTCATGTGATGAAAAATATTATTTTTTATTTCAAAATAATAACAAAGAAAAATAATAAATTGTCATAAAACTTAACTAACATGTGATTCTCAACCCGCGGGCCGACCCGTGCGGGTCGCGGGCCTAGGCGGGTTGGCCCGCGGCGGGCTTGGGTTGCTTAAATTCTAACCCAACCCGCTTAAATTGATTGGCAGGGCGGGCCAACCCGACGGGCCCAACCCAAATTGGCAGCTCTAGCTGTGCCAAATTCTGAAAAAATGAGGTAATGATGTGGATGGAATTAAATTATGGTATGCAATGTCTATGTAGGTACTCTTTTTTTTGTTTAATATTAAAAATAATTTCACATCATGTATATTTATATAAAATATTTAATCATTCTAATATTGAATTATTTGAAATCTGAAATGAGATTATTTGAAATCTAAACATTATTGTGTCAGGCCCAAGCTGGGCCTGAAATGGAATTATTTCAGGCCCAGAGTGGGCCTGAAATGAGATGATTTCAGGCCCACGCTGGGCCTGAAATAATATCATTTCAGGCCCAGCGTGGGCTGTGATTTAAAATTAGGGTAGAGGAAAAGTAAGGTTCAATATTGCTTATAGTATCGACAAGAGGACAGATTATAGATTACAGTTTTACACAATAACAAGGATCGAAAGCAATGCTCCATTGGAGTATCAAAATGGTTAATATACATTTTAACTACAAACATATATTGTTTGCCATTAAACTTACATTATACAACTGAATCATTTGTTTCAGGCACTGACTGGGTATCCTAAAATGCTTTTGTTTCAGGCCCAATGTGGTCCTCAATTCAAATGATTCTAGCAAAAACAAGGTTCAATATTACTGATCGGTTCGACAGCAATTACAGATTACAGATCATATATGAGACAAAAACAATGATCCGAAGCAAAGTTTCATTGATTTGAGAAGGAGTACATGGATTGTATAATTACAAATACAATGTTTGTGCTGACAATTACATATGCATAGTATGAACAAAAACTCTAGTTACAGATTTAGCTTCCAACACTTGTCTCTCATTATTTTATAGCCCACCTGAAATCGATAATTTTTCATATCCTTTTGGCTAAAATCTGTAGATCTTTGGAAAACTAGACTTTCTGCATACCGCATCATGAAAAATGCACAATCCGACCTGAAAAACCAATATTGACATTGTTGTCATCTTATAAAACCAACTATGAAATGCATTGTTATTTTTAACAAAAATAAACATCCTCTTACGATCTGGTTTGGGTGGGTCCTTGTACAACAATTTTAGTAAACTCTGTCCCAGATATGGAAGGCAATCCTTTATTCCATGTCTTGTAATAAGACCAGGTCATATTTTTAAAAAACGCCACCTACACAGATATGACATTAGTAACAATTATATTGGTATGAACCTTTTTGTTGAGGTATATCTATGAAGTAGAAAACTTACAGTTTTTTCAAATTTGGCAGTGTACCCTTTTGTGGCGCCGAGAGAATTATAATGATGGATACAACCTTCCACGAGGTCAATAACCATTAGATGCCAATGATCGTCTGCATTATTTAGAGGACATATGATATATCTAATCGGCTTATCCGTATCAGTAGCAATAGTTTGTTCAAAAGCCTGAGCGTGAATCGCCTCAAAAAGATCCTATGGTTATTAAAAAGTAAATGTCAGTGGACTAAATCATAGAAAAAAACAATAATGATTTAGTAGCTAATTAACTTACATCAAACCCCACCCCACACAATATGGAGGGCTGGTATGGTGAGTTACACGCTTTTGCTTCATTTCCAAGAATAGTCCAGTATGCATTGATGCAATCCCCGGTGGTGTAGTCATTCCAATCAAATATTGTCAAAAAAGATAGCATATCTAAAGTAAAGGTCCCATTGGACCATACTGGATTGAACTCATACCTACATGCAAATAAGATAAGCAACTTAATGAAATTCTTGAAGATTCAATTTTATTAATGAATGTCAATAATCATCATTATTTTACAATATTTTTCCAAATGCAATAGCAACTAACTCACTTTAATTTACTAAGCTTTAATAATGTTTCAGCAATCTCTGCATCTTTAGGCTTCTTCTTAAAAATTACCCTGGAATTCCTCAAGATTTTACTTTTGACCTTTTGAAATTCTTTAGCTTTAGCTGCGTGATGTTCAGATATGTTTGTTTGGGTGGAGGTCTCAGATTTATTTGTTTGCGTTGTAGTATCTGAGATTGATGGGGCAGGAGCTGCGTCATCTTCATCATCATCTTTATCTTCATCCTCATCCTCATCCTGAACAACTTGTTTGCCCTTGCCTTTGGGCTGGTAGTCTTGTCTGACCTGAGTTATTTTTAATTTTTTGGCAAGTGGCTCACCTTCATCTGACCCTTTGCTTTGCAATTGTTCATACAACGTCTTGATTCTTTAGTTAGACTGAAGTATGATCTTCTCTCTTGCAGCTAGTCTTTTTTCATTAAGCTCCTCTTGTACTTTAAGCTGCGAAACTTTGTCACCAATTATTATATCCTTTTCAACAATGATGTCATCCTTTTGTTTCAGTTGTGACTCCTTCTCTGCAATTATTGTTTCTTTCTGAGCAATAATTTGATCCTTGGCACTGATGGCTGTTGCTGTCTCACTTGTGGCTTCCTCCAAACTTTTAAGTGCTATATTTAAATCGTGCTGTAAGGTCTCAATTTGTTCTTGTTTTTGTATACATATATTGCAGGCTTCCGTTTGTAAGGCCTGTTGCCTTCCTTGTGGTGCCTGGCTTCCTTCTGGTGCCTGCTGTAATTCCTCAGAGTGTACCTCAAGTGGTTGAGTTGGAGGATAGTAGTCAGGTACCAAATCATGCTCTATATCAAACGGAATTAAATCAACAATAATTGAATCTGTGGCCACACGGTCTATCATCCTCTTGATACTCTCAACGTGGGCTTTAGGCCAAGTCCAGCGAAGTATTCTTGGCAATTTATGAGGATGTTCAGGAGCAGCAATACTAATATGTTCAGTAACCCATACCTGCAACATCATTATAATCAGTAAATAATATCCATCATCAAATTATATCAGCAGGTATAAGTAACTCTAACTTACAGCCAAAATATTTGGAAATCCCTTGAGCAAGGGAGCCTTGGCCGGTTGGGTTGAATCACCTACATGTCTTCTATGCCTCAATGTCACCTCCTTTCCAATGGCTCCCAACTGAGGAGCCATGAAATTGTACACGGCATTGCACCAATTATAGTTTCGTAGATTGTCAAAATCATCTACACAATCAATAAGTGACACGGCAGGAATGGCAAGTATGCTGCTAGTACCACAAAATAGCACTGTACTGAAAAAATAGAGTATATACAACTGACAGTACAGCTTGTCATTGGATGTAGACTTTATTAGCAGTTTCTCCAAATGTCGGGCAGAACAACTGGAATCTTCAAAATACTCCTTGTACAGTGGCGTGGAGGCCTCATTTAAATCAAGTTGGACTATCTCTCCATGGTCAGGTAGCCCTAGAATAAGTGATATATCAACCTTTGTGAAATTCAGATTTTTCCCATGGATTACAAAGCTCTGTTCTTCTTCATCCCAATTATCAAACATGTTCTGAACTTGGGGTCTTACACAAGAACTAGTAGGAAGGTCGAGGACCCAAGAAAAGGGTGTGTCTCGAAGCAACTGTTCTTGTGCTGGTGTGGGTGGAACAGAATCAATAAAATTTTTGAAATGGGATAGGCTACTTTTCCAGTTCATTCGTTTGCTTCGACCTCTGTTGGCAAAACTTGAATACTGGGTAGGCAATTTGATTTTTCGTTTTGGCAGCTGTTTTTTCTCATGACTTCCCCCAGAGACTTGCTGTTTCTTAGATTTGGTGGGAGCAGCTTTCTTTGAAGCTGATCTTTTTTGACCCATACCGAACTTTGCAACCATCAAACAAAAAATTATTTGACACAAACAAAAATGACACTTAGAATTCGTTCATAAAAGGGCCTCCTCAAATTCAGTCTTTTACTGAAAACTATCGCTAACCCTAGGTGAAAGCAAGAACTGAAATGACAAACTAAAAATTAGGGTACGTACAAGTCGACTAGTGCGATGACGATGATGTCGCCCACAACTTCTCCAATCAAGACAAGCACGCTACCTTCAAATCGCAACAAATCTGGAGCTAGACAAATCAGTGACTGCTATACAAATGAGTGACTGCTGGGCCTGATATAAAAGGTTTCAGGCCCTAGGAGGCGCTTTTTATATGTATTATAAATATAATTTAGGTTATATCTATTTTTATTTATAAAAATAAAACTAAATTTGGAATATATCATATATATTTCAGATTTTGGATGTGCATTTTATTGATTATGTATTTATATTTACTTTTCAAGGCTCTAAAATTCAGATATATTTAATTTTATTGATTATGTATTTAATTTTATTGAACGAAGCTGGCCTGAAATAAGATATATTCAGGCCCAAGTTGGGCCTGAAATAAAATTATTTCAGGCCCACCTTGGGCCTGAATTAAAATTATTTCAGGCCCACCGTGGGCATGAAATAAAATTATTCAGGCCACGTGGGCCTGAAATAAAATTATTCAGGCCCACCGTGGGCCTGAAATAAAATTATTTCAGGCCCACCGTGGGCCTGAAATAAAATTATTTCAGGACACTGGCCTGAAATAAAATTACAGGTGGGCCTGAAATAAAATTATTTGGAATTCTGAAAAACCTATATCAGTAGGTAGGGTTGAGATAGGAGATGAGATTTTGGATGCCCAAACCCTCTAATCTTGCTTTATCACCAATGCTATATCAGTGGTATAGGTATATCAGTGAGTTTTGAGCAAAACTCACTGATGGACCTCCCATATCTAGAATTCTGAAAAACCTATATCAGTAGGTAGGGTTGAGATAGGAGATGAGATTTTGGGTGCCAACCCTCTAATCTTGCTGTATCACCAATGCTATATCAGTGGTTTAGGTATATCAGTGAGTTTTGAGCAAAACTCACTGATGGACCTCCCATATCTGGAATTCTGAAAAACCTATATCAGTAGGTAGGGTTGAGATAGGAGATGAGATTTTGGGTGCCCAACCCTCTAATCTTGCTGTATCACCAATGCTATATCAGTGGTTTAGGTATATCAGTGAGTTTTGAGCAAAACTCACTGATGGACCTCCCATATCTGGAATTCTGAAAAACCTATATCAGTAGGTAGGGTTGAGATAGGAGATGAGATTTTGGGTGCCCAACCCTCTAATCTTGCTGTATCACCAATGCTATATCAGTGGTTTAGGTATATCAGTGAGTTTTGAGCAAAACTCACTGATGGACCTCCCATATCTGGAATTCTGAAAAACCTATATCAGTAGGTAGGGTTGAGATAGGAGATGAGATTTTGGGTGCCCAAACCTCTAATCTTGCTGTATCACCAATGCTATATCAGTGGTTTAGGTATATCAGTGAGTTTTGAGCAAAACTCACTGATGGACCTCCCATATCTGGAATTCTGAAAAACCTATATCAGTAGGTAGGGTTGAGATAGGAGATGAGATTTTGGGTGCCCAACCTCTAATCTTGCTGTATCACCAATGCTATATCAGTGGTTTAGGTATATCAGTGAGTTTTGAGCAAAACTCACTGATGGACCTCCCATATCTGGAATTCTGAAAAACCTATATCAGTAGGTAGGGTTGAGATAGGAGATGAGATTTTGGGTGCCCAAACCTCTAATCTTGCTGTATCACCAATGCTATATCAGTGGTTTAGGTATATCAGTGAGTTTTGAGCAAAACTCACTGATGGACCTCCCATATCTGGAATTCTGAAAAACCTATATCAGTAGGTAGGGTTGAGATAGGAGATGAGATTTTGGGTGCCCAACCCTCTAATCTTGCTGTATCACCAATGCTATATCAGTGGTTTAGGTATATCAGTGAGTTTTGAGCAAAACTCACTGATGGACCTCCCATATCTGGAATTCTGAAAAACCTATATCAGTAGGTAGGGTTGAGATAGGAGATGAGATTTTGGGTGCCCAAACCTCTAATCTTGCTGTATCACCAATGCTATATCAGTGGTTTAGGTATATCAGTGAGTTTTGAGCAAAACTCACTGATGGACCTCCCATATCTGGAATTCTGAAAAACCTATATCAGTAGTTAGGGTTGAGATAGGAGATGAGATTTTGGGTGCCCAAACCCTCTAATCTTGCTTTATCACCAATGCTATATCAGTGGTTTAGGTATATCAGTGAGTTTTGAGCAAAACTCACTGATGGACCTCCCATATCTGGAATTCTGAAAAACCTATATCAGTAGGTAGGGTTGAGATAGGAGATGAGATTTTGGGTGCCCAACCCTCTAATCTTGCTGTATCACCAATGCTATATCAGTGGTTTAGGTATATCAGTGAGTTTTGAGCAAAACTCACTGATGGACCTCCCATATCTGGAATTCTGAAAAACCTATATCAGTAGGTAGGGTTGAGATAGGAGATGAGATTTTGGGTGCCCAAACCTCTAATCTTGCTTTATCACCAATGCTATATCAGTGGTTTAGGTATATCAGTGAGTTTTGAGCAAAACTCACTGATGGACCTCCCATATCTGGAATTCTGAAAAACCTATATCAGTAGGTAGGGTTGAGATAGGAGATGAGATTTTGGGTGCCCAAACCTCTAATCTTGCTTTATCACCAATGCTATATCAGTGGTTTAGGTATATCAGTGAGTTTTGAGCAAAACTCACTGATGGACCTCCCATATCTGGAATTCTGAAAAACCTATATCAGTAGGTAGGGTTGAGATAGGAGATGAGATTTTGGGTGCCCAAACCCTCTAATCTTGCTTTATCACCAATGCTATATCAGTGGTTTAGGTATATCAGTGAGTTTTGAGCAAAACTCACTGATGGACCTCCCATATCTGGAATTCTGAAAAACCTATATCAGTAGGTAGGGTTGAGATAGGAGATGAGATTTTGGGTGCCCAACCCTCTAATCTTGCTGTATCACCAATGCTATATCAGTGGTTTAGGTATATCAGTGAGTTTTGAGCAAAACTCACTGATGGACCTCCCATATCTGGAATTCTGAAAAACCTATATCAGTAGGTAGGGTTGAGATAGGAGATGAGATTTTGGGTGCCCAAACCTCTAATCTTGCTGTATCACCAATGCTATATCAGTGGTTTAGGTATATCAGTGAGTTTTGAGCAAAACTCACTGATGGACCTCCCATATCTGGAATTCTGAAAAACCTATATCAGTAGATAGGGTTGAGATAGGAGATGAGATTTTGGGTGCCCAAACCTCTAATCTTGCTGTATCACCAATGCTATATCAGTGGTTTAGGTATATCAGTGAGTTTTGAGCAAAACTCACTGATGGACCTCCCATATCTGGAATTCTGAAAAACCTATATCAGTAGGTAGGGTTGAGATAGGAGATGAGATTTTGGGTGCCCAAACCTCTAATCTTGCTGTATCACCAATGCTATATCAGTGGTTTAGGTATATCAGTGAGTTTTGAGCAAAACTCACTGATGGACCTCCCATATCTGGAATTCTGAAAAACCTATATCAGTAGGTAGGGTTGAGATAGGAGATGAGATTTTGGGTGCCCAACCCTCTAATCTTGCTGTATCACCAATGCTATATCAGTGGTTTAGGTTATCAGTGAGTTTTGAGCAAAACTCACTGATGGACCTCCCATATCTGGAATTCTGAAAAACCTATATCAGTAGGTAGGGTTGAGATAGGAGATGAGATTTTGGGTGCCCAACCCTCTATCTTGCTGTATCACCAATGCTATATCAGTGGTTTAGGTCTATCAGTGAGTTTGAGCAAAACTCACTGATGGACCTCCCATATCTGGAATTCTGAAAAACCTATATCAGTAGGTAGGGTTGAGATAGGAGATGAGATTTTGGGTGCCCAACCCTCTAATCTTGCTGTATCACCAATGCTATATCAGTGGTTTAGGTCATATCAGTGAGTTTTGAGCCAAAACTCACTGATGGACCTCCCATATCTGAAATTCTGAAAAACC
>JAGFNQ010008540.1:0-47011 GCA_024364735.1 Boesenbergia rotunda | reverse complement strand
GTAGGGTTGAGATAGGAGATGAGATTTTGGGTGCCCAAACCCTCTAATCTTGCTTTATCACCAATGCTATATCAGTAGTTTAGGTATATCAGTGAGTTTTGAGCAAAACTCACTGATGGACCTCCCATATCTGGAATTCTGAAAAACCTATATCAGTAGGTAGGGTTGAGATAGGAGATGAGATTTTGGGTGCCCAAACCTCTAATCTTGCTTTATCACCAATGTTATATCAGTGGTTTAGGTATATCAGTGAGTTTTGAGCAAAACTCACTTATGGACCTCCCATATCTGGAATTCTGAAAAACCTATATCAGTAGGTAGGGTTGAGATAGAAGATGAGATTTTGGGTGCCCAACCCCTCTAATCTTGCTTTATCACCAATGCTATATCAGTGGATTTTTATGTGCACACTAATTACCAATATTTATCAGTTATGTTCTATAAACGTATTACACCTATACAACTACAAATTTATTATCCACCAACTTAAATCAGAAGTATTTAATGGTTAACAGAGACCCTGAAATTTTCCCAGTTGAGACACACGGTGGGCCTGAAATGACTTTATTTCAGGCCCACCCTGGGCCTGAAATGGATCTATTCAGGCCCAACTTGGGCCTGAAAGGTTTTATTTCAGGCCCTCCTTGGGCCTGAAGTGTTTTTATTTCAGGCCCGCCGTGGGCCTGAATTGATTTATTTCAGGCCCACCGTGGGCCTGAATTCATTTTATTTCAGGCCCACGGTGGGCCTGAAAAGTTAATTTCATGCTCACCTTGGCCATTAAATAAAATCATGATTTATAGATTAATATTCTATATTTATCTACAAGTTGTGACCAAATCCTGTAATTTTATTTAATTATTAATCTTTAGAATTTGAAACATGTTTTTTAAATTTATGGTAGAGATAATCCATCTTACTAAGTTAATACAGAATGCATACCAATTTTCAATTCCTTCGAGACGATAAAGTCATGTTTTCAAATTATGTATCAGAAACCCACTAATGGACCTTCGATACTTGGATATATGCCAGTAGTTAGAGTTAACCAAAGAGATGTTATTTCTGGTGTGCAAACTTTGTCCAAATCATTATGAGTTGTTTTCTTACCGTATCAGTTGGTACACTACATTGCAGCAACTCGATGTAAATCAACATCACACAATTGTTTTATTTTTCTGGACAATAAATTATATTCATACAAATTACACAATTTCTATACAAATGGAGCCGAATCACCAGCAAAGGATGTTTTTTTACAACATTACTTCAAGAGATTGACAGTCTCATGTTTTACAATACATGTCTCCCATAATATTTACTGTCAGATCAAATCTTATTTTCGTCATATCTCCTTGTTTGAAATCCATCTTCTCATCGTATAGGAGACATCGGACGTATTGCATAACAAAGAAGGCACAGTCCACGCTGAAAATAACAAACAGTATTTCAGATTTCAATAAGTGGGGTAATAAAATACTTTGATCATTTTAAAATTTTCAAACTCTTCCTCACTTACTGACCTATGTTCTTGTTGGGGACATTTTTGTCTGACGGAGGGTCATTTGTCCAAGGGATGATGACTTTGTAGTTATGGATGAATAGCCGTAAGTACCTCGCGAGTATATTGTTTAAGTTTTTTACCTGTCAAATATATCATGAATTTCAATGATATTTTTTATCAAATGATGAACATATATATGAATAAAGGTAGGTAGGTCACCGCTGAGTCAAAATCATGCTTATATTTACGGCCACTAGCAAGAGAATTTAAATGAATGAAAGTCATTGCTTCTGTATCCACCGCCAACAAGTGAAAGTGTGTATTATCACTGCACAAAGGTATTAAAATATATCTAAACCCTTGTTCTATCATATCTGTCTTCATCACTTGTTGCATGGAAAACTTTCTTGACGATCTTATTGAAGCCTAAATAGTTGCAAAATCAAAATTATTAATAACCACATCATAATACTAGGTCTTCTACAATCTATTAATTCATACTAATTTACATCACTTACTGTGAAGAAGATTGAACAATATATTGACTTGTGGTATGGCCTACCAGATGTGGATGCTCCCCTAAATAACATTTTACAGAAGGCATCAATGACCTCGCCTTTTGTAAAAACCTCTCCATTGAGGATTTGTAAGAATGAATGCAATTTCAAAGCAAAGGGTGCATCCTCTCAGATAAATTCATTATCCAACCTGCCAAGTTAATTGATAAGATTATATATTAAAGCCCCAAATATATTAACTAAACTATGTTTCATAACTTACTTTAGGTTCTCCAATTTATTTATCACGTAGGTCACTTCTTTATCTTGATTTTTCTTCTTCGACTTCATAAAATGCTTCTTCACAAACTACATCGATACAATTTACACCAAACTAATTAATGACCAAATTCAATAAATTTGACGTAATTAATATGAAAATAAGTCACATACATCAATGCTTTGTTGCCTCATTTTGTATAGTTCGAAGGTCCTTCTTTTCTCCTCCTCTATATCTTCTTCAGACATGACTTCCATTACAGTAATGGTTTCTCTTGCTTCATCCATATCCTCCTCACTAAGTTTCCTTTTTCCCTTGTCCATGACATTTGATATTTGTTCCTTTCTCCGCTTCCTCTTATGTAATAGTTGGTGTCATACTGGACTCTCAATTGGAGTATCCCTATAATCATACCGAGTTCGGTCACGTCCTCTCCTTGTTGTATAAGATACTGGATCAGAAAGAGGACTGACTACAGGATAGCTTTCTTGAGCCTCCATGCCCTTTTTTCAATAATTGAAAGTAATTCCTTAACCCTTTCATTCAAACATATATTCTCCTCTGTTAGCTCCTTGATTAGGGTGTCTTTAAGAATGCATTCACCACATGGCCTTACATCTTCTGTGTCATGTCCTTGTGATGTCGCTATTGGCCGTGGAATGTCATCCCCAATCTCAAGGTTCTCAAACAATGTGTTTTCATGTAGGTTAGGAATTATTTCAACAATCACCTGTCAATTACCAAGTACAGAAATTTTACTGCCTCTATATCAAACTAACAAAGATAAATTAACATAGATCACAGTTTACAATAATTACCTCTTCGGACCTGATTTGGTTGACAAAGTCCCTCACCCTACTAATATGCGAAGGAATATTCCTCCACTTATTTATTCGGGGTCCTTCAACATTGTATAGTTTTTGAATGGGTACATGCTCCAAAAACCATGCCTACACAAAGTTTTTCAGACAATTACATTAATAACAGCAAAATATTATAAAATATAATTTAGGTAAATTCTACTCACTGCCAAAAGCCAAGCAAATCCCTTTACGTAAGGGAGGTTTGTGGTCCTCTGGTTTCCTTGACTTGATGAAAATAATTCCCCAATCTTAGGTAATTGGGGAGACAAAAATTTATGGATAGCTTCCACCCAATTGAATCTACCAAGATTGTCATAATCATCTACTATATCTACAAGCCCTAGAGGGACCTTATATGTACTAGACGAAAATAAAACACAAACAAATATATACAAAATATAAAATTTACAAACTAATAACACATCATCCTCTGATTCAACACTTTTAGAATAATGTTTAAGTAAGTCCTCAATTCTTGTACTGGTAGGTTATTTTTCTTTTGAGAAGTAAGTACGATAGAGGTCACCCGATGCTTCAGTTGAATTAATAGGGATCGAAACTCCACGGTCCACTATACCCAGTACCAAAGCAACATCTCGTCTGGTGAACGCAACCGGTACACCTGAAACAATTAAAATATTTAGTTATCATCAACAATATAGGCTTCAATTTATTTCTCTTTGGGCCTGAAATGAATTCATTTCAGGCCCAACTTGGGCCTGAATGAATCATTCAGGCCCACGTTGGGCCTGAAATGAATCATTCAGGCCCACGTTGGGCCTGAATGAATACATTTCGGGCCCACGTTGGGCCTGAATACATTTCGGGCCCAACGTGGGCCTAAATGAATTCATTTCAGGCCTACCTAGGGCCTGAAGTAAATTCACTTCAGGCCCTCGGTAGGTCTGAAATTATTTCATTTCAGGTCTACCGACCTGAAGTGAATTTCACCTTAAATTCACTCATTTAAATTGATCAAATATCAATCATTTAAGGTCAACTATATCCAAGTGTTATCTTACTATAAATACTGTTTATAATTCATAATTAAAACTATTACCTGAGAATTTAAAAACTTGCGAGGTTGAATCCCAACTTTCAAATATATTAACCAAAATTCCCCGGATATGCTGCAATTCTTGAATGTCCAAGAAAATACTGAAGGGCGACTCTTTGATCTTCGCAATGTGTTGATCATTTAAAATTTCAAATGCTTCAACAAAATGTTTAAAATGGCCTAAAACACTGCACCAATGTAATTTTTTCCCAAACTCATCTGAACCCTACAGTTTTTATACATTACAAATTTATTCAGCAAAAATAAGTATAAACAATATCACAAGCAGTGTTTATTCAGCAAAAATAAGTTTAAACAATATCACAAGCAATGTTTATTCAGCAAAATTAAGTATAAACAATATCACATACCTTGGTGATTAATGCCAATGAAGAAGACGATGAGGAACCACCCACAGACCTTTTTCCTGCCATTATTATGAAAATCAAACCTGCAGAAACCCTAAATCCTACTTTGATAGTGCCGAGCAGTATCAACTTTAACGTTAACACTTCAAGCAACCTCAGGATCACACACTACCACTTTCCTGTATAGGAGCCTAGGTTTTGGTTGGGCGGAGAGATTCGAGGGAGTAGCAAACGACTAAAGCACAACTAGGGCACATACAATGTCCTCCTTCAATAATACGATTTACGTTTTCGCGGTGAGAGAGAGAATGACATTGTCATCCGAACCATATATTCTTATTTTACTACAAAAGTGGTTCGGATGTCTCGAAAATGGGAATGGAAAACGTCTTTTGTGGCGCCAAGGGTATAATAGGAAGTTCATTTAAAGGGCTGCGGCATTTGGTAAAATAGAAACCATAGGACGCTCTTTGGTAATTTCGTATTGTTACGTATGCCTTTTGGTAAATTGTCCTTTAAAATAGAAGGAAAATTTTGACATAATAGTAAAATTGTTATTGTGTAACTTTCAGGTCATGGTTTCAAACCGTGAAAATAGTATTGATAGTGCTATAGTTTACAACTACAAAGTAGTGCTGCAACTACAACTGTAGCAATGCAGTTGCCCCGAGGATGAGAGAGCTGTCAGATTAGTTCTTGCACTTTGAGAGAAGAATCAAACAAAGAGAGGGATTTGATATGTGAAAGCTATAAAGGAGTTGTTCGAGGTAATCGTCGTCCGTTTCGATAACAAGCACAAGATTAGTATGACATCGGAGATTGGAAGTGTTTAAATAATTGTTTATTGCGATGGATTTTGCAATTGCTACAAATAATTTTTTATAATGCAGAGTAAAACTATACACGATAGACCTTTTGCATATAAGCAATATAACCCTACTATTCTCGTAAAATGATTTTATGTCCTTTATCCATAATTTTGAGACCTTTTGGACATTAAAGTGTTCTGGCTAAAAGATCTTAGCAGCCAAAAAAAACTCAAGTTTATGTCATAATGATTGGAAGTTCTTTTGGGCCACGAAGGTGTTTTGAACAAAACATCTTGACGATTAAAAATTGCTTGAATTCATGTCATATGGCACCATTGTATCTCTACTAGTGTCCTAAAACTACCAAAGTATTAAATATAAATATTTAATTTAAATCGTATTGAATAAAATGCCATAGTTGGATGCAGAATCAATTCAATATGATTTTTTAAAATTTAAAACATTATCACTTTTAATTCGAAACTTTGAATCAAACTCTCTTGGCAACCACGCATACAGAATTCTAGGAGCTATATTTATTTTTGTTGGGAGTCAATTTCGGGGTTGCTGCTAGGAGGATGCAAACTGATATGATTTCGTCGAAGCTAGTGTTGGACACTATCTCCGTAAAACTATATTGCTCCGCTACAGGTACTCACGGATAGCAGCAATTCATTTCCCAAGATACAATGACGATGTCTTGAAATAACAGCATTATAAATTTCGAGATTAGCGAACCTTCTCGTAACCTTTTGGACTCTGGATGTGCAAGATGGGATGAATGCTAATGGCTTTGATAATTGAATGAATGAATTCATCATATAGGAGACTCAATTTATACAAGAGAAGAGGTGAGGTACCCTTTGGTAAATGAGTTTGACAATTGATTTAGGATTAATCTGGGTCATTCGATTTGGAGGCTTGTAACCTTTCAGATAGTCCTTGGATCTCATCCATCAGATCTGGATGGTTGTAACCCTTCAGATCTCCCTTTAATCTTAGCTGCCAAATTTCATCTGTCGCTTCAGATCAAGTCTTATTACCAACGGTCAGATCGCGGCTCTTCGTGATCAACACTCTAGATCGCGTCACTTACGATCTAGCACCCATCTTCGA
Organism: Boesenbergia rotunda; assembly: GCA_024364735.1. Lineage (NCBI taxonomy): Eukaryota > Viridiplantae > Streptophyta > Magnoliopsida > Zingiberales > Zingiberaceae > Boesenbergia > Boesenbergia rotunda. Next base: position 40,517 of record JAGFNQ010008540.1, on the reverse strand, counting down.
TCCAACGGTTGTCATTCGTTTGCCCAGTCAATAATCCAATTATTTCTCTCCTCTTACCTGAGTACCACGTAGGCACGACCACGTTACATGTCATGTCGCCAGAGCACCACGTAGACACTGCCACGTCACATGACACGTCACCGAGTGCCACGTCACGAGTGTCATGTCACCCGGAGCATAAATTTAAACTCCTTGCGACGATGCATACGTGCGAAGTGCAAAGTGAGCCAATAAAACACCCATTGTGCACATACGCGGGCACGCGCGCACGGCAGGTGGCGGGCTCACAAGTAAGAGCACCTGCTCATCTGTGAGAAGAGACCACCTGTGTTTTTCTTTTTTTAACTCCATTAACACAGGAACGCATATAAGGAGGCAAACTCCTTTGAAAATTTTAGATGTGGGACTATTCCCCATCTACTTTCTTCTATGTCAATTTTTTTATTGACTTTAAACAATTAATTTCTCATACACCCGAAATTGATTTTGAGCAAACTAATAGTCTAGATTCATCTACGCGAAACATAGATTTCATTTTTGAAGCTATTTTGACTTTAATTGATTGATGACACATTGATTTTCCTTTGCAAAACCATATTTGGTATTTTTTAAGAACCAAATATCCAACAATCCCTCACATAAATGGATATTCATGTATGTATGCATGCTGATATTTTACAAGAGTCCAATCGATAAGTCAATGCATCGGGAGAGGTAGCTTGTGGCTTTGAACCTTTCGTAGTGGAATGTTATCGAGCATACTAGGCTGCGCAGTGAACATGATGTCTTGAACTGCTTAGCTGTTTGTGTATACTAAAATAATAACACCTACACAGGGACTTATCACACCTACTTTTGGTTCTCATGGTTGGTTCCATTTTGGCCATGGACACCATCTTGGATTCATGAGTGTTTCATTGAAGCAACCTATCTTCACACTAACATAGGTGACACTTCTATCAAGAGTATCCTACCATACTCCACCTTATAAACGTATAGAAGTCATTAAAAATATAAGCTTAACCTTATTATATGTGGTAAGACAGCACATGTTCATCCTAGGATTATGATAGAGATAATATATCTCGTGTGCTGTAACACAACCAATATCTTGGGATCTTCAGTCAACAAGGTTGGGTTACCGCTACAGTCATTTTAGTTGTAAATTTTTAATCTCATTCCTCTTGATGAGTAGTATACTTGATTTCGACTTAGCCCCTTCGTAAGAGGATCTACCAAATTATCTTTGTACTTAACATATTCGATTGCAATCACTCCATTCGAGATCAACTGCTTAATAGTATTGTGTCTACGACGTATATGTCATGACTTACCATTATACATACTACTCTATGCCCTTCCAATCATCAATTAACTATCACAGTGTATAAATATAGCGGGCACATGTTTCGTTTAGCTCGGAATATCTTCTAAGAAGTTCCGCAGTCATTCAGCTTCCTCAGCTGCTTTACCTAGTGCTATAAACTCGGATTTGATATTTGACCGAGCAATGCACGTTTTCTTAGTGAACTTCCAAGATACCGCTTCCCTACTGATCGTGAATACATATCCACTAGTGGATTTGGAGTCCTTTGTATCTGATATCTAATTAGCATCACAATATTCTTCTAAGGCAGCGGGATATCTTCTGTAATGTAATCCGTAGTTCATATTATATTTCAAACACCTAAGAACTCACATCAATACTTTCCAATGGATGTTGTTTGGATTACTCGTAAAACGACTCAGCTTGTTGACCACACAGGCAATATCCGGACGTGTGCAGTTTGTTAGATACATCAAACTGCCTATTATCCGAGAATATTTCAATTGCGATATGGGCTCACCATGGTTTTTCGCTAAGTGTTGACTTAGATCCATAGGTATTTTCACTATAGAGAGATTATATGCATTTAACCTTTTCAATACCGACTCTACAGAGTGAGATTGTGTCAGAACTATCCCATCAAATGTTCTGTGAATTTTAATTCCCAATAAAACATCTACTCGACCCATATCTTTCATATCGAAATTGTTGGTCAATATTCTCTTTGTACTCATGATTATCTCATTATTACTGCTCATTATAAGCATGTCATCTACATATAGACAAACGATTACATGACCTTCAGGTGTGGTTTTAACATAAATGCATTTGTCATATTCATTTATTTTGAATTCGTTTAACAGCATTACTTTGTCAAATTTTTCGTGTCATTGTTTAGGCACTTGTTTAAGTCTATATAATAACTTAACAAGTCGACACACCTTTTCCCCTTTTCCTGGAGCTATGAACCCCTTGGGTTGATCTATATAAATTTCTTCTTCCAACTCACCATTTAAGAACACAGTCTTAACATCCATTTGATGTATTTCAAGGTCATACAGTGTTGCGATGACTATTAACACTCGTATGGATGTAATCCTTGTCATAGGTGGGTAGGTATCGAAGTAGTCAAGGTCGTCCTTTTGCTTAAACCCTTTGACTACAAGTCTGACCTTATACTTGTCAATCGATCCATCAGCTTTATACTTGCGTTTTAGTATCCACTTACAACCTAATGGTTTAGTACTAGGAGGAAGATCTACTAATTCCCAAGTATGATTATTCATGATGGACTCGATTTCATTATTGACAACTTCTTGCCATAATGAGGTGTCGGGACTAGAGAGAGCTTCACTTAATTAATATTCTTGGGTCCATTTTCGACATAAAAGTCATGAAGTCCGGCCCGAACGATTTCTCAACTCTAGCCTATTTGCTCCGACATAGCTCTGAGCTTTGATCGTCAATAGTCCTTTTTCGACAACTAAGTTCAGGAACATCTTGTTCATTAGAACTTCCGTTGTAATCACTTTGAACGTTTCCCTTCTTATTTGGGAATACATTTTCAAATAATATTACATTCTAAGATTCTATGGTCGTTTTCACATGAATATCAGGAATGTCTGACTTGTGAACTATGAAACAATATGCACTACTATTATGGGCATATCCGATAAATATCGCATCGAACATTTTAGGTCCGATCTTTACTTGTTTTGGTTTGGGTACTTCAATGTTTGCCAAACACCCCCACACTTTCAAGTATTTGTACGATGGCTCGCGACCTTTCCATAGTTTATATGACGTTTTATCATTTTTCTTGTGGGGGATTTTATTGAGAATATGACTTGCTGATAATATAGCTTCCCCCCACAAGTTCTGAGGTAAGCCTGAATTTATCAACAAGACATTCATTATTTCCTTTAGTGTCCAATTTTTATGTTTGACAATGCCATTTGATTAAGGCGAGTATGGCACCATTATCTGATGGATAATGCCAGATTCTGAATAAAACTCATCAAATGGTGCACCATATTCTCCACCTCTATCGCTATAAATTATTTTAATTCATTTATCAAGTTGATTCTCAACTTCTGTTTTATAGGTTCTGAAAGCCTCCAAGGCTTCATCTTTACTTATTAAAAGAAAGACATAATAGAACCTTGTGTAGTTATCGGTAAAAGTAATAAAATACATTTTACCTCCTCTAGTTTGCACGAATTTTAAGTCATATAAATCACTATATATCAATTCTAGAGGAGTCGTTGACCTTTCGACCGAATGAAAAGTAAGTTTCATCGCCTTTGCTTCCACGCACACTTCACATTTGTGTATTTCGTCAACATTGAGTTTGGTAATAAATTTAATTCGACGAGATGTTTTACAACCTTTCTTGTGTCGTCGGTATAATTTAAATTCGATGTTTAATTCTGTACTCGAATTATATATTTGTAACTCTTATTCGAATTATAGAATTGCCCTGTAGGATCGATGTCGGTCGATAGAGGGGGTGAATATCGACTCGACTTTTAGCCGGAATTTCGTCGGAAATCTTCATTTAATCGTCTTTCTATCAAGGTTAGTACCCAACGGAAAATAGAATAAAAGAAAGAAAGACACAAAATAAATATGCGGGATTTACTTGGTTCCCAACCCCCCAGGGTCAGTACATCCAAGGCCTAAGCACTCAATCGTGAGTACACTAATGGTCTCGTTTCCAGACTTTTCAGAGGCGGAGAAACCCGTCTTACAGTTTGAATTACAAACAAAGAATAAATAAATTTAACTCGTAAATGAAAAGCAAACCAAACAAAAAACTCGGCCAACTCTGGAAGTCCGAAGTGCCGCGCACTTCCTCCTGGAGCCTCCTTGGTCGCAAAGCTTCGACTTTAGTGTGTTTGCTTCACACAGGATGCTTTAGCGAAGGTGAAAGTTGATATTCTGAGATGAGGGGTTGAACCCCTTTATATACAAGCTTCTCGGGCGCCTGTGAGGTCTTGGGCGCCTGCCACGTCGCGGTCAAACTTCATCCGTAGCGCCGAAATCGCAGCAAGGATAAAACCAGCCCTTCCCAGGCGCCTGGGAAGCCACAAGCGCCTAGCTTGCATGATAATTTAGAGTTGTCAGATCATGATAGAGCACATCAGCTCAGATTCCATGTTGTTCGATCCACTCAATAAATACTTGGTGCCTAAGGTGTTTAATGCGCATGTTGTGGATGTAGGCATTTTTTTATGGAAGAAGAATTTATCTAGTGGAAGTCTGTATTTATTTATTGCTCTATATTTAATAATAAAGATAAATATTTTTGTTTTAATTATTATGCGTACTTAAAGTTCAAAATATTCTTGGAATTTTTATTTGTTTGTTAGACTCTCTGAATATGGTATCATGATTTACTACTGTTGTTTAACATTTGGTATTTGTAAATATGATACAGATTCCTTTTGAAATCATAAAGTTTGGATCATCATTTACTATTGCAGTTTAGCATAAGATATTTACAAATATAATTAGACTCTTTTGAGCCACATTGGACCAGTTGGAAATTAACATGTACTGATCATATTTTATATAATTTCCACTCTATATACATCCATATCTTATCTATATCATTAATGACATTGGTATTGTGATTACTATTGGGGTTTGTTACAATCATATACAGTAGTTATGACCTCTTTAGTCATATATCGATAAAGTTAATGAACTAGATTATTTATAGGGTATCTTGGACCATAAAGTTTGATATCAACTAAAATTTTACTTGTATGTAACATCACATATAGCCCAAGTGGGAGATTGTTGGATATTATTATCCCTATTAGGTGGCTTATTTGTAAATTACACATGTAAATACAATCTAAACCCTTTAAAGTGATCTAACTTATGTTTATTAGATTTTGGATTATTGGATACGGGTTCAATATGTATAACCCTTTAGCCAAATCTGTTATTATCTATGGGTTGATAACAAATTGGATTCTATATAAAGGGAGGTCCCCAAGAGTTTAGGGTATCATCTTGACCAATTTTCTTATTCCCCATCGATAAGAGGTTTTACGGCATCATCATCCCCTAAACCCGTTGGAAGACCTTTCTCTCACTTCCGCTTCATCTTCTTCCATAGAAATTCAAGTCGACAATGCTAAACACAAGGATATGATTTTTCAATCAGATTCCTTATTGTATTTTATTTATATTTTATGTTATTATGCTATATTTTCGACGTAACTAAATTCATACTCTTATATCTTATGTTTTCTGTTTTGAATTCTTATAATTCATGCCGTTAGAAAGAAAACTCAGTCCTATCATGGTAATGAAAACTATGCGCTATCACTGATTCTATTATTATGCACAACACTGAACTTTGACAACAAATTGATCAATCAGCATTATCTCCAAAAACAATTGCAATGATTTCATTCGATCTAGAAGTAGCAAGAATCCTGCAGCATTGACATTTAAACCATAGAGGTGTAACGATACGGTGAATCGAGTATATATCCAATCTACATTCCATTTTCCTTGTGTTCTACATTATACAGTTTAAACCAGTAGAGCTGGGCTAATGAATTAGTTGTCGATTGCCTTTGATAAAAATTTCGGGGATGAATGAACTACTAATTCACCTCTTCTTTCGCACACATGAATGTCAAAAATTTAATTCGGATCGAATGATCTGGTCCAAAAAGTACTCAAAGGACTTGCAAGACTTCTATTCAAGAACATCTGTAGGCCAAAGCTGTCTCCATTTGGAGATTTCCTCCTGTTTTTGAAGCTTTCTGATTCCTCCATAGAACCCATCTGTCTCATTTCCTTCCTCTTTGTGATCCCTACGGTCGACCGAAGTTCGTCTCCACCTTGAGCCAGGTGTGTACTGGTTGAACTCTAAGATCACAGTATCTGGGAAAAAAAAAAAGTCATTTGGCTGAGAGATCTTGAGTTTTAGATATCATTTCACAACAGAAATTGAGGAATTCAACTAGAAGCTCGTATGTTTAACATTCTATGATTCAAGAACAAAGATCCAACCCTATATCATCAAGAGGTTGTGGAATTAAGTAATACATTTAACCCTTTTTTCCATAGTTACACCGCAGAAGATATGCTTACCGCTTAGATGGCAACGGCAAAAATGCTCACTTCCATCACAATTTTCCAAGTGACCGACGACACCATACCACCAGCCTGCAAAACATAAGAGACACTTAATTGTTGGCTTGCACAATTCGGAGGCAAAAGAGACTAATGAGTAACTCACCATATGGAAACTCTTTGTTTCTTCTCCATTGAATCTCAATATGATCGTGGGGGCGCAGATCACTCAGGTATCGGAGTTATGAAGGACTTGAGCAGGAGTGATCACCGGAGATACTCGAATTCTGTCCCACTGCACTCCCTCCTCTATCACCACAGTCCGTCTTCCATGCGGCGGGTACCTAGAAGACAGGGCTAGATAACATGAGCTAAGTTTAACAGTAACTCATTCACACACATTTCCCTTTTAAGTGATGGTGGAGAAGAAGCAAGACATTTCTTCAAATACCTCGCGTGGAATGTATCGGTGCGGCAATCGTAACTAACTTCAGCATCATAGCAGGACAGCATGAATCCCACATGCCCGTGCTGCAGATAAGCAGTGTAATTCTCAGTCTCAGTTCCATAATCTAAAAGAAGGAAGCAAAACTTTTTCACAATATAACTATCCAAAGAAAAGATCTAGCATAATCAAGCTTCGAGGCATGATGAATCGATTTCTTATAGTTACAATTGTCCCAGCATCATCAGCAATGCGATAATCAGCAAGATTGAAGCTTATCTATCTCCACACTCCAACCATTTCTATGCAATCCATCTTCTTCTACCTTAGATCAAATAGTCATTGAGATCTATGCATCTTAAGAATGAGAAATGCTTGTGATAATCTACACTACCTCACGGTTGTAAACCTGAGCGGGGAACCAGAACCTGCCAGTTTCCAAAGCTCGGTACCAAGACATGATGGAGTCGTTGGGCAGAGGGCAGTTCAGTTTTTTCCCACTCTCGGAGGGCAGCCTCAGGCAAGAAAGAGGCCACACACGCGCCGCCGCCTCGATCCACCTCCTCCTTCCTTTGCCAGCCTCTGCAAGGGCCGCCGGAGAGTCCTCTGCGGAAGCTACGTACTTCTCCCACTCCCTGCGCGCCGCGTCGCCGATCACGCTCCCCCATTTCTCCTTCATGTGCCTCTTCCAGAGGTGGTCGCTCGTGCACCTCTCTCTCAGGGAGCTGCACACCCCCGCCATGCTGCACAGGCCGGGAGGCGTCAGCCGGCCCAGGACGCACTCCAGAGCCAGCTCCGGCAGGTCCAGTATCGACATCCCAGACGACGCCCCCTCGCGCTCCACTTTGTCGGCGTGGGTCTTCCTCCGAGAAGACTTCATCGTCGGAGGCGGAACGCCAGGTGTGCGGCCGGCGAACGGCCTGCAGCTCCGGAACAAATGCACTGAAAAGAAGAGCAGTTCCTGGCAGAACAGGACGGAGATCAGCCTCATCTCACTCGCCCATGGAGGCAGGGGAAGGCACTTAGAGACGAGGAAGACGAAGAGGAAGAACGACGCCAGCAAGAAAAGCATCGCGAGGAGAGGAATTGACTTCGCACAAACGTCGATCAAATATATATATAAAAAAAATGCTCCCTTTTGGAAAATTAACGATCAGAAATCTCGAACAAATTGAGGAAGAGAAGAGGAAGGAGTTCGAACAGGTAGGGGGGCAGGCGACCCTCCTCAGTTCATCGGAATCTCCTTCCTCTCTCTGTCGCTCTCTCCGAAGGAGACTTCCTTGCCTCAGATTAAACCAAAAAATGAGAGATCGGGGAAGGAACAAAAGGCCAAAACTTTATATATAACAATCCTTGTTCTATAATTGGCGGAGATAGCATCGATGGATGGATGGATCCGGCTGCGGTATGCTTTTCTTGGGGCGTGGGAGAAGCTAAATTAGAAGCAAAGGCAGACGCGACCATGAACCTGCCTGCCTGCCGTTGATGTTGGTGATTCGTCCTCTCGTTCGCTTCTCTTCCCTTCTCTTAATACTGGGCAACCGTTTGGCAGACGCGATAGGTGATCAGCCATACAACTACCGAATTATAAGTGTTGATAAAAATCGCTTTTACGGGCGACGTGGTCGTGATTGGTAAATTTAACCAGCAGCTATTAAATTAATGATAAATATTCAATTAGACATGGGTTTATATTGTGAATAAGAGTGTTGTTTTTCAGAAATTAATTGATGACGTCCTTTTCGTCTAGTCGGACTCTTCTCCTTTTGCCTGTGTTGCAGTGTCCCACGCGAATGGACTAATAATAATTAGTATATGAATATTATCGTAAAATCTATGTCAAAATTTAATAAAGTTAGTATATCTATATTCTCACGTACTAATCATAATATCCGGATTAGTAACCCTCATAATTTATTTCTCCGTACAAATCCTGGACGAGTTGACTGGGGCGTTCCGGGCAAGTGAATCCCCTTTATGTCACCTTTATCTTGGTTGTGGATATTTTATAACAAATTTTATAAAAATATTTTAAATGAGGCACGTAATCATAAAATATTGAGTTTCTAGACCGTCCGTCGCATGCGCTTCCCGATTTATCCTGATGGCCAATAGAAAATTTCCGTAAAACCAGACTGATTGTCTCATGTTCGACGCTACCCAACCTGATTAATCATATTTTTTTGTTGCGGAAATTTCAATCTTCCTCCGATGTACTTCCGTTGGCTAAGGCTGAGTAACTGAGCGAATTGAATAAATCTAAATTTTTTCGAACTAACCATATCGATTGAATTTTCCTAAAAAATAGAACCGAGCGAACCGATAAAATATCAATTTTTGACTGAATTAACCGAATTAATCCAAATTTTAAACTTTATTTGTTTTCGATAAAAATAAGATTTTTATTTAATTAATTATACTTTTAAATAAAAAATAATCAAATTAATATTCTTATTCGGTTTAACCGAATTATAAATTTAGAATCGAAATTGAGCCGAATTAATCGAAAACTGTGCTATTTTTTTTAATGAATTAACTGATCCGAATTTCTAAATTCGATTAGTTCACTACAAAATTTATTGAATAGCAACGGATCATTTAATTGTTCGTCGCTATTAACGACAGATATAAATTATCCGTCGCTAAGATTAGGATACAGGTCAAAACCCTAATATAGCGACGGAAATGGTCAAATTTGTCGCTATTAGCGACGGATTAATAATAATCCGCCACTATTAGCGACGGACAAGTTACTTCTGTTGATGCAGTCTGACCTAATTGTTGTTTTGATGTTGACATCGATTTATGTTCGGTTGAGTGAGAATTGAGATCCGATAGTTAAGTTCGGATTGAGTGGACTCAGGTCAGAGAGGGCTCGGTAGCTCGTTCTCTGGACTGAGATGAGTCGGAGAATTCAGATTGAGTGGACTCAGGTCAGAGAGGGCTCGGTAGCTCGTTCTCTGGAACGAGATGAGTCGGAGAGGGCTAGGTAGCTCGTTCTCCGAACTTAGGTCAAAGAGGGCTAGGTAGCTTGTTCTCTGGACCGAGATGAGTCGGAGAGGGCTCGGTAGCTCATTCTCCGGACTTAGGTCAGAGAGGGCTAGGTAGCTCGTTCTCTGGACCGAGATGAGTCGGAGAGAGCTAGGTAGCTCATTCTCCGGACTGTGGTCAGAGAGGGCTCGGTAGCACGTTCTCTGGACCGGGATAAGTCAGAGAGAGCTCGGTAGCTCGTTCTCCGGGACCAGACTGAGTCAGAGAAGGCAAGGGAGCCTGTTCTCTGGACTCAGGGTCGATATGATTGGTTGGATCGGTCTGAAGTCCGATCAGGGAGTTGGCACGAACTCTGTTGATAGTAGATCGGTCACAGGACCGATCTAGGATGTCTGATCGGTCTGTTGACCGATCCAGAAAGCTTCTAAGAAATCAGAAGGCCTTCTGAACGGTATGGTGACCGATCAGAAAACTATCAGAATGTTAAGAGGAATTTCTGATCGGTCAGTACGACCGATCAGCACCAGCCGGGACCGATTAGGAGGGTGCCTGATCGGTCAGGCATTATGCTGATCGGTCAGCTGGACCGATTAGCCACCTGGCTGATCGGTCAGGTTGACCGATCAGGCCTTGGCTGATCGGTCAGTGAGACCGATCAGGGGTCTTGACTTCTCTAAACCCTGAACTTCCAGTAAGGTTTGTGATCGGTCTGGTGACCGATCCCTGATCTCTGATCGGTCAGTGAGACCGATCAGAACTTCACTGGATCTATCAGAATAGAGTCTGATTAGTCAAGAGGGTGTCTGATCGGTCCAAGTGACCGATCAACACCTCAGAACTTTAATTCAAATAGTTGTTAGATTTCTAATTTGCTTCGCTAATATATCTGTGAGTGTGCAGATGATACAAAGCTGTGAAAGTCAAATGGAGGAGCAAGAAGAAGGGTCCAGGGTGATCTTTACCTGTGCTATTTTGTTTGATACGCATTTGCATGTTTCAATGGCGTCTGACCTAAAGCTGCAACTGAAGATGGCTTCAGTGAGCTCAGAAGGGGTCAGTGAGTCAGTGGGTGACGACGTAGTGGGTCAGTGAGTGATGAAGCATGTAAGTGTGGTGCAGAAGAAAAGCTTAAGAAGAAGCTGGCAAAGAAGAAGAAAAAGTATGAGACAACGAAACAAGGAGCAACAGAGCTAAAGGGTTTCGCTGTTGTGTTGAGTTGTGAGAGTTCTCTGTATATTCTTCTTGCTTGAGCTTTCTGCTACATCTGTGGTGCTATCCTTCTCATAGTCTTGTGTGCTTAACTTGTTATTCTTCTGAGACGTTTGTGGAGAGGTTACTCCACCGAGAAAGAGAAGTTTTTAGTCAGAGTCACTCCGGGGCCTGATCTGCCGAAGATCAAGGGATCACCCACCTCACGGGCACTTCAAGGAGTAGGGGTAAGTTATCCCCAAACCTTGTAAATCTTGGTGTTCATTTCTGTTGTGTTTCTTTCTGTTTTGTTTTCCGCTGCTAACCTGATCACAGAAAGAAAAGAAGTGAGTTTTTGGTGGTTGGCTATTCACACCCCCCTCTAGCCATCCAAGATCCCAACAACTTCCATCGCTGTTTTAGGTTTAATTTGCGTCGCCCCGCCCCCCCCCCCCCCTCCCGGCCACGCGTTCAGTTTTCTCCTCTCTCGTCTCTGTCGCGTCTCCGTCGTCCCCGGTGTTCCTCCTCCGGTCACAGGTACGCTTAGTGAGTTAGGTTTTCCCCTTCCGAGGCCTTGTTTTCTCCTTCCGCGACGAACCCATCTCCTGCGGGCGTGCACGGCGAGGTGGTCCCTCTCCTACGGCCAAGCGGGGCTGGCGCGGCTTGCTGCGGCCAGGCGCGGCTTGCTGCGGCCACGCGCTGCCTGCAGCTGCCGACAGCAGCCCAAACCCTAATTAATTAATTAATTAATTAAATGATTAATTCATTAAATAATTATGTAAGATATTTAATTAGGATAATTTTGTTTCCTAATTAATTATCATTAGTATAGGATTAATATTTGTTTGATTATGCCTCTAATATGTCTTGTTTGATTAATTAGAATAATTTTATTTGATTATGCCACTAATATGTCTTGTTTAATTAATATTTGTTTGATTAATTGGATATTAATTTAGGATCTTAATTAAATTGTGTTGGTTAATTTGGTAGTATCTTAATTAATTTTTCAAAGTTAGGATATTAATTTGTGTCTGATTAATCAGAAACAAAGTTGGATAATTTAGATTGTTATTTGTGGTTGATAATGGATTATTATTTGTGGTTGATAATTCAGATACAATGTATACAAACAAGGCATAAATGTATAATAGGTTAGATAATGGATTTATCCGCGAAGAATTTTTTATTGGAGTTGAAGAATTTGTGAACTTTGCAAAGTATCATCCTGAGTATTTGAATGACACCAAGTTAAAGTGTCTATGTAATCAACGCAGATGTAGAAATACAGCTTTCCATGATGAGGATACAGTGAAAACTCATATCTGTAGGTATGGGTTTGTTCCAGATTATTACAACTGGTATTATTATGGAGAGTCGTATGTATTTGAATTTGTTGGACCTTCCGTCGCTTCATCATCAAACTCAATTGGTCTAGAGGCATCATATAGGCCTGCTAATGCAATGAATCAATGGTTTACGATGCAATGAATGCATTTGATCAATCGAATGTAGATCAAACACCTACTTCTGAAGTTCAGAAAATGTATGACATGTTGAAGGCTAGTGAAAGAGAAGTATGGGAAGGTATTCCTTCTGATCATTCTCAATTGTCTGCTACTGCAAGATTATTGAATTTGAAGGCAGAACATCATTTCTCAAAACGATGTTATGATAACATATGTCAATTGATGTCAAAGTTGCTTCCAACAAATAATTGCATGACTGATAGTTTCTACAATACTAAAAAATTAATTAGAGACTTGAGTTTACCAATCGAGAAGATACATTGTTATATCAATAATTGCATGATCTATTGGAACGAAGATAGTGAGTTGATGGAATATAAAATGTGTAATCATCCTCGTTACAAGCATAGTAGTCTCATGGTTGGGAAGAAGAAGAAAAATATTCCTACAAAGTCATGTATTACTTCCATTTGACTGCTAGACTCCAACGCTTGTATGCATCAGTAGCAACAGCAAGTCATATGATCTGGCATCAAAATCATGAACATGATGGAGACATAATGTGGCATCCTTGTGATTCCTTGCATTGAAATATTTAGATTCAACATTTTCTTCCTTTTCTATGGAACCACGTAATGTAAGACTTGGACTTTCTGCAGATGGATTTCAGCCATTTGGAAGTTATGCACAACAATATTCATCATGGCCAGTTATTTTAACACCATATAACTTACCACCATGGATGTGCATGAAAGATGAATTCATGTTTCTTACGTGCTAATTCCAGGTCCTCATAATCTAAAAGGGTGAATAGATGTATTTTTGCAACCTTTGATTGTTGAGCTGAATCATTTATGGAATATAGGTTTAGAGACGTATGACATCGCAAGTAAATCAAACTTTATAATGCATGCAATTGTTATGGACCATTAGTGATTTTCCTACGTACTCAATGTTATCAGGATGGAGCATGGCTGGAAAGTTAGCATGTTCATATTGTATGAGTCAGTCAGATGCATTTTCTTTGCCTTGTAATGGAAAGATTTCTTCGTTTAATAATCATCGAAAATTTTTACCTGTTGATCATCCGTTCGGAAGAAATAAGAAAAATTTCAAAAGGAATAAAGTAGTTAGGAAACTACCCTCAGTTTGGATGTCAGGCGAAGAAATGTTTAATGAAATTGTTAGTTATGGATTTCTACCAGATGGTTCAGATGATATCAACAAGTATATTGTTAGAGTCAACAAATGCGGTTGGAGGAAAACAAGTATTTTTTGGAAGCTTCCATATTGAAAATTTTACTCATTCGGCATAATTTGGATGTAATGCATATTGAGAAAAATTTCTTTGACAACATCATCAATAATGTGTTGAATGTTCATGGGAAAACTAAAGATACAACAAAATCACACGAAGAATTGAAACAATTAGTAAGCAGGCCTGAGTTGTATCAAAATGAAACAACTGGTAAATATTCCAAGGCATGTTATACATTAGACAAAGAAAGTAAGCAAGCAATGTGTTCTTGGTTGAAAACAATCAAATTTCCAGATGGATATGCCTCTAATATGTCTCGTTGTGTGGATACAAACAGATTTAAAATTGTTGGAATGAAGAGTCATGATTGTTATGTGTTCGTGCAAAGATTAATTCAATAGCTTTCTAAGAATTACTTCCTAATAATGTTTAGCAAACACTTACATAATTAAGCCTTTATTTCAAAAATCTTACTTCCAGAGTTATTACGGTATTAGATATGTTACGCCTTCATATAGAGATTCCATTAATAATATGTAAGCTTGAGCGAATATTTCCACCAAGCTTTTTTGATTCAATAGAACATTTGCCTATTCATTTACCTAGTGAGACACAAATAGGTGGTCCTGTACAATACAGATAGATGTATCCTTTTGAAAGGTTTCTTAGAAAATTAAAGAATAATGTGTGTAACAAAACAAGAGTTGAGGGATCAATATGTAATGCATATCTGGTTGAAGAAGCAAGTTCATTTTGCTCGTATTACTTTGTTAAAATGTGAAAATCAGACATAAAAGTGTCCGTGCAATCAAGATGACATTCAAACATTTGACCCAGACATGCTTTCTATTTTTAAGTATCCTGAAAGAACAATGGGTGCAACTCTATCTAGACGGTTAAATGGCCAAGAATATTATGCTGCCATGACATATATCCTCTTAAACTGTGAAGAGGTCAAACCATACCTAAGGTATTAGCTCCTATTAAATATTTATTTGCATTAAATTACTATCTGATAATATAATTAAAATTCTTATATGATATCAAATTACCTTATATGTCAGGTTGTATGAACAACAGTTGTACATTCAAAATCCATCTATAAGTGCAAATGAGGTAGATCAGAAGATAGAAGATGAATTTGCATTTTGATTTCAAATATATGTAAGTGAGTTAATTTGCATTTTTATGTTCACAATTCTTTATTACATATTAATCTAATTTTATCAACGACCACTATTATAGGTGAATAATCATAGAATTTCAAATGTAGAAGACGAAAGGATAAAAAATCTCACATTTGGACCTCTGCGTGCTGTGATCGTCTTCTCTGGTTATTACGTAAATGGATACAGATTTCATGTGGGCCAACGTGATTCACAAAGGCTAACGTATAATTCTGGTGTTTGTGTCAAAGGATCAATAAACAACATTGATACTCAATTTGACTATTATGGCAGACCAGAGGAAATTATCGAGGTTGAATACCCAGCGTTACCTTTCAAACGATGTGTATTATTCAGGTATTCTTAGTATGATCCAACTCCAAGGACAGGCACTAGGAAACATCGTTTATACAATTTAGTTGAGGTTAATTCAACCAAAAGATTCAACAAGTTTGAACCTTTCATCTTTGCGGTGCAAGCTGGTCAAGTATTTTATCTTGAGTACCCAACTAAGAGAAGGCGGCCAAGTGAATGGCTAGGTATTTGTCAAATGAAGCCTAGGTCAAGCATTGAAATGTCAAATACGATAACTGTCCACAACCCCGATGCTTATCAAAATGAAGAAGCCATATGAACTCCATTGATTCAGAAATACAATCAGCATCACAATTACTTATAGATGATAATGTCTCTTACAACGAAATTGATGATGGTGAGATATCTAGCAGTGAGGAGGTTGATGTATCAACGGTGTCAAGCGACGAAAACTTGCATGTTAATTTAGTTCCATCGGAATAAGATCAGTTGTTTGTATTGAATATTACTAGTTGTTTGTATTTCATCTTCGTTGATACTAATTGTTTGTATTTCATCTTCATTGGTACTAGTTGTTTGTATTTCATCTTCGTTGGATTAACTATTACAAATGTGTATATCTAATATTATGAGTTTGGATTTTTATAATCATGCAATCAGGGCAAAGACCACGTGGTGACCAAATTACATTGAGAGGTAGTGGATGACTGGTAAGTAAATATGTAATTCTTATATATTTCAGGTCAAATTTTGCTAATATATGATATTTTTGCTACAACTTTATCCCAGACGGTCACCAGATCTCGGCGTATATTACAAAAAAAAATTCATAGAAAGATTGTACTCGACTGATACGACATGGAGTCATATAGAGCAAGAATTGAAGACTTTTTATTATGATGAATTTTTAGTAAGTAGTTGATATATATATTTAATTTAATATTAAAACTAACATGATACTAACCATATTTTTTTTACAGAAAAGATATATTTGGGAGGAGGGTACAGAGGAGGAATTTAAAAAAACCTGGAACGCCTACTGCTCCAAGTTGTACAGGGACATGATTTACAAGTGGATAAAAAAGGCAAATAAGCCTTCAGAGGTCCCTGAGACAGTTTGCGTAGCAAGGAGAGCAGTCTGGGATGCCTAGCATTGGAAAGATAATACTATGATTGCTCGAGCCAATCGCAACTTTGAGCTTGCTGGCCCCAGCACCGGATCCATGAAGCACACTGTTGGATCCCGTTCGATTGTTCAGCATGTCACTAACTTGGTAAGTTTTTATTTAGGTTATTATAAACATTCAAAATGCTTTTTTGATATATTTAAACACTATATTGTGTGTATACATGCTGCTGAGTTACAGAAACCTCCCACTAGTTGGGAGGTATTCAGCAAGACCCATAAGAAAAAAGATGGGTCATTTGTTGAATGACGCTTCTTAGCAATCAATGTAAGTATATTAATTATAGTCTATTTGTTTTGACATTTTATAGAGATTAATTTAATTCTTATTTCACAGGAAGCAATGACCACTAGAGTTGCAAAAGTGTCTCAGCGTAGTGCAGAGGGGGAGGAATCATAGCCTCTTTCCAACGACCAGGTGAATGAAATTTATTATGATGTCGTCGGTGGAAGGAGGAAGGCCGCCCTATATGGCCTAGACTCTCAGGCAAAAATCACATATGATCATATGAGAGCTTTAGGGGTTAGGGGACGCCCAGGATCCTCCTCCTCTTCCTCTAGTGAGGTTCATCAATTGCGGGAGGAGAATGATGCTCTACAGACTCGACTCACGACAATGGAGACAACGTGGGCCGAGAGGGATGTAGAGTTGAGGGATTTGCTGGCCCGCCAGGCACACACTGAGGCGGTAGTGCATCACATGCAAGCTTTTGCAGTGACCCTATCGCCTATGACAAAGATGCCCGCCTATGACAAAGATGTCAGCCTCTCCTTGTTTTGAGTCTCAGGAGATGCAGGATCCTGAGGATACCCCAGATGAGTAAAGACATTTTTGTAGTATGTTATATTTTTTTCTCTACATTTACAAAATCAAATTATTATACTATCTGGTTTATTAATATATGCATCACTAATTGTTTCTTATTTATTCATTTTTATTTACAGATTCTACATTATCAGAGTTATATTCAGACATTAGTTGGGTTGAAAGGTGTGTATATTGGATATTTTACATATCATTTAATTTTATTTACATTTTCTATATCAGTTACGATAACTAGTTATGTAGCTGCCCCGCCTCTATGGTCCCCGCAGGCAACCCTCTAGGCCGGCGACCCTACGGTCTTCCCACCCCTGGCAGTGGGTTTTTGCCTTCCCCAGGATTCGAACCCTTGACCTCCAGGACAAGTACAATAGTTCCTGAATCCTGGTACTATGTAGCGATCTCGGCCTCTATGGTCCCCGCAGGCAACCCTCTAGGCCCGAGACCCTACGGGTCTTCCCACCCCTGGCAGTGGGTTTTTGCCTTCCCCAGGATTCGAACTCTAGACCTCCAGGCTAAGTACTAAAGTTCCTGAATCCTGGTACCAAGTGACCTACAGCTCAATTGGTACCAGGATTCAAGAACTATTGTACTTGTCCTGGAGGTCAAGGGTTCGAATCCTGGGAAAGGCAAAAACCCACTGTCAAGGGTGGGAAGACCGTAGGGTCGCCGGCCTAGAGGGTTGCCTGCGGGGACCATAGAGGCGGGGCTGCTACATAAAAAGGTGTCTTTTTATTGTAACGACCCGGCCCCTTGGGCGGCCCACTTGGCGGCCCAACTGGCGGTCCCTTGGGCGGCCCAACTTGCGGCCCAACTGGCGACCCCTTATGTCGTCAACCGACGACCATCGGCCGTGTCATTACTCACAAGTACTTCCCACCCCTGGCCAGTGGATTTTTGCCTTTCTCAGGATTCGAATTCTAGACCTCCAGGCTAAGTACTAAAGTTTATGAATCCTGATACCAATTGAGTTAGCTCAATTGGTATCAGGATTCATAAACTTTAGTACTTAGCCTGGAGGTCTAGAGTTCAAATCCTGAGGAAGGCAAAAATCCACTGGCCAGGGGTGGGAAGTACTTGTGAGTAACGATACGGCCGATGGTCGTCGGTTGACGACATAAGGGGTCACCAGTTGGGTCGCAAGTTGGGCCGCCCAAGGGACCGCCAGTTGGGCCGCCAAGTGGGCCGCCTAAGGGGCCGAGGGGCCGGGTCGTTACACCTTGACCGTTTATGATGGACAATTCTATATTCTAAGAATATTTACAATTTGGAGTACAAATATAGAATTAAAAAAATAGTCACAACACTTATGAAATTCAAGCTTTTACCGACGACCGGAGTAAGTGGAATTTCGGAGCAGCGGGTCATCGTCGGCGCTTGAATCGCGAGTGCAGAGCGTGCCGGAGTGTAGCGCTTGAGCGAACGTGTTGAGAGCGAGATTTGCAAGTTGTTCTGAAGCCTTGGGGGTGAACCCCCTTTTATAGTGGTCACTTGGGCGCCTGTGTTGAAGGGGGCGCCTGACATGTGACCTCTCCTGCGTGAACTCTAATCCGCAGGCTTGGTCAGCGCTTATCCCCTTCATTGAGGCGCCTAAGCTGACTGGGGCGCCTGTGTTAACACAGGCGCCTAGCTTGACTTGGTCCAAAGGCTTTCGTGGTAGTTTGCTTCGATGGCTTGGTTTAACCTTGCATTGGGGCGCCTGTATCCATACAGGTGCCTAGCCCAGTGAGGCGCCTCCTTCTAATGAGGCGCCTGAGCTGAAGAAACACAGTCCCTTCATTTCCTGCAACCAGGGGTAGTTCCAAACACAAGAAGCAAATGTACAATATATATTAAACATTATTTACATCCTAAGCTGTCTTGGTTCTGGCATTGGGTCTCCCAAATGGAACCCTAGGTTGAACCGACGCCTAATGTTCCCTCCTACGGGGAATGCGTCCTCACCTACTCCTCTCGGGAGTATTTACCTTTTTGCCAACCGGCTCCTCCCGTTGGACTTTTACCTAGCTTCACTCACTTGGTCTTCGGTGCCCAGTCCTCGACCAGGTCTTAGTGCCCAGCTTCACCCACCAAGTCTTCGGTGCCCAGTCCTCGACCAAGTCTTAGTGCCCAGCTTCACTCACCAGGTCTTAGTGCCCAGCTTCACTCACCAGGTCTTATTTCTCAACTTTACGTCAGGACTTAGTTGCCCAGCCCGCGGTCAGGACTTAGTGCGCAATTCAAAGAACCAGGACTTAGTGCCTCGTGTACCTAGGACTTTCCTGCACACATAATCAGCTTGTTAGATTACAACCAAATCTTAACTTCTAAACCCTTTGTTATTATCAAAACATAAGTTTGATTTTGGTGCTTCCGGCACCAACACTACGTGGCTGGTCTAGAGCTTGTGTAATAGCTTACGTGGAGATTCGTTTATGTCAACTATATTTGGACCGATGGAGATAAGCGAATATGATGATTTTCTTTTCACATATGGAGACAATTTTTCTCTCTAATCTCTCTTGAACATTTCTTCTGTTATATTTCCATGAGTTTCATCTCATAGCCCAATAGTGACTTGACCGTCAAAGTAGCCGCGCCGGTAATGTCGGCCTCCACTGACGCACATTGGCTCGTAGGCCACTGGCAGCGTGAACAAAATCAGTAAAATCAAATTAATCAAACCAAACCACATAAAAAAAACCGTCATTTGCGACGGACCATATCGGTCGCAATTCCGTCGCTAAACAATAATAGCGATGGAAACAACGCCGTCGGCTGTCGCATCGTCGTATATGGGGTTAGCGACGAAACATGCTTATCCGTCGCTATTAGCGACAGATTTTAAATAAATAATCCATCGCAAATAGCGACAGATACATAAAAAATTCGTCGCTAAATAACGGATCCGGTTGACGTATACAAGGATAATAGTGATGGAAAGTCAAAGATCCATCGCTATTATATCGTAATTAGCGATGGATACTTACGATATCTGTCACTAATAGCGACAGAATATTGACTATCCGTCGCTATTGGATAGGGTGAGGACTCGGTTGTTCCAGGATAGCGACGGGGAAGTCAAATATTAGCGACGGAAAGTCAAATATTCGTCGCTATTAGTGACAGATTTATAAAATATCCGTCGCTAATATCTGTAATTTTCCAATAGCCTATTCCCTGTTTTCCCCTTACCATATTTACATTCACAACATTCAATACATAATATTCATACACTGCAGCACATATTCAAATACAACACATACAAAACAATAGTATTCATACAAAACACATCATATCCAAACACATCCAAACAATACATATTGAATTGTGTTTACATTCACTACATACATTACAAAATCAAACACATGTATCAAATTCCATATCCAAACACATCATCTTCTTATCCATGAACATAAGGTGTAATATACATGAACATAAAGTGAATATATACACGTAAAAAAACTATCATAAAGTGAATATATACATGAACATATATAAACATAAAATGTAATAGAAAACATCATGTGAATACATACATGAACATAAAGTGGAATAAGTGTCAGACATGTCAAAATTGGATCAAAAGAAACAAAATTCCTATATAAAAGAAGAGAAACGATATAAATAAAAGTGAAAAGTGAAATACAATGATGATAAAACAATATTAGTAAAAACATAACTTGTAACGACCCGGCCCCTTGGCCCCTTGGGCGGCCCAACTGGCGGCCCACTTGGCGACCCTCGGCCCCTTGGGCGGCCAAATCTCATTTGGCGGCCCCTTTGGCGACCTCTTGGGTGTAGCTCAATTGGTACCAGGATTCATAAATTTTAGTACTTAGCCTGGAGGTCTAGAGTTCGAATCCTGGGAAAGGCAAAAATCCACTGGCCAGGGGTGGGAAGTACTTGTGAGTAACGACCGTCCAAGAGGTCGCCAAAGGGGCCGCCAAATGAGATTTGGCCGCCCAAGGGGCCGAGGGTCGCCAAGTGGGCCGCCCAAGGGGCCAAGGGGCCGGGTCGTTACAATAAAAAGGCGCCTTTTTATGTAGCGATCTCGGCCTCTATGGTCCCCGCAGGCAACCCTCTAGGCCCGAGACCCTACGGTCTTCCCACCCCTGGCAGTGGGTTTTTGCCTTTCTCAGGATTCGAACTCTAGACCTCCAAGCTAAGTACTAAAGTTCCTGAATCCTGGTACCAATTGAGCTATAGCTCAATTGGTACCAGGATTCAGGAACTTTAGTACTTAGCTTGGAGGTCTAGAGTTCGAATCCTGGGAAAGGCAAAAACCCACTGCCAGGGGTGGGAAGACCGTAGGGTCTCGGGCCTAGAGGGTTGCCTGCGGGGACCATAGAGGCCGAGATCGCTACATAAAAAGGTGCCTTTTATTGTAACGACCCGACCCCTTGGCCCCTTGGGCGGCCCAACTAGCGGCCCACTTGGCGGTCCCTTAGGCGGCCCAACTGGCGGCCCATTTGGCGACCCCTTATGTCGTCAACCGACGACCATTGGCCGTGTCGTTACTCACAAGTACTTCCCATCCCAGGCCAGTGGATTTTTGCCTTTCTCAGGATTCGAACTCTAGACCTCCAGGCTAAGTACTAAAGTTTATGAATCCTGATACCAATTGAGCTACAGCTCAATTGGTATCAGGATTCATAAACTTTAGTACTT
Source organism: Boesenbergia rotunda (assembly GCA_024364735.1). NCBI lineage: Eukaryota > Viridiplantae > Streptophyta > Magnoliopsida > Zingiberales > Zingiberaceae > Boesenbergia > Boesenbergia rotunda. The sequence continues at coordinate 18,599 of JAGFNQ010008540.1, read as the reverse complement.
AGCCTGGAGGTCTAGAGTTCGAATCCTGAGAAAGGCAAAAATCCACTGGCCTGGGGTGGGAAGTACTTGTGAGTAACGGCACGGCCAATGGTCGTCGGTTGACGACATAAGGGGTCGCCAAATGGGCCGCCAGTTGGGCCGCCTAAGGGACCGCCAGAGGGCCGCCAAGTGGGCCGCTAGTTGGGCCGCCCAAGGGGCCAAGGGGTCGGGTCGTTACACATGGACCGTGGGCCTTGGAGTAGAAGTCGAACGCGACTCCGAACCAAGTAAAAAAAACTGTGTTAGCGACTTTGTTTTACTCTTTCCGCTGCGTAATTTCTCTATTTATCCGAAAATTTTCAAATTGATATTCACCCCCCCCCCTCTATCTATTTACTCCAATCCAACAAGTGGTATCAGAGCGGGTAGCTCAAACATGGTGCAACCACCAGTTTGAGAATTTTCTTTTCGGATTTACGAATTTTAAATTTTTTTCCGCTCGAATTTTCTCGTTAATCGAGGTTGGTGCAACACCACTCGATCTTTTTTCGTTGTTAATATTTCTTCCCGCACTGCTAATCCAAGACCTAGTCTTGGGACAAGTTTCTTGTAATTTTTCAGAAAAATTCAATGGTCATACAAGAGGGGTACAGCACTGTCAGACCTCTTCTTTTCAGTGGAGAAGACTTCTCCTATTGGAAAAGTAGGATGGAAGTCCACCTGAAAACTCAGGTGGACATGTGGATAATCATCCGGTCTGGGCTGAAAATTTCCAAAAATGCACAAGGTGTGGTGCAACATTATACTGAGTGGGACGCCCCACTAAAGAAGAAAATCGAGGTCGATGCAAAGGCGACCCAAACTTAGCAATGCGGCTTAACCAAGGAGGAACAGAACCGGGTGGGACCCTTCAACAGCGCGAAGGAGCTTTGGAACAAGCTGATCGAGCTACATAAAGGCACTTCTGACACGAGGATCTGCAAAAGAAATCTGTTGTTGAATAGACTCTATACGATCAAGATGCACGACGGTGAGACTGCATCCCAACACCACGCCAGAATTCAGGAGCTGATGAACGGGCTACACATGATAGGTCACAAGGTTGAAAATCGTGAAACTCACTGTGTGCATCTATGGTAGATGCCTACAAAGTTTCAAGGAACTTATTTGAAATCAAATTAGATGAACTCTTTTCTGAACTAGAACTGCACGAACAGACTAACACTACCTTGATCGAGAAAGGTATAGCTTTTGTTGCAGGTAAATCTCAAGGGAAAGCTCCCAAGAAGAAGACTCAACCAGCACTCGAGTCTGACTCAGACTCGGAATCAGAAGATAGTGAGGGGGATCGGCCCAAGTTGGTTCGGCTAGCTCGGGACTACTACAAAGAACTCAAGCACCAAACGAACAAGAAGAAAGCAAGCTGAAGAAAGGAAGATCCAGCAGAACCTTCAACAAGCTTGAAGAGCAAGACCAATGTTACCTGCTACGAATGCAACAAAAAGGGGCATTTCAAGTTGGAGTGCCCCAACCTGAAGGAAACCAAAAAGGTGCGAAGAAAGAAGGCTCTCCAAGCCACCTGGGATGAATCCTCTTCAGAAGAAGAAGAAGAAGTCCCACACGCGAACCTACTCGCCCTAACCGCCTTGGAAGACGTCGACTCCGGATCAAAGTCGGAACCAGACGACGGAAGACTTTCAATCTCGGAGAATGGGCAAATTACGGTAAGAGGTTACTCAGAATATGAATTGTCAAAATTAATTTCTTATTTGTCTCGTAACTTAGCGAAATCCAATATCCAGGCCGAGTCTCTTCGACAGGAAGTAAAACGCCTGAAAGATGAAGCCGACTCGAGGTCCTTGACCGAGCAAATTCAAGAAGGAATCTCAACTCAAGTTAAAAAGCTTGAGGAAGAGAACTCCTTCTAGAAAACTCAAGTCAAGGAGCTCAGAGTAGCCTTAGAACGGTTCACTTCGGGTTCCAAGGGTCTTGACATGATCCTTGGAAAGTAGAAGTCCGTTCTCAACCGATCCGGATTAGGCTATCGAACTAAGTCGAGACAACTCACATATTATTCTGTAGTTAACCAATCTAGAACCCAAGTCCAAGCATGGGTCCCCAAGCTATGTTTAAGTAAACAAGCTGGACCAAACCAGTATTGAATCCCCAAGGACAAGATTCACATCTTGCCTAACTCTTATAGAGGGTATAGTTCAGGGGGAGCCAATATAAAGACCATATTTATAATTAGATATTTTTTTTGTTGATTGCTTGCTTGTTTATTTCTTTTTGCAATTTTAATTATCATGCTTAGACTTAGGATTGGTTAGACTAAGGACAAAAGATTCAATTGAAATTTGAACAACATAGTATTGGGTGGAGGTGAGATGATAGTACGTTAGGGAAGTCCTTCTAATAAGGTCAAGTATATCCTACTTAGTCTGTTTAGTCTGGTGGAATTAGCCGAAGCTACCGATCCAAGATCCAAACTAGTTAGACCAAAATCTTTCAAGAAGTAACTTGAAGATGAATTTTCAGTAAAAGGTTTTGTCAAGGAAAGGGTTGTTGCTCCAATAAGGCTATGGCCAAAGAAGGCCTTGTGCCTCGCCAAGACCTGGAAGCCAATTACTGAAAATCAAATTCACTTTACTACTTGTTAAATTTGAATCTAACACAAATCTCAATTAATCTTAGATTCAACACATCTTTTTCAAAATCAATAAACTTAAACTTTATAAAATTTTCAAAATTAATTCAAGGTCTTCAAAATTAACGATGCTTTTCAAAATTAAAATCTTTATTTTTGAAAACCTGTCTCACAAAACCCATAAGGTTAACGTGATTGATAACACTAGACTGGGTGAGACAGACTAGGTTGTGAAAGTCAATTTAAGCTATCCTTAACTCTAATTGGATCCAAATCAATAAGTACTTTATGTGTAGGAACATAATGATTTGGACCAATGGATGTTGGATAGTGGATGCTCCAGACACATGACTGGAGATAAATTGAAATTCACCAAAATCAAGTTTAAGAACCTAGGCTTAGTAGCATTTGGAAACAATACTACACTCAAAGTCATTGGGTCAGGTAACATTGAACTCAAGTCTGATTTTGTGATTAAGAAAGTACTCTTGGTTAAAAATTTTAAGTTCAATTTGCTTAGTATAAGTCAACTATGTGATACTGGCTACGTAGTTACATTCACCAACTCTGACTACCTGATTAGGAACTTCCTGTTGGTGCAAGAAGCACCATATCGAACCTTGTTTTGATATTGGCAAAGGATTCAAAGTTAAGTTTGTTTGTGATCTAACAATGTTACTCAAGTGTGCAGAGACAAAGCCCTAGCGAAGGACTGCTAGGCACCTGGCGAAGGACTGCCAGTATCCAAGCCCTAGCGAAGGACTGCTAGGCAATTGGCGAAGGACTGCCAGTATCCAAGCCCTAGCGAAGGACTGCCAGTATCCAAGCCCTAGCGAAGGACTGCTAGGCACCAGGCGAAGGACAGTCTAGGATTGAAGCCCTAGCGAAGGAATGCTAGGCACCGAGCGAAGGGCAGCTCGGCATCCAAGACCTGACAAAGGACCGTCAGGCAAAAGTCAAACCAGAGGAACGGTTGGCATCAGGTAAATTCTCCCGAGAGGAGTAGGTGAGGACGCGTTCCCCGTCGAGGGAACAGTAGGCGTCGGTTCGACCTAGGGCTCCATTTTGGAGACCAAAGTCAGAACCAAGACAGCTAAGGCTGTATGAACAAATAAATATTTTATTGCATTGTGTTTTGGACTGACCCTGGATGCAGGACCGAAGGAACGTGAGTCTGCAGCTCAGAAAGCCTCAAAGGAGAGAAGCAAAGGCTGAGTAGGGCGCCCGGAGTGTCCCAGGCGCCCCCAAGGTACATACAAAACACATCAAAAGAAGAAGGGTTCGAAAAGCTGCTGGGCGCGGCGCCCCCGTGCTCCCGGGCGCCCCCGCTGCTCCCGGGTGCCCCCTGCGCTGCGGGCGCCCCCATGCGCATACTGTTGGATCGAGAAATGCGAGAGAGGGGGGGTGAATGTCGCAATTCGTTCGGATTTAAAAGAGCAAGTGCACAGCGGAATAAAATAGAGTAAAACAACGCTAACACGATCGTCTTACTTGGTTCGAAGCCTAGGTCGACTCCTACTCCAAGGCCCACGGTCGTTGACCGTTTTCTGCGGGCAATTCTATAAGTTCGCAAAGTTTACAAATAGATTTTACAATAAGGCAGAATAGTAAACTTTAAATACAGAGCTCTTTGTTACCGACGTCCGGTGTAGATCAAAGTTTCGGANTTTGGGTGCAAAATTCATATCTTGAACACTAAGGACTACCTAGGTAAGTTTCAATCCAAGTCAACCCTAGGGATCTTCTTAGGATATTCAACAACCAGTAGGGCCTATAGGGTTTATAATAAACAAACTCACAAAATTGAAGAAACTACTAACTTAATTTTTGATGAACCAAAAACTGATAATCAAAATTGAACCAATCAAATATTGATCAGGAAGACAGTGAACCAACAACTGAACCATCAATTGAACCACTGATTGAACCTTTAAATGAACTAACTCTTGAACCAACTACTGAGGTATCAACTGAACCAATAACTGAACTGACCCAAGTAGTTGAACCAAACACTGAACCGAACCGTCCAGCCGGACCTGAGGCTGAACCTAGTAGTAGAAGAACCAAGAAACCCAGACTCAGTCACCCTGCTGATCAGATTATGGGTGATCCAACTTTAGGAGTTAGAACTAGGTCTTCCTATAGAAATCTTAGTCAGATCTCATTAATTCCAAAAATTGAACCTAAGACTATAGAGGAAGCCCTACCTGACCCTGATTAGATCATAGCTATGCAAGAGGAGCTAGCCCAATTTAAAAGAAACCAAGTCTGGGAACTAGTACCTAAACCTGAGGGTAAATCTGTTATAGATACTAAGTGGGTGTTCAGAAACAAATTAAATGATCAAGGGGAAATAGTTAGAAATAAAGCCGCTTAGTAGCTAAAGGGTTTAGTTAGGTCGAAGGGTTAGACTATGATGAAACCTATGCCCCAGTAGCCAGACTTGAGTCAATTAGAATGTTGTTAGCCTTTGTAGCCCATAGAGGATTCAAGCTATACCAAATGGATGTTAAATCTGTCTTTTTAAATGGGTTTGTCAAAGAAAAAGTTTATGTAGGACAACCCCCAGGATTTGAGGACCTCGAAAAACCTGAGTATGTTTTTAAACTTAGAAAAGCACATTATGGGTTGAAGCAAGCACCTAGGGCATGGTATGAACGCTTATCAACTTATATAATTTCTAAGGAATTTAACTAAGGTCAAATTGACTCCACCCTTTTTGTTAAAACCTTAGAAAATGATATTTTTATTGCCCAAATTTATGTCGATGATATAATTTTTGGATCCACCAACTCTAACTTTCTAAAAGAATTTATAAAAATAATGGAAAGTGAATTCGAGATGAGCTTGGTAGGTGAGCTCAACTTTTTCTTAGGATTACAAATTAAACAGACTGGAGATGGTAATTATGTTCACCAATCCAACTATGCTAAATAGTTAATAAAGAAATTTAAAATGGATAACTCCAAAAGCTTAAGTACCCCTATGGCTACAAATGTCAAAATTGATAATGGCCCTGAAGGTAAGCCTGTAGATCTTAAGCTATACCGAAGCATGATTGGTAGCCTACTTTACTTGACCTCTAGCAGACCTGATATCCTATTTTCTATAGGAATGTGTGCTAGGTACCAAACTTATGCTAAGGAATCCCACTTAGCAGCCCTAAAACGAGTACTTAGGTACATTAAGGGTACCCTAAATGTAGGGATTGAATTATCAGGATATTCTGATTCAGACTATGCTGGGTGCAAATTAGATAGAAAAAGTACAAGTGGAAGTTGTCAACTATTAGGACATAGCCTAGTCAGCTGGTGTAGTAGAAAGCAACACTGCGTAGCATTGTCCACAACCAAAGCAGAATATGTTGCCCTAGGAGAATGTGTAGCACAACTTTTATGGATGATGCACACTCTTAAGGACTTCCAGCTTGACTACACCCAAACCTAAGTCTATATTGACAACATTAGTTCAATCAACTTGACTAAAAACCCAACTCAACATTCCCGAACAAAACATATAGAAGTTAAATATCATTTTGTAAGGGATCATGTAGCCAGGGGTGAAATATTACTTAAACATATGGACTCAAAATCCAACCTAGCTGATATCTTTACCAAACCCTTAACTGAGTATGAGTTTAGCTCACTAAGAAAGCAGTTAGGGTTGTGCTTAGTAGAGTAGGACTGATCTATATTGTTTTCTTAAAAAAATTTCCTATTTTTTAATTTTTTCGAAAATTGGCAAATTTATCATTTCGTTTATCAAGTTTTCAAAATTTAAACTGATTTTCTGACTTAGTTTTCTTTCAAAAACTACCCCTTCAAAACTAGGGATTTTTCGCAAAAGGACTTAGCTTAGGCTCTAACCCTAGAACTGCATGCACCGATAGATCTAGAAGCCAGCATCTCACAAGCACCTTAGGGTACTTTTGATTGATAACCTAGACTGGGTTTAGATGCTTAGGTCTATGCCTTGATTCAAGATGCTTTAAGTCAGTACATCTGCAATAATTGGGGCAATAAATACAAGTTGAACAGCAATTAGGTTAAGTGTCAAGCTTAGAAAATCTAACTTGATCATATCACTTAACTTGACTAACCCTAGCGAAAGCTACTGTTTATGATAGTTAGTAAGTAGATAACAGGGTTAGGACCCGAACAAGATCGGTTTAATTTGGTTTGGTCCAGTCATTAGATTTGGTTCAATACAGAATTTCAATTACTTACTAGCTCTAATTTACTTGCTATAATTGGTATCAATTTTTTTTATATATGGCAAAGGGGGAGAGAAACAAAAGAAAGAGGGAAATTTTTTTCAAAATTTACTATCTCTTTTTCAAAAAGTAAAGCAGAAAGTTCTAAGTGCTCAGTTTACAAGTACATTTCAGTTTTTAAATACTTCAAAGTTCTTTAAGTACTTAAAAATGTTTTAATATGTTTTAAGTATTTCAAATTTTTTCTAATAATTTTTTAAGTACTTAAAAAGGTTTTTAAATTTTTCTAAGCAATTTTCAAGTGCTTCAAACTTTTAAAGTAGTTCTAAGTGCTCTCAAAACACTTCGAAAAGGTTTCAAAATTTCTAAGTGTATTTTGAAAAATATTTCTAAGGAAAATTTTTCTCTTAGTAAACAAATTTGGCTGAGCTAAATTATTTTTCAAAAAAAAACTTGGTGGCAAATGTGCTAACTAAATTTTTCTTAGTAAACAAATTATTTTTGTGAAAATGTTTTTAAGCAAAATTTTCTAAGTTGGGAAATTTTTTCCAAAATCTCAAAATTGAAACTTTGTAAGGAAAATCAGTTTTCAAAACTTGTTTTGCCTAAGTAAATTTTTAAAATATTGAAACAAAAATTAGGCTTACAAAACCTTTTCAAAAATTGCCTAAGTGTTCTTGAGTACAATTGCTCTATTTCCGAAAAATACTTAGTCAAAAACTTAAAGCTTTTGGCTAAATTTTGAAAAACACTTAGCACTTAGAAAGTTTACAAAACACGCGTGACATTGAAAATTTCAGGAGGAGAATGTGTAATTCAAGGGGAGATAAATTTCTATTATTGTTGTTAGATTGCTATAATATATTGTTTAACTTAACTTTTTGAACCATGTTGCCATAAATCAAAAAGGGGGAGATTGTTGGTGTCGGAAGCACCAAAGTCAAACCTATATTTTGATAATAGCAAAGGGTTCAGAAGTTAAGATTTGGTTGTGATCTAACAAGCTGATTAAGTGTGCAGGAAAGTCCTAGGTACACTAGGCACTAAGTCCTGGTTCTTTGAATTGGGCACTAAGTCCTGGCCGCGGGCTGGGCAACTAAGTCCTGGCGTAAAGTTCGGCAATAAGACCTGGTGAGTGAAGTTGGGCACTAAGACCTGGTGAGTGAAGCTGGGCACTAAGACCTGGTTGAGGATTGGGCACTGAAGACCTGGTGAGTGAAGTTGGGCAAAAGTCCAAACGGAGGAGCCGGTTGGCAAAAAGGTAAATTCTCCAGAAGGAGTAGGTGAGGACGCGTTCCCCATAGGAGGGAACATTAGGCGTCGGTTAGACCTAGGGTTCCATTTGGGAGACCCAAAGTCAGAACCAAGACATCTTAGGCTGTAAATAATGTTTAATATATATTGTACATTTGCATCTTGTGTTTGGAACTAACCCTGGTTGCAGGAAAAGAAGGGACTGTGTTTCTGTAGATTAGGCGCCTCATTGGAAGGAGGCGCCTCACTGGGCTAGGCGCCTGTATGGATACAGGCGCCCAGTGCAACGTCAAACCAAGCCATTGAAGCAAACTGCCACGAAAGCCTTTGGACCAAGTAAAGCTAGGCCCTGTGTTAACACAGGTGCCCCATACAGCTCAGGCACCTCAATGAAGGGGATAAGCGCTGACCAAGCATGTGGATTAGAGTTCACGTAGGAGAGGCCACGTGGCAGGCGCCCCCTTCAACACAGGCGCCCAAGCGACCACTATAAAAGGGGGTTCACCCCCAAGGCTTCAGAACAATTAGCAAATCTTGCTCTCAATACTTTCTCTTAAGCGCTATGCTCCGACACGCTCTGCACTCGTGATTCAAGTGCCGACGACGACCCACTCCTCTGAAATTTCACTTACTTCGGTCGTCGGTAAAAGCTTAAATTTCTTAAGTGTTGTGACCGTTTTTTTAATTCTATATATGTACTCCAAATTGTAAATATTCTTCGAATATAGAATTGTCCATCGTAAACGGTCAAGGACCATGGGCCTTGGAGTAGGAGCCGACCGCGACTCCGAACCAAGTAAAACAAACTGTGTTAGCGACTTTGTTTTACTCTTTCCGCTGCGTAATTTCATTATTTATTCGAAAATTTTCTATCGATTTACTCCGATCTAACACGTAGGTGACCACATGAGCGAGATGTCACCCATATGCTAACCTCATGAAGGATAATATGGCACCAAGGGCGATAACCATTGTATAGTACCTCTGATAGTGTCGAATCATTAGTTAGGTGTCAGTTTTTACGTGAGTTGTCAGAGGTTGTCAAGTCGTTGGCCAAAAATGTGCGAGTTGTCGAAGGTTGATACTAATTGGGCTTCCCAAATCCGAATGAGAAATCGATGGATAAATATCGAGTGTTTGGGATGGCAGACTCCAAGTGATTTGGCTTCCCAAATCCGAATGAGAAATCAACAGCAATTTACCAAAGGACGTACACTACTAGAAAAAATGCATTTAACAACAGTGAATCACTGTTGTCGTATGCCAAATACCACTGTTGTTAAAGGCCATGTTGTTAAAGGGGGGGTTTACGACAACAGTGAATCACTGTTGATTCACTGTTGTCGTTTGGTCTACGACAACAGTTTTCCACTGTTGTCGTATATCACATTCGACAATATTTTGACAACAGTTTTTCACTGTTGTCTTTTATTATATTCGACAACAGTTGTATAACCGTTGTCGTATATCAATAACAACAGTTTATCACCGTTGTCGTTTAGGGTTTTCACTGTTGTCGTTTAAATGAGTTTTAACAATGGTGTTTAAATGTTGTCGTATGCCATATTCACCGTTGTCGTTTATCTACAACAACAGTTTAGCTTTAAAAAAACCTGTTGTGTGTTTGTACTGTTCCACAACAGTTTCATACCAATTTGACAACAAAGATATTTCCATTATATTTTCAATTAAAAGACAATAATTTAACCTCGAAACAAAAACTATATATATCAAATATCATCAACATATTTACAATAAAGATCCACCACAACCTTTCTACAGATGAAACCATAAAAGTATCTTCTGTCCAAAAACCTTTCTACAGACGAAACAACTAAAGTATCTTCTGACCCAAATTACAAGAGTTCAAATTATATATAATTCTGACCCAACTAAACTTACAATGAAGTTCAAATCACAAAAATTATAGCTTGGAAGGTCAGATTAATGGTCTTCGAACATGATCACGAACAAGTCCCTGCAGCTGGAAAAAAAAGAACAAACACTCTAATTAGTTATTCTATTGAATGCATATGTCCAATAAAAAATGATCCATGAAGATATGTATCAACAAACAACAAAAATGCATTGGTAGAAAAATAGAAAAACATGAATATTACTTATATCACCATGTGTTAGTATTTGAGTATTAAATAAAAATCCTCATATGCAGCAATTATGAGAAAGGAAGAAAAAAGACCATTGGTAGAGGTAATATTTACATGAAAACTGCGAAGCTCTTCAGCTTCTTCAAGTGCGATTTGCTTTTCGTATTCTCTCCTGGACTGAAGTGCGAAAAAGAGATTAGTGGCAACCTTAAAGAAGAGAAGGATAGCATCATAAATAAATATAGAGTGGAACTGATTTGTCCTGTTGCATAAAATCAGGAAAGCAAACTTTCAATAGCTTCTACATTCTGAGAAATTAAGCAACTAAAGCTATTAACTATTTGATCCATAATAATCAACTAACATTTAGATATTAGGATACAAAACATGAGAGAGAGGACATGTAATGATCGATGAAGTAACAAAGGAATCATATTAACTCAATGTGAAAGGGGATAAATTTCATAATAAAATATTGTTAGTAAGAGTTCCATTCTGTAAAAGAGAAACACACTACCATACATAGAAGGGAACATTTTGGTCATGCTCACCGTGGCCAAATTATCTAAAAACTCTGTCTCATCCTCGTCAAGGGCTTTTGGTGGTCCTATACATACAAAGAACACAAATGCATTACACATGAAAAAAGTGAGGCCTTTCGAAACATCGTTTAAGGAAGAAAAACACTCAATATCGACCCACTTGGAATTGGATATGGCAAAGGTGCTAATTTGTCCACTGCTTCATCAATGGAAACTCAAATGCAATTCTTGGGAAATGGATCATTAAAAAGAAATATTATTTTAAAACTTATCATTTCCATAAAATTGCAGCTTTGATAAGTATTTGATACATAGCTCACAAAATGGATTCCTATAAGTATTTGACAAATAATCAATCAACAGAAAAGAATATCATTCAGGAGTTAGCCATATGCAACATTTAAGTAAAAAAAACCTAACTTTCATTGTATCCTTGTCCTGCATGAGAATGAATCATGTCACCGTTATAAAGTAGCTACTTCATAAGTTGGAGGATGAAAATTTGTAATGAAAACAAACTCTCTTGAAAAGGAAAAGCCAACAATGTTTCATCTTATAATTGTACTAACTAGTTTCTTCAACATATCTAAACCTTAGATATCTCCATGCACAATGAACCTAATGGACTCATATTTAAGCTTGATTCGTATTGTTTGAAAAACTGAAATAGTTGAACAGATATCTCATACACCATACATAACGTGCACAAGTTTACAGTAAAAGAGAAGTCTTTTTTCTTTTATGAAGGAAAGTTCATCCAGGTTTTATTTTGTAAAATTTCATGTCTTTATTTTGTGGACATCAAAAATGCACGAAGAAAGTTAAGTAGAACAATTACTAGATATAACTCCCAATATTTCTAGTAAAGTTCTTATTAACATTTAAGCAAAACTCTTTTTAACAAAAGAAAGCTATAATTTAATCCAACAGAAACTAACCCACTGTGATCCAATCACAACACTTAGCTAGAGCATAACTAAATCATCAATTTCATCCAGAATCTATTCTAAACTAACTTCCATTTTGCACCCCACAATTCAAACCAAAACAAGATTTCTGCAAGCTATGAACAACAGCTTAACCAACAATTTCTCCCATGGACATAGATATAAACCAAACACAGACCACACTCATGTCACCCATCCAAACCAATCATCAAGTCCGTCCAAAACTTCAGACCAAGGCAAAATGCACAGAAACCACCACAACACCATCTCTACAACTGAAAAGCTATCAAGAAATAAAATCGGATTAAAGATCTGTTACAAATTTCTAATTCTAGCAACCCAAACACCCAACCAAGCATCCCAACAGATTTGAACATAAGAAATCCAACTCTAACGGAAAGCAATTCTTACCTCTGCTCGGCGCACAGCAATAGCGAAGAAGGAAGAAGAGGAAAGGAAACACCCAAAACCACACAGAGTCCTTGCGATGCGCAACACCACCCCTTGTAAATTTGACGCCAGTGCTTGGGTGGCGCCGCTTGATCGAGTCAGATTTTAGGAAGAAGGCGGCGCCGACCTCGCTTGCGTGCAGAGGAGAAATCGCGAGGGAGGAGGCATGTGATTTGGGCTTCTCAGTAGAGGAGGGTGCGCTCGGCGGCTTCCTTCGCCGGATCGCCGACATCGCCGTGCGCGATAGGGGCTGATCGACTCCTGCGAAAAAAGAGAGCAAGGGAGAGAGAGAGAGAGATCGGCCGCAGAAGACTGAAGGGAATGGGGGAGGAGAGGGAGTCGGCGATGAGGGGTTGTGTCGGACCACCAAGGAGGAAGGGGACTTGCTAGAGGGGAGGTGGCTGGCTTGGCCGGCTGTCGCGCGAGGAAGGGTTGGCGTCGGCGCTTTAGGGCACGAGGAAGAAAAAGGCATAGGGAGGGAAGATAGTAAATAGAAGGGTTTATATAATATATATAATTAAACCGTTGATATCCACCGTTGATATCCACCGTTGATTTTGTTTATTGATTGAACAGCACAACAATACAACGACAACAGTTTAATAAAACTGTTGTATATTGTCATAATAAACAACAGTTTCTCATATCAGTTGTTATAAATCCAGCCTATAGACAACGGTTATTTTATAACTGTTGTCGTTGAGTATACATACGACAACACTCATGTTATTACTGTTGTCTTTTTACGTATAAGACGAACAATAACAACGGTTAATACTAAAACTGTTGTTAAATTGACATAAGACAACACTTTTTCAAAAAACCGTTGTCTATTATGTGTTGTTGAATGCAAAAATTCTAGTAGTGGTACCTAAGTATTGGTATTTACCAAAAGGCATACCATAGTTTCAATGTTACCAAAGGGCGCACATATTTTAGTAAACTTCCTCTTATACCCCTACCATCAAGTACTGCATGCATTTCTCTTTCTCTTTCTCTTTGTCAGTAACGATTTTCGAGATGGACCATAAAGAGATGTTCCTTTATATTTTGATTTTTATATTATGGAACCTTTCTCTAAACAAAAAATATTGAAATTAATTAAAATATTTTTATTAAATTAAAACTAAAAGAACATATCAGACCCACGTTGGGCCTGAAATGGTTCCATTTCAGGCCCAACGTGGGGATGAAATGTTTCCATTTCAGGCCCAACGTGCCCAATATTAAGAGTCTTTTTTCGATTCTTTGTTATTACATTTTAACACCTCGGAGAAGTCCAAATAAACAATGGATAGAAAATTTGAACTCCTTGTAACCTCAGAAATCCACAGGAACTGAAATTTTTACAATCGGAGCTCTCTAGGTCAATCAGTGGCCTTTTAGGGTCATTGGGGCTGAAATGGAAACATTTCAGCCCCACGTTAGGCCTAAAATGATTCCATGTTGGGCCTGAAATGGAATCATTTCAGGCCCAACGTGGGGCTGAAATGTTTCCATTTCAGCCCCAATGACCCTAAAAGGCCACTGATTGACCTAGAGAGCTCCGATTGTAAAAATTTCAGTTCCTGTGGATTTCTGAGGTTACAAGGAGTTCAAATTTTCTATCCATTGTTTATTTGGACTTCTCCGAGGTGTTAAAATGTAATAACAAAGAATCGAAAAAAGACTCTTAATATTGGGCACGTTGGGCCTGAAATGGAAACATTTCATCCCCACGTTGGGCCTGAAATGGAACCATTTCAGGCCCAACGTGGGTCTGATATGTTCTTTTAGTTTTAATTTAATAAAAATATTTTAATTAATTTCAATATTTTTTTTGTTTTAAGAAAGGTTCCATAATATAAAAATCAAAATATAAAGGAACATCTCTTTATGGTCCATCTCGAAAATCGTTACTGACAAAGAGAAAGAGAAAGAGAAATGCATGCAGTACTTGATGGTAGGGGTATAAGAGGAAGTTTACTAAAATATGTGCGCCCTTTGGTAACATTGAAACCATGGTACGCCTTTTGGTAAATACCAATACTTAGGAACGCCCTTTGGTAAATTTCCGAGAAATCAATGGATAAATATCGAGTGTTTGGGATGGCAGACTCCAAGTGACCTTCTTTGAGTTTGAAACGGATAAAGCTGGATGAATGCCAAGTGCTCGGGGAAAGGAGTTGGCCAAGCGGGAAGTGAAGCCATGTGTTCGAGAGAACAGACTCCAAATAGGATATCGAGTACTCAAGAAAAACAAACTGATATATCATAAAGTAGGACAAGTGAGTAATTCTGGATACCATCATTAATATTTACAATAAAATCACTCTAGTGAGGAAAACTATTTTGAGCTTGGAAAAATCTATTGAAATTTGCAAGCAAATGTAACTTTGACACTTTGAGTTCATCTTTCATCAATAGCGGAATGTAAATTTGAGGAACTTGTGCATTCGAGGTAGACCTGACCACGGTTAAGAACCGACGGTTCGACGGTTTGGAACCGCCTGTTCGACGGTTCGTTGGAGGTCGACCCTTAACCTTAACCGCCCAAGCCGGTTACGGTTCACGGTTCAGAACCGCCGGTTCACGGTTCGCCACAGTTCAAGATTATTATATTAAAAAAATTAAAAATTAAAAATTAAATTTAAAATATAAAATTTATTAAAAAAAGGGCTTGCACTTATATAAATTGCCTACGTATCCCCTTAGGGTGTAGGGGAATTAAAGCTCATATAGTTCTTTTACATTTTTACCCTTTTATATTTTTTATCACTCACTTCCATTTCCTCCCGTTCCCATAGTATTCATTTCTTCTGTATCAAATTCTTTGACTTCGTCTTCTGAAAGTTGCATTCCTTGTATTCTTTTCTCAGCTCTGGTCCAATCGTCTAGTAATGCTTGAGCTTCCAATAAGTCGGGAGACATAGTTGATCGCCGTTCATCTAATATGTTGCCGTCGGCACTGAACATCTGCTCCACAACAACATTTGACACTGGACAAGCTAAAATTTATTTTGCGATCACGGAGAGAACAGGAAAGCTTTGAGCTTTCTGTGACTACCACTTCAAGATATCGAAATCGTCACTATCTGCTTCATTAAAATAAAAAAAAGTCATAAAATAATTCTCAAGTTCCTGTGTGGAACTTGAGGATCTTCATGGATGTTTCGTCCATTCTTCTAATAAAAGTTGTACTTTTGTAAGTTTTAAATTAGTACTAGTAGGTTGTTGTATTTCAGAAATATTAGTTTGTATTCCATATTTAATATAATATTGATTATAAAGATCATATAAATAATTTCTAATATTATATATAATATTAACTGGATCCGGAGAAGAAGAATCTTTAATAGGAATTAAAGCGTCATAATATAAAGTTAACATTTCTTGTAAAACTTCTAATTTAAATCTAGGATCTAAAGCAAATGCAATTAAATAAATTTCAAGAATAAAATAAAAATATTTTTCCCATTTAGTTTTCCTAGCTAATATGCAAGAAGTTAAAGCTTCATTATTGATATATTCCTTTAATATTAATATTATACTAGAAAATTCACTAAAACTAAATGGACAGTGGGATAATAAACACCGAAAAGTTGTTCAGTTGCATCGTTAAATAATTTTAAATTTTCATAAATATTACTACAAATATTCCATTGTTATGAAAATAAATATATATTAGTATTACTATTTTGTACAAAAAATAAACATAATAAATCTTTATATTGAAATGAATCTTGTAATAATTGATATGTTGAATTTCAACGTGTTGGAACATCACGTGGAAATTTTTAAGGTCTCATTCCATTAGCTTTACAAAATCTACCCCATTGTTTTATCATAGATGGATGCGACCATAAATATGAAATTGCGATTCTAATTGGTTGAATATAATTTTCTAAAAGTTTTAATCCATCTTGAACACATAAATTTAAAACATGGCATACACAACGAATATGAAAAAATAAACCACCAATAACAGGTTAGCAAACAAATTTTAGTTCATCTATAGAAGTGGTATTAGAACTAGCATTATCTAATGATATTGAAAATATTTTATGAGTCAATCCATATTCTTCTAAAATTAAACATAATAATTATGCAATGTTATGGGCAGTATATGATTCATCAAAAACTCTATAAGCTAACAATCCTTTTTGGAGGATCCAAGAGTTATCAATCCAATAGCAAGTCACACCCATATAAGAATGAGTTTACCAATGATCACTCCAAATATCAGAACATAACGAAACTTTATTATTTAATTTACTAAATTCATCAATTAAATTATTTTTTCCTTGTTTTACTAATCTTTTAATTATACGAGTAAGTGTAGTCCTAGGAACACGTTTAGCAGTTGGACAGGGATGGAAACAAGCCGGGCCAGGCCAGGCTTTTACCTTAACAGGTCAGGCCTGTATAATAACTAACTGGCATGAGTCTGGCTTGTGGCCAGTTATAGGCTTTATTCTTGGCCTAAGCCTGGCCTGTTCAATAGCCGGGCCTGGCCTGCGGCCTGTTTACAAAGTCTGTAATTTAATTCGGTTATCCAAAATACTTCAAATATATAAAATATAACAATTTAATTCGATTATCCAAAATACTAATTTAACAAATTAGCTAAAGATACTTCTAAAATATAAAATATGTAAGTTATATCTAAAATAGATTTGTGGTGTATTGGCAAGTAGGGTGGTAAATAAGGTCTTGCTCGGTAGAAGTCCAAGGTTTGAATCTCTATTTTGACAATATATATATAATATAATTTTAATAGGCCCATGCCGGCCTGTCAGGCTATATAGTCTTTATATTGAGCCTGGGCCTGGCCAGATAAGAAAAATAGACTTTCAAATAGGCCTGAGTATTATTTTATTTTTAATCAGGTCAGGCCAAATACAGGCCAGGCCACAGTCCCCTGACAGGCTGTCTGGTCTATTTCCTGTTGGTGCAGGAAGCACCATATCGAACCTTGTTTTGATATTGGCAAAGGATTCAAAGTTAAGTATTGTGTGTGATCTAATGTTGTTACTCAAGTGTGCAGAGACAAAGCCCTAGCGAAGGACTGCTAGGCACCTGACAAAGGACTGCCAGTATCCAAGCCCTAGCGAAGGACTGTTAGGCAACTGGCGAAGGACTGCCAGTATCCAAGCCCTAGCGAAGGACTGCTAGGCAACTGGCGAAGGACTGCCAGTATCCAAGCCCTAGCGAAGGACTACTAGGCAACTGGCGAAGAACTGCCAGTATCCAAGCCCTAGCGAAGGACTGCTAGGCACTGGCGAAGGAATGCCAGAGTAAAAAGCCCTAGCGAAGGAATGCTAGGCACCGGGTGAAGGACAGCTCGGCATCTAAGACCTGGCAAAGGACCGTCAGGCAAAAGTCCAACCAGAGGAACGGTTGGCATCAGGTATATTCTCCCGAGAGGAGTAGGTGAGGACGCGTTCCCCGTCGAGGGAACAGTAGGCGTCGGTTCGACCTAGGGCTCCATTTTGGAGATCCAAAGTCAGAACCAAGACAGCTAAGACTGTATAAATAAATATTTTATTGTTTCATTGTGTTTTGGACTAACCCTGAATGCAGGACCGAAGGAACGTGTGTCTGCAGCTCAGAGAGCCTCAAAGGAATGAGGCAACAGCTGACCAGGGTGCTCGGAGTGTCCCGGGCGCCCCCATGGTGAACACAAAACACAAGTTTACAAAAAACAGGCTTCGACAGTACAACTCCCAGGCGCCCCGTGCTCGGGGCGCCCCCGTGCTCCCGGGCGCCCCCGCTGCTGCCCCGGGCGCCCCCAGCACCCCGGGCGCCCCCAAGCGCAAGCTGCCAAAGCGCACCCTCACGAAGCCAAGAAGATAGAAGTTTGACCCGGTCAATCCGGGCGCCCCGAGCGGTCCGGGCGCCCCGATCAAAGCTGATCCCGAGATTGAAGAGATCAGAAGCGACCGAGATATTTCCGGATCAAATGCCACGTGGGGGGGCGCCCCCAGGCCCTATATAAAGGGTCCTCGACCCCAAGCTTCAACAACAACTTCCAATCAACGCTTCTACGCTCTTCTGCTCTCGCGCTTCACCTCGGAATCCTTCCAACTCGAGCCGACGACGTCCGGCTGCTCCGAAAAAGTCGATCTACCCCGGACGACGGTAAAAGAGCGATTTAAGTTTACTGTACTTAATTCTGTAATAATCTTTTGTAAACTATTTGCGCCTTATATAGAATTGCCCAAAGTAAACGGTCAACGACTATGGGCCTTGGAGTAGGAGTCGCCCCAGGCTCCGAACCAAGTAAAATCGACCGTGTCTCTGTGTTGTTATTTTTAATTTCCGCTGCGTACTTGCTCTAAATTTTCCGAAAAATGATTTCTGATATTCACCCCCCCCCCTCTATCGGTTTTCTCGATCCAACATTTCCATCCCTACAGCTGGATTAAGAGATTCTTTATAAAAATCTTCAAATGTGCATTTAGATCCAAAACTAAAAGA
>JAGFNQ010008539.1:367131-420829 GCA_024364735.1 Boesenbergia rotunda | reverse complement strand
CCGTTACATCCTCCTGCTTGAGTTCTTCTTTGCTTCTGAGTCCACTATGTGTGCAAGAAAACCAGCACACCCTTGCTCTAGCATCTGGTGGGCTGCCAAGGCTGAGAGAAATTTCTGAGTCTTCCTCCTTGGGGCTCCTTGAAACTTGAATGGTGGTTCTCCTTCTGGGCTGAAAACCACCTTCCTTCTACGGCAGTCCACTGAAGCGCTGTACTTACTGAGGAAATCCATGCCCAGTATGATGTCGAAGTCTTACATCGCGAGGACTATCAGATCGACATATAGCTCTCGGTCTGAAATTTTGATTGGCATAGCCCGGAGCCGCTGGGTGGATTCCATGATTTCCCCTGAAGGGAGAGTTGTCAGGAATCTGGACTCCCAACTCTTTGCAGGCACCTGTAACTTACTAGCAAAAGGTACTGATACGAAAGAATGGGTCGCCCCAATGTCAAACAGTGTAGTAGCTAAATGCTGTAAAATAACTATTTGACCTGTTACGACCGTGGAGGCGCTGGCAGCTTCTTCCTTCGTGAGGGCAAAGACTCTGGCATTGGTTGGAACTGGTGCTGCTTCCAACCCTCCTTGACTGATCTGAGGTCCCTCCAGTATAGTAGGCATGTAATGTAACTGAGGCTGGCCTCCATACTGTACGGACTGCTGAGGAAGTACCTTGAACTTGTTTGGGCAGTCTTTGGATCTGTGTCCCTCTTGTCCACATGAATAGCATCCAGTTACACCCAAAAGGCATGTTCCTGGATGGTTCCTCCCACACTTAGGACAAGGTGGATACCTAGCTTGCTTATTCTCTGGTTTTCCTTTCTGGCTGCCAGGCCACTGCTTCCTTTTGTGGTTCTTGTTCTTCCAGTTCTAGCTATTTGGCTGAGGCTTCTGGCCTCCTATTGTCTTGTTCTCAATCAGGACTGGCTTCTGCTGTGCTTGCTGTGCCTTGATGCTATTCAGGTAGTGCTATGAGATTAGAGCACTACTGACCAACTCCTCGCTGGTCTGGGGTCGGTGCATCCCGCTGTTCACGTTGAGTGCTATCTCAGGGTTCAGCATGCGGAGCATCAGTCTGACTCGCTCCTTCTCTGTGCTGACTAGCTCTGGGCAGAGGCGAGCTAGTCTGTTGAACTTTGCGACTGCTTCTCCCACTGGTAGGCTACCTTGTCTGAACTCCATGAAGTCCTCGTAGTGCTTGTTGGTAACCCGCATGTGGAAGAACTCCTCATAGAACTCTTGCTCGAAATCTGCCCAGCTCATCTGGTTGACTATTCTCTTACTCTTGACTCGCTCCCACCACATACGAGCATCTCCAGTTAGGCAGAAGGAGGCACATTTGACCTTCTCGACTTCTGGCCAGTCAAGAAGCTCCATCGTGCTCTCTAAAGTCTTGAACCAAGCCTGGGCATCCCAGGGCTCAGTCGTGCCTGAGAAGCTTTCGGGTTTCAGCCTCTGCCACTGGACGAGGTATGCTTCTTGTCTTCGGTTCACGGCAGGGGTCTCCTGTGTGACGGGTGGAACTTCAGTCACCACTGGAGTTTCCACTCCTGCTGGGGGTGGTGTAGGGGGCACTGGGTGCTGATTTGCCATCAGTGTGGCGATGATCTTCTGTTGTTCCCGTCATCTGAGCTTGCATTTGAGCAATGACTGCCATCAGGTCTGGCTGTTCTGTGCCAGGCTCATTGTTATCTTGAACTGGGGTGCTGTTCCTTGCATTAGGAGCTCGGCCTCTTCTTGCCATCTAATAATGTATAAGGAACAAGAAATCACTACTACTTCTCTAGGTATAAACTTGTCTTCTTACTTAGTATCCTAATATCCATTCTAGGGATTAAACATGATTCCGTGATACTAAGGGATTAAACATGCTTCCTTGTTTTATGCACATATGAGTAAGTACTTAAGCATTTCTCTATACTGCAGTTAAATAAAGGAGCAATAGAAAAACTGAAACTTAAAGCTCTCTTACTTGAAGACGGCAAGGTTGATGCTGATGTGTGTGTGATGCTGGAGAATGGGAACCTCGCTCTGATACCACCTGTAGCGACCCGCCTTCTCTACCTTAGATGGATCGTTACTTTTGTCTACTTCTCGACTCTAATGCACGACTAAAAATGCGGAAATCTTTTTTTTTCTTTTTAATCTATCTAAGAATGATATTCTAACTTAAATAGTCATGCATGATACCATGTCACACTTTCTTTCTCAAAAACTCGTAAGAAAATACTTATTGAAACTTGCCTCGCCCAACGCAGCTTACGGGTATCAGTCGACTGGTACTGTACCAGTCGACTGATAAGTCTGAAAACCTGATTTTCAGATTCGAAACCTTGTTTCAAAAGCCCACCAAACATATAGTTTCGAGCCATATAAAATCATGATACCATTTCTATACTCTATACCAGTTTTCTAAACAATTTAGCCAATCAAAACGAATCCATAAACTTGAAATTAGAACTTTTGTGGAAGTAAATAAGCTATTCAAGTTTATATGAACTTTAACCTTAGAGTTTGTACCAATCTTGACTCCTATGCATTCATAACACCAAATACATGTTCTATAACCTTGCTAAAGCATTATGAAATGTGAATGCAACTTTTCTAAACATATTTAAGCAATAAAAACTTGATTCAAAGGGGAACTAGTACTATCTTGGCACATGCATCAACATCTTCAACAAAGTATCAATATTCCAAACTACTCACACTTCTACTCATCCAACGCAATCATAAGGATATGTATGCTAAATGAAATGTCATGGAATCTTTACTCTAAGAAATTGAGCATGTAGTACTATCCAAGCTTAAATGTTCGCTAAACTCCATAAAGCAAGAACTTGAAATTTGAATAAACTAAAACATTGTAATTCAAATAACTAAATTGTCTCGTCTCAAGGATCTCTCCAAAATCAGCCACCACACACACTTTACTCAGCACCGCCTCGTCGCCTTCCTTCAGAATTGCTTGCCTTTACCTTTATCTGCAGTAAGAGGAAATGCAACTAGTAAGCAAAAAGCTTAGTAAGTACTATCTAGCTCACAAAATCTCGAAATGTGCAAACATGCTTCTTGATCAATATGAAAATCATATGAGATACTTATATGCTTGAAAGAAAACTAAGAACATGTATAACTCAAAACATGCATACTCAAGCATTAATAAATCTCAATTTACTTTTCTTGGCTCAACTTGAAACTTTAGCTATTCTTTAACTTTTTGAAAACTCTTTAAACTTTAGAAACTCTGCTAAAGCATATACTTGAAAATAATAATCACTTAGATCCACTGAAGACGTAAGTACCATCTCATGCGCGTTCCCTAAAAGGTTGGGGTAGCGAGCCACCAATCCTAATAGAGCAGACCTTGGTCTACCAGGGCCAAGACCTTGGAATTGGACACCTGGATTTCTTTAACGACGCCCTTGGACGCCGGGTACTGGCCTTAGAAAATAAAATAGCTTTTCTTTCTTTTCTTTCTTATCTGTAAATGCCTTGGCATTTTCTCGAGCACCTTGCGTGCTAAAATACCTAAGTCTTGACTTTTGGGGATTTCTTAAGGCCTTGGCCTTTTCTTTTCTTATCTTTATCTTCTCTTTTCTTTTCTCATAACTTTCTTAGCCCCTAATCTCACATAGGGTGCTTTATCAAACTTATACAAGCATATAATGAACTAAGATCACATGCAAAAACTTAAACAAAAAGGAAATATCTCTTTTAAAAACTTTTAAGGGAAATTCTTGCGGAAAAACCGCCTCTTACTGCAGGTGAGCAGTACTTACATTGATATCTTGGACTTACAACCGAAATTTAGGCCTAGGCTCGGGAGAAACTTGAGATCTCGGAGAATTCTTCGCGCCTACGCGTTCCTCTCGTCGAGACGAATGCAACGCTCCGCTTTCCTTGATCCCTCCTTGGCCGACGCCCCTTGGAAGAGGAGAGAAGGGCTTGGTGTTGGCGTGCGTGCGTGAGAGGGGGAGGAGGTCGCGCGGCTAGGGTGAGGAAGAGAAAAACCAAAAATCTAATTTCCTCTCTTAACTCATCTATTTATACTATCTTTATGAAAAGAATCGTAACTACTCCATAATTATATTTCTCTCCACCTTTCGTTGTGCTTGATACCCTAGCCTAGCCAGTCGCGCTCGCGCCTGGTCTCCTGCTGGTCGCGGGTTCGAACCCCCCTGCTGCCCTTAAATGTTTTTTCCTTTTTTTTTTATATACTAAACGGACTCGAAAAATTTCATAAAAATATTCTAAAAATCCCTAAAAATATCTAGAATATTTCTAAACCATTTTTAAATAATTCTAAGGACTTTAAGAACTAAAAATGGGAATTTTGGGGCGTTACACTTTGAGGGTGTGAGAGACCCCACCATTTCTATCATCAGCTCTATGTAGCTTCAGCCACAACACTACGCTCTCTATTGAGTCCTTAATTGTTGTGACCTATGTATCACCACTAGGGACATCGCTATCATGAGGCCATTCCACACCTTTTTGATGTATGGTCTTATACATCACATAGACATAGACATAGGGCTTCATATTTTTCATGTCATTACCTATGCCTCTAATATTTCGACTCACAGGAGAGTGTCATTCCCTATTGCCACCTCCTGACCTAAATTTTTGCACACTTTGGATGCGATGCCCTTAGAGGTCAGGTCACCCGGTTGACCGTATGCAATGAAATAGGACTTAGGAACTTTTCCTTGGCTGGGCTAGATGTTAACATTGACGGGGTCTTGACCTGGAAGTGTGGTAGGGGAGCGGGACTAGCTGACGACGAGGAGGACGATCCTGTTGCAGAGATCGAGGCTGCATTAGGTTAGGAACCACATCAACAGGATCCACCACCACCTCCTCCACTCTCAATAGATCATAAACTGGCTCTACTAGAGATAGAGGTTCACCATCTCGGATTGAGTCTCATTGTCTCGAGACTCAGATTTAGACCTTACGAGAGGAGTCGAAGGCCCGATACCTAGTGATGGTCGAGATGGCAATAGAACGACATGCCGAGCTTATGCAGCTGCTTCAGTCATGGCGCCCCGACCCTTCTTCCTAGACTTTGTTATCTGACTCACCTGATTCATTGACCAGATCACTTGTATTAGTCATACATTGGCTTGATTGTTTGGTTTGACTAACTTGGATTTGTCTATCATACTTTAGCTTATATCTACTTCATGGTTTCTTTCAGCCTATTAGGATTGCATTATCCTTGGTATGTGCTTAGTATAATAGGATTTCAAATATCTGATTTTGATTTGAACACGAACGTCGAATGGTTTCCATTAAAAATGATTTAAAAAATGTTTTCGCAAATTTCAAAACTTCATTTTCAAATTTGTTTTTGTTACTTAGTTTTATTGTAACTTTAAAACTACCACCTTCAAAACTAGGGTCTTACTTCAACATGGACTTAGCTTAGGTTTATCCCTAGTCTGCATGCTCCTATAGATTTAGAAGCTAGCATCTCACAAGCACATTAGGATTAACTTGTTTGAACCTAGATTGGTTTCAGATGCTTAGGACTATTGCCCTAGACTTAGATGCTTAAATCAGTGCATCAACACAAGTTGGGGCATTATAAATACAATTCAAATTATTTAAGTCAAGTATTCTGGCTAACTGAGCTAATTTATGAAGTACACTTAACTTGACTAACCCAAGTGAAAACTGTTGTTTATTACTGTCAGTAAGTAGCTGAAATGTTAGACAGGTGACTAAATGGAATTAAATTCTTTTTTATTGTTTTCAAATTTTCTTATCATTATTATTCATTCTTGGACTCAAAATAAAGGTGCCCAGACTTAGACTTAACTTAGACTTAGTTTTTTTTCTTAAAATTACTCGCTCTGATACACTTAGTTTTTTTGTCATTTTTTGGTCTGACCCTTGTATTACGTACATAATTTTGATATATAGCAAAGGGGGAGAGAATGAAAAAAGTTCAAAGTCAGTAGAAAAATTCAAGGTTTTTCAATATTTTTCTATACTTAGCCTTTTGAAAATTCAATGTTTTTGAAAGTCTTTCTATACTTAGCCTTTTGAAAATTAGTTAGTGTTTTTCAAAAAAAAAGAAAAAGAGTTTAAAGTCATTAGAAAAATTCAAAGTTTTTATTCAAAGTTTTCTATACTTGGCCTTTTTAAAATTAGTTAGTGATTTTCAATGTTTCTTTCAAAATGTTGTCGATCGGAAGAAGAAATCAAAAATCAGAATTAATTTTGTCGGTCAAAACTATGGTTTTTTTAAAATTAATTTCTTCCATACATAGTTTTTTGAAAAGCACTTAGTTTTTCAATACTAATGTTCTAAATAAGTTTTTATCAGGTTTTCATAAGTTAACTTAGTCACTAAAATTTTCCTAAAAGACTATGTTTTTTTTAAGATATACTCTCCTCGATAAACACAATTGTTAAATGATCTAGACGGGAGATAACTGGTTAAGGGGGAGAGGTTAAATGAACTTTCTTTTCCCTGTTAATGCTTAATTTTTAGCTTAACATTGAACTGGATTGCCATAATCAAAAAGGGAAAGATTGTTGGTGCCGGAAGCACCAAATTGAACCTTGTTTTGATAAGTGACAAAGGGCTCAAGTTAAGCTAGTATTGTGTACTGATAGATTTGTGAAGTTTGCAGGAATGTCCTAGGTATGATAGGGAAGAAGTCTTCACCTACAGGGTTGAGCACGAAGTCCTAGTCAGGGATCAGGCAACAAAAACTTAGTGAGTGAAGCCGAGCATGAAGACTTAGTCTGGGGGACCAAGAAGAAGTCTTTGCCGAGCGGGGATCATGGACAGGAGTCGAGATAGGTCGAGGTTGAACGTCGTAAGTTCCAGGTTCATGTAAGCCGAGCAAAAGTCCAACCGGAGGTTCTAGGTGGCAACAGGTAAACTCTCCTAAGAGGAGTAGGTGTGGACGCGTTCCTCGGTGAGGGAACAATAGGTGTCGGTCCGGCCAAGGGATAGGGTGAAACCTAAAAGTTAGGTCCAAGATAGCACTGGCTATGATCTATATATGCATTATTTATATTATTGTTTATTTGCAACTAACCCTTGTTGCAGCTGAAAATGTTGAAGCAGCTTGACTAGGGTGCATAAATGCGACTCAAACACCTAAAAGCTAGCAGTTGGAGACTTAGCTGGCACAACGGTCAAACTGACACGACGAGTCCTGAGTGGAGGATGCACATCAGAACTCAGGCGCCTGCCTAAGATAATGTTTGATTACTAGGCATATAATGTTTCCGCCCGATTCGCTGCGACTAGTGCACCTGAAAGGTCTTTCCGGCGCCTGAATGAGTAGTATAATAAGGGGTTGAGTGTAGCAGTCCAGAACAACAACTCAATCTCTACGATCATTCTGTTCTCCTGTGCGCTACCTGACCGAAGCTCTGACAACACCGAAACGCTATCTACCTCTCCGAACAAAGACTTGTCCTCACACTTCAGGAGTCGGTATTCTTATTTTTTGTTATGTTAATATTGCACACATTTTTAATATTGTAAACTTATTGCGATTTATTAGTGACGGCCAAAGTAAATGATTAAGGATCGTCGGCCTTGCAGTAGGAGCCGATCTATACTCTAAAGCAAGTAAAACCAACATGTGTTAGCGATTTTTGATTCGTTGTGTGTTTCCGCTGCTCTATCTCACTCTCTCTTACGATCATTATTGTAGTTTCCGCTATGCATTGTAATCACTTAGTATTTTATCCATAATTGTTTTAACGAAGCGATATTCACCTCCCCCCCCCCCTCTATCACTCATCGCAATCCTATAGGAGTATCCTGACTGCTAGTCTCATGTCACATCCGAGCATGTATTCCTTATAATCTTTACGTGTTTATTTAGAGTTTAGATTTGTGAATTTGGCATTGTAATAATCATGGCTTGATCATTAGACATGTCATTATATTTCTTTGGTTTTGTGGTTATTGTGTCAAGCTGAGCTGACTCACAGTCATTTATAGTTTAAGTCATTTGTTGTGATGTCTTTGTTTTACTTCAGTTGTGTAGGTTGTGTAAACTGTGTGGTTGTTGATCCATCCATGTGTAAACTATATGGTTGTTGATCCAGCCGTGTGGGCTATAGTATAAAATGCACGGTTTATGTTTTTCTTCCATTTCCATCTGTGTGGCTATTGTAGTTTATTTCTTCAACTATGATGTCTATGTTATACTTTAACTATGTCATCTGTATAAACTATGTGGTTGCTGATCCAAATGTGTGGGTTGTAATATAAAATGTGCGGTTGATGTTTTTCTTTCATTTCAAATTCCATGGGCTATTGATATGTATCATGTAACCGTGTGACTATTGTATCCAGGATCCATATGTTGTCTGCATAGGAGAGATGATGTCCATTTTTCAGACAAGGGTCGTCCCTGGGATGTGGCATTTCATGTCATTTCCTCTATAAATAAGTAGTCTTCCTGCATATTAATCTTCTTCATCAAGGAACCCCCAGCTGCTAAATTCAATGATGTCTTGGCCACCGTAGAGATCCACACATAAAATTGATGAATTATAAACTACTCCTCTAAGCCATGGAGAGGTCACTGTCAAGCCAAGACACGTGCTCCAAGCAATTGGAAAGCTTCTATTTGACAAGAAGAGTGTTAGGTCAAAATTCGACTAGTCTCTATAAAGGGAGACTCGATACACTTATTTTTTTTTTAATAAAATTCAATTCCTTTATTCTCTCTTCTAAAGTGCTCGAATTTATCTTTTGATAATTCTCTGCGCTTCTGCTCAAAGTTCAACAATTACCTAGAGCTTGTAACTCATTCTTACTATTTACTTATCATATCTTATATTAGACATTTTTTCTTAATTGTCAAATTTCTTTTTTATATATTTCTCAAACTCTAGGGGCTATTTAGAAAATAGATATTTATTACGAATCATAATTTTTATTTATCAATAATATTGCATGCTAATCTTTCTATCTATTCTATTTGATATTACATGCTAGTCTTGGTATGTGCTCTATTAGATCTTATTTGCACATTTTGAGATTACTTAATTGGTTATCATTAATACAGTTAGTCTTACTTTAAAGTATTTATCTGAGTTCTAGCATACTTGTAATTTGTTTGTTGGTTAGAATTGGTAACTATAAACTTCTAAAATTATTATATGTTATTCAACCTCTCCCCATCAAGATATATATATGGTTCTACAAAATGTAGTTTCTTGTATTCTTAAATTTACTAATAAAAATTCCTAAATTTTTTTAAAAGATAAATATTTTAAATTTTAATATTTGAATTAATTATATTAGTTTTTAATATGCTTAATATTTAATATTTTAAATTTTGATGTATATTATCTCATATCATTTGAATATGACTGATATACATACCACAATTATATATGTTTAAAAATAATTTATTAAAAAAATAATTAGTTGATTATATCAGGGGGATTCAAGCAAAGCCAACATTTCCTTCTGTTGCCATTTCCAATTAACTGATTCTTTGGGAAAAATATGCCTTATCCTTTCTCTGCAATTTCTTCAAGCTGAATTACTGCATAATAATAAACATAAACAAGTAATCTATTATTTATCATTGGATAATCATAAATACAAAAGTAAATATTGTTTATAGAAAAACTTTAATATATTGTTTAGGAATAATATTGCAAAGTTTCTTTTCTAAATCTACAATGCCTCCCTAGTCTCATGGCTTCTTTGATTGAATTGCATTGATATTTATGTATACAATGATTGTGTGTGGAAATAATAATAACTTACATAGTAATTCAAAAAAATCTATTTCTGCAGGAGATGATGCAGGAGCAAGCTCTCTTGATATTATTGGTATAATAAAAATGGATAATATGAGGAGGATAAAAAAGCTAATTTTCTTTGTGTCCATCATATCTTAAATATTAAGATGGATGTGAAACACAAAGTTGATTAACTTCTGAAGTGTATTGAGTTATAATTAGTCAATTGGGGCTACTATTTATGTCCATAGAAACATAGGTTCCATTTATGTGATATGGATAACTTAAACTTTTATATTTTAAACATAGTAAGTTATATAAACTATCTAAATAAACGTATTCTGTATAGAAAACATATTGATAATTTATTTTATTTTAGGTTACCTAAATGGTCTAGAAAATGTTTTATTACAATAAAAATAAGATGTTATAGTAATTTCACCTTGTCATCTAATTTATCTCAAATAATCTTAACCATATAGATAATACATTTCTTGAAACTAAATATCATGACTAAAAAATTTGCCTCTTACTCATTTTTTTGGTTGAGCTAGTACCAAAAACAATTTTGAAATTAAGCCTACCCCTTAACTTAATCCTATTTCACCCCCTTTGATCACATCAAATATTTAAAATATGTTATGGGAAATACTAACACATACAATAATTTATAAAAACATAATTCAAAATTCAAAATTTTTGAAATTTTTTGATAAGAATTTTAACACTATAAAATTTTGGTGAATATTAATTTTCAAAATTTTATTTTTATTCAAAAATTTATCAAATTTTTATATAAGTTAGAATTTTCATTGAATTGTCTCAAGAAAAATTGTCAAAGTGAAAACCATTTTCTAACTTTCTAAAAATCAATTTAGAATTTAATGATGAAAATTTTGAAAAATAATTTTAAATTTTGATTTCCACATCAAAAAATTTTCTCAATGCGTAGAGCTTAATTTTAGATCCTAGAAAATGAGACTCGATGAAATTTAGTTTTTAAATATTTTTAAAATTTAAAAATATATTTTTGAAAAAAAATCATAATAAATCTATTTATTTGTTAAAAAAACCTAAAAAATTTCTATAGATATAACAAAGCAAATTCTTTCATGAAAAATCATTAACTAATTTTTTTTGGAAGTAATATAAAAAAAATTAATCAACAAGATCAATCATTAATTAATAAAAAAATCTCTACATGGCAATAAAATCAAATAAATCTAACCGTCTAAGACATACTTTGGGACCCAATATAAATTTTTGCAAATAGGATTCATCAGAAATTTAGATGGAATATATGATTTGGAAATTTTTATAATATAACCACTGTGAAATTTAAAATACCAGTTATGTTTTTCATAATATCTAATTTTTGAATTTTGAGAACAAGTTGAACATGCATAGTTATTTTACAATTTTTTAATTTAAACTTTCAAATTTTTATTTTCAAATTTTAACTTATCATACATTTCTAATGGGTATGAAGAAGATAATTTTCTTTTTAATTCTATATTATGAATTTTTAATTTACACATAAATTTTGTCATTTGTTTAATACCAAAATATAATTGATTAGGAGGTAGGAGACATACCTCACTTACCATATCTTTTTTGAAATTGAAAACTCCCCCTTCGTTGCTGCTATCATCTAACGTGGCTCTCCCTTCATCGATGCTTCCTTCTTCCAAGTGTGAAGCGATTAGTGCAAGTCCGCGACATGTTCCTCGAGATCTGAATCTTCTGATGAGGACTCGTCATATGTTAGTTTTAGGTTGTAGACTTGTGCTTTTGTTGCCCCGTTTCCTTTGATCTTCAATTTGGGACAGTTCTCCATTACATGTCCCTCTTCATTACAGTTGTAGCAGTGGATTGCCATTTGCTTCTTACCCTACACTTTATTAAATCTTTTAGCTTTGAAATATATCGACAATTTCCTTACCATTTACGTTGTGTTTTCATCATCGTCTGAAGATTTGCGTCACATCACATGTTAGTTTTAGGTTGTAGACTTTTGCCTTTGTTGCCCCGTTTCCTTTGCTCTTCAATTCGGGACAGTTTTCCGTTACGTGTCCCTCTGCATTACAGTTGTAGCAGTGGATTTCCATTTGCTTCTTACCCTGCACTTTATTAAATCTATTAGCTTTAAAATATTTCGACAATTTCCTTACCATGTACGCCGTGTTTTCATCAACGTCTGAAGATTTGTCATCATGTTGGATCTTCCTCGAGCTTAAGTCGATGTTATCTTCTTTACTCTTTCCTGCACATCTAGATTCATGAAGTTGTAAAGTCAAAAAGAGTTGCTTTAAGGTACTTACCTCGAGATCCTTAGAGATGTAATAGACATCAATTATTGAAGTCCAGAATCAGGGTCCTTGGGAAGGCCTTCAAGTCGTACCTTTGAGCCACCCAATAGCTTACCGACTCTCCAAGGTTGTTGAGTTTCATAATTAGTGTAACGCTCGAAAATTTTCTAGCATTTTCTAGAATTTTTCCAAAACAAAAGGAAATATAAAAATTTCTTAAAATAGGGTCGGAGCCAAGGCTCGAATCAATGACCTTTCGTTAAACTTAGGTTTAAGTTTCCATTAGGTTATGGTAAAGCATAACAATGGAATATGGAACCAATATAAGATATGCGATAGTAAGCACCCTTTTTATGGAAGATGCTTCAACTTCCACTTAGTATATAAGGGATAGAATGAAGAGAAAACCAAGGGTTTTCTTTCATCCTCCTTTCCTTGCCAAAAACCAAAGAGGGTTTTCTTCTTCCTCCACCGAAAAGGAGAACTAGGGTTCTCCTTGTTCTTGTGCCCAAGATCCAAATCGTGCGGAGGAAATAGACGAGGAGTACTACGCTAGATCCTATGCCGGTACAGTGAGTATATGTGATAAGTGTAACTAGATCACTCACCTATAGTAAAAGTAGTTTTCGTATGGCTTCTAGTGTCGTAGAACTTGATTCTAAGTTTCTTTTGTGTGTGTGATCATGAGTTTAGCAAGATTAAGGTCTTGATTTACCCCAAAACAACTTTTGGGCGTTAGGGCACACAAGGTGCTCGATAAAAGTCCTGAGTAAGATCGTGGTCTTACTAAGTTCTAGAACGAGTTCTAGGACTAAACTTTTATGCAAGTACAAGAACAAGGTCTTGATGTGTTTCAAAACAAGTTTTGGGAACATTACTTTTAAGTGCAAAGAATATGCTAAATATGCATTTTAAGTACAAGCATGAGTACAAGTTTAAGTATATTACTTTTATTAAGTGGCATGTACCGGCCCAAGGCCCACAAGATCTAGGCAAGCCTAGTATAAAAGGGGTTGGGTGTAGCAGTCCAGAACAACAACTCAATCTCTGTGATCATTCTGTTCTCCTTTGCGCTACGTAACCGAAGCTCTGACAACGTTGAAACGCTATCCAACTCTTCGAACAAAGACTTGCCCTGACACTTCAGGAGTCAGTATTCTTATTTTTTGTTATGTTAATATTGCACACATTTTAATATTGTAAACTTATTGTGATTTATTAGTGACGGCCAAAGTAAATGATCAAGGATCATCGACCTTGCAGTAGGAGCCGATCTAGACTCTGAACAAGTAAAACCAACGTGTGTTAGCGATTTTTGATTTGTTGTGTGATTCCGTTGCTCTATCTCTCTCTTACGATCATTATCGTAGTTTCCGCTATGAATTGTAATGGCTTAGTATTTTATGCAAAATTGTTTTAACGAAGCGATATTCACCTCCCCCCCCCCCTCTATCGCTCATCTCGATCCTATAGGAGTATCCTGACTGCTAGTCTCATGTCCCATCCGAGCATGTATTCCTTATTTTCTTTACGTGCGTATTTAGAGTTTGGATTTGTAAATTTGGCATTGAAATAATTTATCGTGGCTTGCTCATTAGACTTGTCATTATATTTTGTTTGGTTTTGCGGTTATTGTGTCAAGCTGAGCCGACTAACAGTCATTTATAGTTTATGTCTTTTGTTGTGATGTCTTTGTTTTACATCAGCTGTGTAGGCTGTATAAACTGTGGTTGTTGATCCATCCATGTGTTATGTATAAACTATGTGGTTGTTGATCCAACCGTGTGGGCTGTAGTATAAACTGCGCGGTTTATGTTTTGCTTCCATTTCCATCTGTGTGGCTATTGATATGTATCGTGTAGCCATGTGGCTATTTATTTTACTGTGATGTCTATGTTATACATTAACTATGTCATCTGTATAAACTATGTGGTTGCTGATCCAAATGTGTGGGTTGTAATATAAAATGTCCGGTTGATGTTTTTCTTTCATTTCAAATTCCATGGGCTATTGATATGTATCATGTAACCGTGTGACTATTGTATCCAGGATCCATATGTTGTTTGTATAGGAGAGATGTTGTCCATTTTTCAGACAAGGATCATCCCTGGGATGTGACATTTCTGTAGGACCGATGCACGTGAGAGGGGGGGGGTGAATCACGTGACTTTTAAAATCTTCGTTATAAAATCAGAGTCGATAGAAAATTGTACGATGCTTGTTATAATGTGCGCAGCGGAAAAATTAAAACGAAATGCGAAAGCGAAAAATAATAAAAAAAAAACTACACGAGAAGTTTTACTTCGTTCGGAGCCTTCGCCGACTCCTACTCGAAGGCCCAGGTTCCTTGAACTTTTCTTGTGGGCAATCCACTAAAAACCTCTACCGATAAACTACCGATAGAGTGATTCGAATACAAGATTGGGCGGAAGTGTAACAGCCCTACACTTCCCCCTTAAATATTTTAAGTGAAAAAAAAATTCGTTACCCAACACTTAGATTTATCTGAAGCAGCTTGGGTGTTGGGAGCGATCTTCCAGCAGCGGTCGGACAGCGTCGAGTCAAAGCACAAACCGTAGCAGAGGAGCGTGGGAGCAAGAGAGCGCCAAAGCTTGAACCAGAATCAAATTTTCTTATCTGTTAGAGGGCTTGCTTGCTTCTATTTATAGTGCCTCGATGCATGATCTTCTCAGCTCAAATTTTATCCATCAACAAGATAAAATAATAAAAAAAAGATAATGTTTCTATCCTTTGCTTTAATTAAGAAAATAATTTAAATAAAATATAAATACAGAATATTGAAAAGTTGACCGAGAGGTTTTATCCTCTTACAATTTTATTAATAATTTAAAAGGAGATTTTATCCTTCCAGCTAAGCTTTACGTGAGAATTTTAAAGCATTAGTAGGAATAATTTTATTCTCTAAAAAGAAGGAAATACGAATAATTTAAATGATAATTTATCCTCCACCAAGGCTTTAGATAAGGAATAATTTTATAAAATTCAACTACAAAATTCTAATTAAATAAATTCTGTAAAAATAGAGTTAATGCATTTAGAATCTAATTAAATAAATTCTGTAAAATAGAGTTAATGCATTTAGAATCTAATTAAATAAATTCTGTAAAATAGAGTTAATGCATTTAGAATCTAATTAAATAAATTCTGTAAAATAGAGTTAATGCATTTAGAGTTAATTAGACCCCGTCCAAACCTGGATAAGGATCTAACCAGGACTCAACCGAGGTCACCAAAATGGGCCTAAGTTGGACCACGCCTACAGTCCTAAAATAGGACCCGTCCTCACTGGTTCACTCCTCCAGTGACTTACCTCACTTACCTCGTGCAGCTCTACTCAACTTCTTAACCCACCAGGTCTTCCTGCCAGGGCTCAACCACCCTGGTCTTTTTGCCAAGTTTCAACTAACTTGGGCTTCAGCCAGTTGTCAGGCCCCGTGAACCCAACTGGACTTCTCGCCAGGACTCAACCACCCTGGACTTCCCGCCAGGACTCAACCACCCTGGACTTCAGCCTGGTGTCAGGTCCTAAGTCTTTCAACCCTGCACACTTAGTAAAGAGGTCAAAACCAAAAGCAAGTCTAACTTTAACCTATTTGTCATTCATCAAAACTCAGGTTTAACTATTAGTGCAAATTGCACCAACAATCTCCCCCTTTTTGATGCAATGACAACCTGGGTTAAAGTTAGAAAATACCAGATAAAGCAATGAGTCCAAGAATAATATGCAAATGACATGCTCTAAGATCAAAAATTTTTAATTTTCTAACTCAACCCTTAAACCCTCCCCCTTTGGCATTCATCAAAACAAAGAAATAATAAGTGCGCAAGCATCAGAAATAAAACAAGCAATCAAGTAATATGCCAGCCAAGTAAAAAATACTTTAAGTATTTGGGGAAGAAAAAATGCTTAACAAGCATACTAAGTTTCTGAACTGATTCAGAGGGGTAAGTCAAATTCTTAATTTAACACAAACAATCTGAGAGCATAAATGTTAAAGGAAATGACTAGGTGTAAATTTAGAAATGTCTTTTCGAACACCATTTTCAAAAATTAAAAAGGGCTACCTTCAAAATCTTAATCTTTTCTAAAATAAAGAATATCTCAAGGCAAATTAATGAAAAAGAGAAGATTTTCCAAAATTTTCTTTTCAAAGGATCATTTAGAATATTTTCAGGATTAATTTGAAAAAAATTTCAAGATAATTTTTTTTTAAAAATCCTTGTTCAATTAAAGAAGATATTTTCTAAAACAGTTTTCACTAAACATTTTTGAGAGTTAGAATACAAAATATAAACTCAAGCTCCCCCTGAACCAAGTAAGAAAGTTTAGCCCATTTTGAATGTCTAACCGTAGTTACTAGCTAACTATCTATAGGATAGTAGTTTTCACTAGGTTAGTCATGTCAAGTACTAGTGTCTAGCTTAGCTTTACAGAAAGACTACTTGACTTGATCAATATGAAGTTGGTATTTAACGCCCAGACTTGCTACGATGCACAGGTTTAAGCATTATGAAGTCCAGGCAATACCCTATGCATCTCACCCCGTTCTAAGTTTTAGCATACACAAACATGTTATACCTAATGTGCTTTGTGAGATGCGGCCTCTAAATCTATAGGAACATGCATCTCTAGGGGTCAAACTTAGGCTAAGTCCACCAGTCTTGAAAGTCAAGTTTGAAATCAAAGTTAATTTTTTTAAAAATTAAGTGTGAAAATCAAAGTCAATTTTGAAAATCAAGTTTAAAAAATACACATTTTAGAGAGTACAAAAAATGCAAGTACAAAAATTAACTCTAACTCAAGCTATGTGTCAAACAGAATTTGTGAGTTGAGTAAAAGTGATTAGGTCAATCCTAGTCTACAACACACATTCCTATTAACCTTCTTAAATTGCTAAATTCGGATTCTGGAAGTGGTTTAGTGAATATGTCAGCTAGGTTCGATTTGGATTCAACATGATTAAGTTCTATTTCCCCTTTATTAACATGATCTCTAACAAAATGGTGCTTAATTTCTATATGTTTGGTTCTAGAGTGGTGAATTGGGTTTTTGGTTAGATTAATTGAACTTAGATTATCTATAAAAGTTTTGACTTTCTTAAAATCTAAGTTAAAATCTTTTAAGGTATGCATCATCCAGAGTAATTGGGCTACACATTCACCCATTGCTATGTATTCAGCTTCAGTGGTGGATAGGGCAACACAATGTTGTTTTCTACTGAACCAACTAACTAGTGAGGGTCCTAGAAGTTGGCATCCACCACTGGTACTTTTTCTATCTAATTTACAGCCAGCATAATCTGAGTCAGAAAATCCAATAAGTTCAAACTGGGCTGTTCTAGGGTACCAAATTCCTAAACTTTCTGTCCCTTTGAGATACCTAAATATCCTTTTAACTAGGGTTAGATGTGATTCTTTAGCACATGTTTGATACCTAACACACATACTAACTGCAAAGAGAATATCAGGTCGACTTGCAGTTAGGTAAAGTAAGCTACCTATAGCACTTCTATAATACTTAAGGTCAACAGGTTTGGTGTCACTATCTATAGTTTGATTAGTAGCCATAGGTGTCTTAATTTCTTTAGCACTATCGATTCCAAATTTTCTAAGTAATTCTTTAGTGTATTTTTGTTGATAGACAAAAGTACCCTCACTAGTCTGTTTTATTTGTAACCCTAAAAAGAAAGTTAATTGACCTACTAAACTCATTTCAAATTTATTTTCCATTACCGTTATAAAATCTTGTAAAAAATTTGAGTTAGTTGAGCCAAATACTATATCATCTACATATACTTGAGCTATAAAAATATCAGTTTTAGAGTTTTAACAAATAGTGTTGGGTCAATTTTGCCTTGGTTAAAGCCTTTAGATACTAAGTAGTTAGACAATCTTTCATACCAGGCCCTAGGGGCTTGCTTAAGTCCATATAAGGCTTTCTTAAGTTTAAAGATATAGTCAGGATATTCTAGGCTTTCAAAACCTGGGGGTTGACCTACATAGATTTCTTCCTTAATCAGGCCATTTAGGAAGGCTGACCTAACATCCATTTGATACAACTTGAATCCCTTATGGGCTGCATAACTTAAAAGCATCCTAATGGACTCAAGTCTAGCTACAGGGGCATAGGTTTCATCATAATCAAGTCCTTCTACTTGGCTAAACCCCTTAGCTACTAACCTAGCCTTATTCCTGACTGTTTCTCCTTGTTCGTTAAGTTTATTCCTAAAGACCCATTTAGTTTCAATAAATTTCTTGCCTTTAGGTAAGGGTACTAAGTCCCAGACTTGACTACGTTCAAATTGGGCTAACTCTTCCTGCATGGCTATGATCCAATCAGGGTCAAGTAAGGACTCTTCTATAGACTTGGGTTCAATTTTTGAAATCAAGGCAATTTGACTAAGGTTCCTAAAGGTTGATCTGGTCTGAACCCTTAGCTCTGGATCACCTTTGATCTAATCAGTTGGGTGGGATGAGCTAACTCGAATAGTTCTGGGTTGGTTAGGTTCAGATTCAGGTGCAGGTTCAGTCAGATCATGGTCTCGGTCCTCAAATTGGCTTTCATTTGGGTCAGTACTAGACCTAACAAAATCAATTGGTTGGTAGGTGGTTTGATCAAGGTTATTTGGGCTATACTTTTCATCAAATTTTACATTTGTAGTTTCTTCAATTCTTAGGGTAGTTTTATTATAAACTCTATAAGCTCTACTGGTAAGGGAATAACCTACAAAGATACCTTTCTCAACCTTAGAGGTAAATTTTCCTAAGTGTTCTCTAGTGTTTAATATATACACTTTGCATCCAAATACTTTAAAATACTTAATATTAGGTTGTTTTTCATAATAGATTTCAAAAGTTATTTTTCCTAGATTTTTATTTATAGTTATTCTATTTTGTACATAACAGGCTGTACTAACAGCCTCAGCCCAAAAATATTTAGGTAGATTGTATTCATTTAGCATTGTTCTGGTTGCTTCTTGTAGTGTTCTATTTTTCCTTTCTACTATTCCATTTTGTTGAGGTGTTTTAGGACAAGAGAATTCGTGATGGTAGCCATTTTCTAAGCAGAATTGGTTAAATTTTTGATTTTTGAATTCCCCGCCGTTATTGCTCCTAGGTCTTTTAATTTTAATCCCTTTTTCATTTTCTACTAATTTACAAAATTGAGTAAATATATCAAAAGTTTCATCTTTATTTTTTAAAAATTTTACCCAGGTAAATCTTGAATAGTCATCTATGATTACTAAACAGTAAAGGTTTCCACTAATTGATTTTAACCCATGTGAGTCAAATAGGTCTAGGTGAATTAATTCAAGAATTGACTTAGTTTGAGTTTGACTAGTTGGTTTGTGGGTTGACCTAGTTTGTTTTCCTTGTTGACATGCGTTACATAAGGTTGACTCAAGGTTAGATAACTTTGGTAGGCCTCTAACTAAACCTTTTAGTTTAGGTAGTTTTCTGAAGTGAGTGTGTGAAAGTCTCCTATGCCAGAGCCAAGTCTCATCCTTATGGGTTAAAAGACAATTTTCTAAGGGACAGGTTAACTTAATTTCATAAATGTTATTGTGCCTAAGTCCTCTAAGTGTGATGTTTGGGTTGTCATTGTGTTTGATCAGACATTCATTGGATAGGAATCTAACCTTATAACCAGT
Source organism: Boesenbergia rotunda (assembly GCA_024364735.1). Classification (NCBI taxonomy): domain Eukaryota; kingdom Viridiplantae; phylum Streptophyta; class Magnoliopsida; order Zingiberales; family Zingiberaceae; genus Boesenbergia; species Boesenbergia rotunda. The sequence goes on along the minus strand of JAGFNQ010008539.1, from coordinate 401,106 downwards.
GTCACACAATTGGCTAATACTCAGTAAATTGAAGTGAAAATTTTCAACAAGTAATACATTTGTAATTATAAAATCAGACTCAAGTTCAATATTACCTAGGTCAATTACCTTAAGTTTACCGTTATTTCCAAAAGCAACGGTCCCTAGTCTTTTGTACTTGAGTTCTGTAAATTTGGTGGGATCCCCAGTCATGTGTCTGGAGCACCCACTGTCAATAATCTATTTATTTACCTACAGTTAAGTAAAAGATTTAGAACTTAGGTTAAGTTTTTGAATTTTCTTTTTTTAAAAAAAATTTAAGAAAATTTTAAACATCCTAAAGAATTTAAAACTTGAATTTGAATTTTGAATTTTATTAATTTTTGAATTTAAATTTTGAATTTGAATTTTATGAATTTTTGAATTTGAATTTTGAATTTGAATTTTATGAATTTTTGAATTTGAATTTTATTAATTTTGAATTTTGAATTTTGAATTTGAATTTTATTAATTTTTGAATTTAAATTTTGAATTAATTTGAATTTTATTAATTTTGATTTTGTTAATTTGAATTTTGAAATTTGAATTTGTTAATTTGAATTTTGAAATTTGAATTTGTTAATTTGAATTTTGAAATTTGATTTTGTTAATTTGAATTTTGAAATTTGATTTGTTAATTTGAATTTTGAAATTTGATTTTGTTAATTTGAATTTTGAATTTTGATTTTGTTAATTTGAATTTTGAAATTTGATTTTGTTAATTTGAATTTTGAATTTTGAATTTTGATTTTGTTAATTTGAATTTTGAAATTTGATTTTAGTTAATTTGAATTTTGAATTTTGATTTTGTTAATTTAAATTTTGAATTTTGATTTTGTTAATTTGAATTTTGAAATTTGATTTTGTTAATTTGAATTTTGAATTTTGATTTTGTTAATTTGAATTTTGAAATTTGATTTTGTTAATTTGAATTTTGAAATTTGATTTTAGTTAATTTGAATTTTGAATTTTGATTTTGTTAATTTGAATTTTGAAATTTGATTTTGTTAATTTGAATTTTGAATTTTGATTTTGTTAATTTGAATTTTGAAATTTGATTTTGTTAATTTGAATTTTGAAATTTGATTTTGTTAATTTGAATTTTGAAATTTGATTTTGTTATTTTGAAATTTGATTTTTGATTTTGTTAATTTGAATTTTGAAATTTGATTTTGTTAATTTGAATTTTGAATTTTAATTTTGTTAATTTGAATTTTGAATTTTATTTTAGTTGTCCTTATTCATCTCACTTGATCTAAGTTGTCAATCAAAGGGATCCTATGATTTGTGTGAGATAAGTTTGAGTTTGATTTATAAAAGTTAATCTGACCTTTTGTTAGATTCAGGTTTGACAAGAAGCAGTTTAAAAGTATACTTCCATAATTGGTTTCCAGGCCGTGGCGAGGCACATAGGTCTTCTTTGGCCGAAGCCTTATTGGATCAATAATCACTTTCTAGGCAAAACCGCTTAAGGAAGTTGTACTTTTAACCTACCTATTGAAACTCCTTGGTCTAACTAGTCTAGGATGTGGCGAGGTAGCTTCGGCTAGTTCCACTGGGCTAAGAAGACCAAATAGAGGACGCCTTCCCCTACCTGACTCCTTAGATCAGCTTCCCTAACGTACTATCAGCTCGCCCTACCCTGGTACTGAGTAGGTCAAGTGTCAGACTAACTTTTGAAACTAGTCCTAGGTACCCAGACGGGTAAAGGGTGACTTTGAGGTGCCAACTAATTTGGAGCTTCCCCCTAAATTGTAGACTGGGTGTCTAGGGTCAATGTAGTGGATGTCCCTTTTTGGGACATAAAGTTGATTCTGACCTACTTGCTTTGTTAGGTAATGTAACACCCAATAATTTCCTAGTAATATTAGGGATTTATAGGAATTTTACTGAATTTTTCTAGTATTTTTAGAAATTAAATAGGAGGAGAAAAGGAAGAAATTTTAGGCTGGGAAGTTGGCTGTTCAGGGTATCAGTCGACTGCTATCGTGGCAGTCGACTGGTGCCGCGGGAGAGAAAGAAAAATAAAGAGTTAAGTGGGCGTGGAGAGATTTGATCCCGCGACCTCTTGAGTCCACGGCTAAAGCAGAAACCAGCTGGGCTAGGGTATCAAGCACAGAAAAGGGAGGAGAGAAATAATGTTGTAACGTAGTTAAGCCTTTTCATTAAGAGGTATATAAACCTCACTTAGGTTGCGTGAAACCCCAAGTTGGAGCCGTAGCCGCGCGTGAGAGAGAGGAGAAGGGAGGGCTGCGAAACAAGGGATTTTCAAGGGAGCTCTTCTTCTTCTTCTTCTTTCCCCTTGAGTAGAAGCATCTAGGGTTCCTTCCTAGGGCTAAAGGTGGAAGCTTTTTACAAGGAGGAAGAAAAAGATTTTGTTAGGGAGTTTTCTCCCTGTTTTTGTGAGTTTTCTTCAAGAACGATGTAAGTAAATCACTCACCTGCAATAGGAGTAGTTTCGCTTCGAAATCCTCATTGTAGAACCCTAGTTTTCGAAAAGTAGAAGCATGGTTAAGAGAGTTTTGCTATTCTATGTTTTAGCTATTAAAGTTGCATGTTTTAGCATGTTAGAAATTCAATTTGTTTGTATTGAATGTAAGTAGGCCAAGCATGATGAGTTTTTATACTTTTGAAAAGACCAAAAAGTGAATTTGAGTTAAGGAGCACACAAGATGCTCCATGGAAGTTAAAGTGAGAAAAGTAAAGGTTTTTAGCATGCAAATATATGCTAAAATAAGTAAAGTGATAAGTTTAAGTATGGTAAGTAAGAAAAGTATTTTACTTTGAGAAAGAGACATGTACCGGGCAAAAGTAAGGCCCATCGAAAGTTAGAAAGTAAAGTTCTAATAGGGTGCGGTGGCTAGCTACCTCGCAACCTATTAGAAAAGCGCGCAATTGGTACACCGGATACCATGGTACAATGTCAAGGCCTAAAGAGAAAGTTGATTACTATTTTCAAGTATATAAGTATGATCAAGTAGTTTTTTTGAGAAAGTGTTTAATTATTAGATGTGTACCTTGATACAATGCAAGCATGATAAAGTAGTTCAAGTAGTAAGCATGGTTAGTTGTGTACATTGATACATTAACAAGCATGATAAAGTGTTTCAAGTTGTAAGCATGTTTAGTTGTAAGTTTTGAAGTAAGTAAAGTTTTAAACCATTCTTTGAAATGAGCATGTTTAGTATTGACATCATGATTTTGTGAGTAGGGATTTACTTACTAAGCATTGTGCTTATTAGTTGCATTTTCCTTCTATTGCAGATAAAGGAAAAGAGAAAGCGTAAGTTGGGAGGCGACAGGACTTGCATTGGTGCTCAGTGGCGGTGGAACCGTGGAAGAGTGTTTGGGTTGAGTATTAGTAAAGTTAAACATTTAGAAACATACAGTTTCATGTCTTAGTCGTGTTGAGTATGAATAAACCATTTTATTTCCTATTAGTAAAGTTAAATGTTTAGAAACATATAGTTTCATGTCTTAGTCGTGTTGAGTATGAGTAATCTATTTTATTTCCGCATGAAGTCAAGAGTTGGTACAAACTTTAGTATATTTATGCAAGTGTTTTGTTAGTTTTGTTAAACTCCGCAAAGTTTCAATTTCAAGTTGTGGGATTGGTTTTGAGTTGCTAATATGCTTAATAAACTAGGGTAGAATATAGATTTGAAGTTATATGCTAATGTGAAGTGATAGTATGTGATTTGTGGATGTTTGAAAGTGGTTATCAGGTCTGAAATGCAGGTTTTCAGGCGTGCCAGTCGACTGGTTCAGAACCAGTCGACTGCCCTATCGAACAGAAAGTTTCTGTTCGATGCACCAGTTGACTGCCAAGAGGCCAGTCGACTGGTGCCGCGCCCAGAAATTTGCTGTGGCCGATACCAGTCGACTGGCTATATAGCAGTCGACTGGTACCATTGCAGAGAAGTTGTGTAGAGTAGCTGGTCAGTGCTTTAGTGTTACAACTAAGAGGTCTAGGGGTCAATTCCTGGCAAAGCAAATAAAATGAAAGTTGTTTTGTTTTTTTTTGAAAAAAAAAGAGAAGGAAGAAAAAAAAAATTCAGAGCAAGTTAAGGGGACTCAAGTAGGTGTAACCTAAGGCTAAGGATAAGGTAAAGTTAAGGTTAAGCAAATGTGACGTCCGTTTTAAGGAAGTTAAGAGAAGTCGGGTCGTCACAGAGTGGTATCAGAGCAGGTCTCCACCCTTCCGCCACACTGACATCAAGCATCAACTCTGCCGCCTACCAAGTAAGAAATTTAATGTTGTTTTGTTTTTGTTAATATGCTTTCTTTATTGACTGCTAGTATTAGTAAGTGCATGATAGTAGAAAAGCATGATAGTATTACTATGATATGATAATGTATGCATAGAGATAGTGAAGCAAGTTAGTAAGAAATAATATGCATTTATTTCTTATTTATTTTCTATACACCATAGAGAAAGAGAATGGCAAGAGGACGTCCCAGAACTGTCCGAAATGAGGAGCAAACTCCTAGAGAGCAGGAGTCCACTGAGTCAGCACCACCAACAGATCTTCAAGGAGTGGTGGCCCAGCTTCAGAGGCAACTTGCTGAACAGCAACAAGTCATTGCCACCTTGATGGCTAATCAGCAAGCCACCCCTGTTGCCACGCCAGTGGCGCCAGTGGCACAAGTAGTGACACCAGCGGTGACAGAGACTACCCCAGTACCTCTGACAAGAGAAGTGAGACAAGAAGCATATCTGATCCAGTGGCAGAGACTGAAGCCCGAGAATTTTTCTGGCACAAGTGAACCATGGGATGCTCAGGCATGGTTCAAAACGGTGGAAAGTATAATGGAGTTACTGGACTGGCCCGAGGTGGAGAAGATAAAGTGCACATCCTTCTGCCTTACTGGAGATGCTAGGATGTGGTGGGAAAGAGTGAAAGCTAAGAGGAATGTGAATCAGATGACCTGGGCCGAATTTGAAGCAGAATTTCTGGAAGAGTACTTTCACATGAAAGTGACAAACAAGCACTATGATGAATTTACTGAGTTCCGTCAAGGAGATCTGACTGTAGATGAAGCAGTGAAGAAATTCAATCGACTAGCTCGCTTGTGCCCAGAGCTAGTTAGTACTGAGAAGGAGAGAGTTAGGCTGATGCTCAAGATGCTGAGGCCCTAGATAGCTTTGAACGTGGCCGGCAGTGGTAACAGACCACAAACTTCAGAGGAGTTAGTAAGTAGTGCTTTGATCACTGAGCACTACTTAAACAGTATAAGGGTTACACGGGCGCAACAACAACAGACCTCAGCTCAGAAGTCCCAAGGGAGTACACAGAATCAACAGAACTGGAAAGGGAATTCAAGCAAGAGAAAGCAGGGGGACCAGAAGACTTCTGAGGGAAATAAAGGAGGCACCTCAAGCAAGCAGCCTAAGTATCCTCCTTGCCCAAAGTGTGGAAAGACACATCCTGGAGCGTGTCGTCAGGGCATGAGTGGATGCCATATATGTGGAGCAGAGGGACACATGATGAAGGCTTGCCCTAACAAGTCAAGTGTTGGAGCTTGCTATATATGTGGAGTAGTAGGGCACATGGCCAAGGCTTGTCCTAAAGCAAAGCAACCTCCACCACAGTTTCTTCAGTACGGAAGTGGACCTGCTCAGCTGCACCAAATGCAGCCAGTTATGGAGGGACCTTATTACAGCCAGATGAGGATGGAAGCCCCACCAGCCTCAACCAATGCCAGGATTTTCTCCATTAGCAAGGAAGATGTGGCAAATGCTCCTACTGTGGTCACAGGTCGAATACTCATCTCATCTCAGTATGCTATTGTGTTATTCGATACTGGGGCAACCCATTCTTTTGTATCTATACTATTCTCTAAAAAGCTAGGGATCCCACCAGAGAGTTTAAATCCGGAGTTTCTAATAACTCTACCATCAGGAGAGGTTATGGCCTCTACTCAGAGGCTAAGGGCAGTACCAATCTGGATTTCCAACCGAGAGCTCTACAGTGACTTGGTAGTCCTTGAGATGAAGGATTTCGATGTCATTCTAGGGATGGACTTCTTGAGCAAGTACAATGCTTCTATAGACTGCCGCAAGAGAAAAGTCAAGTTCACACCAGAAGCAGAACCTTCATTTGAGTTTATTGGAGACCCAAGGAGAAAGACAAAGAGGTTCCTATCTACCTTGCAAGCTCAGAGAATGTTAGAGAAGGGGTGCTCTGGTTTTCTAGCTCATATAGTGGATGCAAGTCAAGGAGAAGGATTGAAGAGAGAAGAAGTGAGGGTAGTCTGTGACTATCCTGAAGTGTTTCCTGAAGAGCTACCAGGACTCCCTCCCAATCGGGAAATTGAGTTTGAAATTGAGTTGGCTCCAGGAACCAACCCAATTTCAAAGGCACCTTATCGCATGGCACCAGCAGAACTGAAGGAACTGCAAGAACAATTACAAGAGCTGCTCGACAAGGGTTTCATCCGCCCTAGTCATTCACCCTGGGGGGCTCCTGTATTGTTCGTTAAGAAGAAGGATGGATCTATGCGAATGTGCATAGATTACCGAGCTTTGAATAAGGTGACCATCAAGAACAGATATCCTTTGCCGAGGATAGATGATTTATTTGACCAGCTGAAGGGAGCCATAGTGTTCTCCAAGATAGACCTGCGATCAGGTTACCATCAGCTCAGAGTAAAGGAGAGTGATGTGCCAAGGACTGCTTTCAGTACGAGATATGGGCACTATGAGTTTGTGGTCATGCCCTTTGGAGTGACAAACGCCCTGCGACGTTTATGGATTTGATGAATAGAGTGTTCAAGGATTTTCTGGATAAGTTTGTCATTGTCTTTATTGATGACATTCTAGTGTATTCAAGGACTCAGGAAGAACATGAAGAACACCTGAAGATAGTATTGGAGACCTTGCAGCAGAAGGAGTTGTACGCCAAATTCTCAAAGTGTGAGTTTTGGCTCGACCAGGTAGCCTTTCTAGGCCACATTATTTCCAAAGAAGGAATAATGGTAGACCCAGCCAAGATTGAAGCAGTTAGTAATTGGTGTCCACCGAAGAATGCCAGTGAGATTAGGAGTTTTCTGGGATTAGCAGGATACTACCGAAGGTTTGTGGAAGGCTTTTCAAAGATAGCTTCTCCGCTTACAGCCCTCACCAGGAAGAACAAGAAGTATGAGTGGACTGAAGACTGTGAGCAGAGTTTCCTTGAGCTGAAGAAAAGACTGACTAGTGCTCCTATCCTGACAGTACCCGAAGGTGAGAAGGGCTTTGATATATATAGTGATGCATCAAAGCTAGGACTTGGAGCAGTACTTATGCAAGAAGGCAGAGTTATAGCTTATGCTTCCAGACAACTCAAGGATTATGAAAGAATTACCCCACTCATGACTTGGAATTGGCAGCTGTGNCTGGTAAGGCAAATAGAGTAGCAGATGCACTGAGTAGAAAGACTTGTGCCACTTTGATGTCCTTATCATCATTGGCACCACCATTACAGAAGGAGATAGTAGATTATAGAGTGGAGATTATTGATGGGCAGCTAGCTCTATTGACACTAGAGTCGACTTTGCTTGAAGAGATACAGAAAGAGCAAGCTGAGGATTCTGATATCCAAAGGATCAAGCAAGAGGTGCAAGAAGAAGAGAGTAAAGGGTTTAGAGTATCTGACAGTGGGATACTCTACTATGGAGACCGTTTATGTGTCCCCAATCATGAAGAGCTGAGAAAGAAGATTCTTGAAGAAGCCCATGGAACTCCCTACTCAATGCATCCTGGTTCCACTAAGATGTACCAAGATTTGAAAAGAAGATTTTGGTGGTCCGGGATGAAGAGAGACATAGCTAAGTATGTCAGCACCTGCCTGACATGTCAGAGAGTTAAAGCAGAACACCAGAGACCAGGAGGTGTCCTACAACCCATTCAGATTCCAGAGTGGAAGTGGGAAGACATAGCCATGGATTTCATAGTTGGTCTGCCAAAGACTACTAATGGCTATGATGCTATTTGGGTGATAGTAGACAGATTGACCAAGTCCGCTCACTTTTTGGCGATCAGAGTATCATACTCAATTGAGAAGTTAGCTCAGTTATACGTACAGGAAGTGATCCGACTACATGGAGTTCCGAAGACCATTATCTCAGATAGGGATGGTCGTTTCACTTCACACTTTTGGGAGTGTGTACAGACAGCGCTAGGCACCAAACTGAAGTTTAGCACAGCTTTCCATCCCCAGACTGATGGACAGACAGAGAGAGTGAATCAGATTCTAGAGGATATGCTCAGAGCTTGTGCATTGGACTTCAAGGCAGTTGGTGCAAGTATTTGTGTTTAGCTGAGTTTGCCTACAACAACAGTTACCAAGCCACTATTGGTATGGCACCCTATGAAGCTCTTTATGGTAGGAAGTGTAGATCTCCCCTCTGTTGGTATGAGAGTAGTGAGAAGAAAGAAATGGGATCTCAGACTGATCTTATAGAGGATACCACAGAAGCAATCAGGAGCATCCGCCAGAGGATAGAGACTGCTCAGAGTAGGCAGAAGAGTTATGCAGATGTACGTCGTAGGCCGTTAGAGTTTGAAGTTGGGGATACAGTTTTCCTCAAAGTAGCTCCTATGAAGGGTGTGATGAGATTTGGCAAGAAAGGCAAGCTAAGTCCTCGATACGTAGGACCCTACCCAGTGACGAAAAGAGTTGGCAAAGTAGCTTATGAGTTGGAGCTACCCTCAGAGATGTCAGCAATACACAATGTGTTTCATGTCTCAATGCTAAAGAAGCATATCCCAGATGCCAACCAAGTGATTGAGCCACAGATGGTACAAGTGCAAGAAGATCTCAGTTATGATAGTCGACCTATTCAGATAATAGATCGAGCAGATAAGAAGCTGAGGAACAAAGTGGTACCACTAGTAAAAGTTTTATGGCTGAATCAGAAGTATGAAGAGGCAACTTGGGAATCAGAAGATAGCATGAGGCAAAGGTATCCAGAGTTGTTCTAAGTTCGAGGACGAACTTTTTATAAGGTAGGGAGGATTGTAACACCCAATAATTTCCTAGTAATATTAGGGATTTATAGGAATTTTACTGAATTCTTCTAGTATTTTTAGAAATTAAATAGGAGGAGAAAAGGAAGAAATTTTAGGCTGGGAAGTTGGCTGTTCAGGGTATCAGTCGACTGCTATCGTGGCAGTCGACTGGTGCCGCGGGAGAGAAAGAAAAATAAAGAGTTAAGTGGGCGTGGAGAGATTTGATCCCGCGACCTCTTGAGTCCACGGCTAAAGCAGAAACCAGCTGGGCTAGGGTATCAAGCACAGAAAAGGGAGGAGAGAAATAATGTTGTAACGTAGTTAAGCCTTTTCATTAAGAGGTATATAAACCTCACTTAGGTTGCGTGAAACCCCAAGTTGGAGCCGTAGCCGCGCGTGAGAGAGAGGAGAAGGGAGGGCTGCGAAACAAGGGATTTTCAAGGGAGCTCTTCTTCTTCTTCTTCTTTCCCCTTGAGTAGAAGCATCTAGGGTTCCTTCCTAGGGCTAAAGGTGGAAGCTTTTTACAAGGAGGAAGAAAAAGATTTTGTTAGGGGGTTTTCTCCCTGTTTTTGTGAGTTTTCTTCAAGAACGATGTAAGTAAATCGCTCACCTGCAATAGGAGTAGTTTCGCTTCGAAATCCTCATTGTAGAACCCTAGTTTTCGAAAAGTAGAAGCATGGTTAAGAGAGTTTTGCTATTCTATGTTTTAGCTATTAAAGTTGCATGTTTTAGCATGTTAGAAATTCAATTTGTTGTATTGAATGTAAGTAGGCCAAGCATGATGAGTTTTTATACTTTTGAAAAGACCAAAAAGTGAATTTGAGTTAAGGAGCACACAAGATGCTCCATGGAAGTTAAAGTGAGAAAAGGAAAGGTTTTTAGCATGAAAATATATGCAAAAATAAGTAAAGTGATAAGTTTAAGTATGGTAAGTAAGAAAAGTATTTTACTTTGAGAAAGAGACATGTACCGGGCAAATGTAAGGCCCATCGAAAGTTAGAAAGTAAAGTTCTAATAGGGTGCGGTGGCTAGCTACCTCGCAACCTATTAGAAAAGCGCGCAATTGGTACACCGATACCATGGTACAATGTCAAGGCCTAAAGAGAAAGTTGATTACTATTTTCAAGTATATAAGTATGATCAAGTAGTTTTTTTGAGAAAGTGTTTAATTATTAGATGTGTACCTTGATACAATGCAAGCATGATAAAGTAGTTCAAGTAGTAAGCATGGTTAGTTGTGTACATTGATACATTAACAAGCATGATAAAGTGTTTCAAGTTGTAAGCATGTTTAGTTGTAAGTTTTGAAGTAAGTAAAGGTTTAAACCATTCTTTGAAATGAGCATGTTTAGTATTGACATCATGATTTTGTGAGTAGGGATTTACTTACTAAGCATTGTGCTTATTAGTTGCATTTTCCTTCTATTGCAGATAAAGGAAAAGAGAAAGCGTAAGTTGGGAGGCGACAGGACTTGCATTGGTGCTCAGTGGCGGTGGAACCGTGGAAGAGTGTTTGGGTTGAGTATTAGTAAAGTTAAACATTTAGAAACATACAGTTTCATGTCTTAGTCGTGTTGAGTATGAATAAACCATTTTATTTCCTATTAGTAAAGTTAAATGTTTAGAAACATATAGTTTCATGTCTTAGTCGTGTTGAGTATGAGGAATCTATTTTATTTTCGCATGAAGTCAAGAGTTGGTACAAACTTTAGTATATTTATGCAAGTGTTTTGTTAGTTTTGTTAAACTCCGCAAAGTTTCAATTTCAAGTTGTGGGATTGGTTTTGAGTTGCTAATATGCTTAATAAACTAGGGTAGAATATAGATTTGAAGTTATATGCTAATGTGAAGTGATAGTATGTGATTTGTGGATGTTTGAAAGTGGTTATCAGGTCTGAAATGTAGGTTTTCAGGCGTGCCAGTCGACTGGTTCAGAACCAGTCGACTGCCCTATCGAACAGAAAGTTTCTATTCGATGCACCAGTTGACTGCCAAGAGGCCAGTCGACTGGTGCCGCGCCCAGAAATTTGCTGTGGCCGATACCAGTCGACTGGCTATATAGCAGTCGACTGGTACCATTGCAGAGAAGTTGTGTAGAGTAGCTGGTCAGTGCTTTAGTGTTACAACTAAGAGGTCTAGGGGTCAATTCCTGGCAAAGCAAATAAGATGAAAGTTGTTTTGTTTTTTTTTGAAAAAAAAAAGAGAAGGAAGAGAAAAAAAAAAATTTTTTAGAGCAAGTTAAGGGAAGTCAAGTAGTAGTAACTTAAGGCATAAGTTAGTAGATAAAAGTTGGGTCGTCACAGTTTTCACATCCATTTGCCATATCTCATAATCATAATGAGCTGCTATGGCTAGGAGCATCCGAATGGTTTTAAGCATAGCTACTGGCGAATAGGTTTGGTCATAATCAATTCCTTGTTTCTGACGATATCCTTTTGCCACTAATCTAGCCTTAAAGGTAACAACATTACCTTCCATGTCGGTTTTCTTCTTGAAAACCCACTTGCACCCTATGGGCTTAATCCCTTCAGGTGGGTTAACCAAGTCCCATACTTGATTTTCATACATGGAATCCATTTCCGACTTCATGGCCTCAAGCCATTTGTCCCTTTCTGAATTTTTCAGAACATCTTCATAACTGATAGGTTCGTCATCGCCAATGAGCATCACGTCATTCGATTCACTTACGAGAAATCCGTATCTCTCAAGAATGTTGCGTGTCCTATCAGACCTACGAAGAGGTGGTGTAGTTTTAGGTTCAACTGATAGCTCATCACTATGAATTATCGGTTGTGGGCCTAGACTAGGTGTCTCTGTGATGTCTATTGGAGTTTCTTGAACTTCATCAAGTTCAATCCCACTCCCACTGTTTTCTTGTAAAAGAAATTCTTTTTCTAGAAATACAGCATGCCTTGAAACAAACACCTTTTGTTCCAAGGGATGATAGAATTGGTAACCCTTCGTTTCCTTAGGGTATCCAATAAATAGACATTTATCAGACTTAGCATCCAATTTGTCAGATACAACCCGCTTCACATAAGCAGGACAACCCCATATCTTAAGGTGAGTTAAGTGAGGTTTCTTACTATTCTATGTCTCATATGGAGTAGTAGAGACTACCTTGGTCGGGACTCTGTTTAGCAAGTAAACAGCTGTCTTTAGTGCATAACCCCAAAAGGATTTTGGAAGAGTTGCATGATTCATCATAGACCCAACCATGTTCATCAAGGTTCGGTTGCGCCTCACAGATACACCATTATGCTGTGGTGTATATGGCGGAGTCCATTGGGATAATATCTCATTATCCCTTAGATAATCTTGAAACTCTTGACTTAAGTATTCACCACCCCGATCGGATCGAAGTATTTTAATACTTTTGCCAAGTTGTTTCTCTACTTCATTTCTGAACTCTTTGAATTTCTCAAAAGCTTCAGATTTGTGTTTCATCAAGAACACATACCCGAATCGTGAGTGATCATCGATAAAGGTGATGAAGTAGCTATAGCCTCCTTATGCAAGAGTTGACATTGGTCCACATACATCAATATGTATTAGACCAAGCAATTCTCCCACTGGATTATCTTTTCCGGAAAAGGGTAATTTGGTCATCTTGCCTTTTAAGCATGATTCGCATGTATCAAATGAACCGGGTTCAAAGGATTCCAAAATTCCACATCGGTGTAATTCGGTCATGCGCTTCTTACTTATATGGCCAAGACGACAGTGCCATGTGTAGGAGTCTATTCGATTATCTATTCGAGCACGTTTGTTGTTAACTTCGATATTGAAAACATCACTGGATAAATCTAACGTGTAGATGCCATTGCACAAAGTTCCATTCCCATAAAGAACGTCATTTAAAGTTATGTAACAACAATTGTTACTAAAAGTTAAATGGTAACCTTTTTCATTCAAATATGAAATAGATATAATGTTCTTTATTAACGAAGGAACAAAATAGCAATTATCCAATTCTAAGACCAGTCCAGTCGGGAGCTTTAGCAAATATGTTCCGATGGCAATAGCAGCAACCTTTGCTCCATTTCCAAATCGCAAATTCGCTTCACCCTTGACGAGCCTTCTTCTATTCCTTAGCCCCTTTATGTCATTACATATCTATGAGCCACACCCAGTATCAAATACCCAGGTATTTGAGGAAATAGAGTGACATTCAATAACGAAGATACCTAAAGAAGATGGGGCATCGGATGCCTTCTTCTTCAAGGACTCAAGATAAACCTTGCAGTTTCTTTGCCAGTGACCCTCCTTGCCACAATGATGGCAAGTGTCTTTCGGGGTTTTTCCGGTCTTTTTGGCCTTTTTCTTCTTCCCTTTATTCTGTTCTTTGGCTTTCCTCTTAGAACCTTTCTTCGAGGAACCAACTAACAGTATCGTCTTCTGATCCTGCTTTATAGAAGGCTCTACAGTCTTCAGCAGGTTGAGCAACTCAGGAAACTGGTCTGGAGTTGCATTTTCAGAAGGACGTTTGGGAAATTGATCTTCAAGGACATAAGCAAGCTTTTCTGCCTTGAGGACTATCCTCAGGTTTCGAAGCCAGTCCATGAAGTTCGGCCCAGTCAGTTTATTGGTGTCCAAAATGGAACGCAAATTTAGAGAAGACATGATCAAGTGATTATCTTAGAAATACAAATTGAGATTATGTGAGAAGATTGATTAAATAAATTAAATCCTATTTATTTTACGAATTGAATCACCCTTATTATCAATTCGGGAGATCATAGGAACATCTCCAAATAGGTTGATATCCAACCATAGATAAGATCCACCATGGCTGTGGCCATCAAGTTTTTCTTAGCTATGAAGGTAGGTAATTAAACCGATTACACATCACATATATGTAACTATCACTTTATGCTATCAACTAATTGAATGTTTGCATAAATCATTAGGTTGTTAACTCATTAACAAGTATGTATCATTATACATAGCACCTAACTGCACCTCTCTTTACATCGACCTTGGCTGTGGCACAACAAATCGATGCTCCAAGCTTAAGGCTGTCCCATTAATCAAGAAATAGTTTTAATATGGTTGGAGCTCATTCAACCGTTTATCAGGCTTGGATGTGTCCAACAACCAAAACTAAGGATTGACCTCTGACTCCAACTATATTATACATAAACTAATTCCATGGTTTGAACATGTTGAGGTTCAAGTCGGGCATGGATGTGTCCATCAACCCTAGCGAGAAACAAAACTCCCGTTCTAACCATATTAATGGAAGGTGTTAGCCTTAATATTTTGTAAGGGGTGTTTGGGTCTCATTCTTTTCTAAGCACATTCACGACATAAAATTATGTCATGACTAACGATTTCCTTAATAAAGTATGTATGTGACTTAATTTATCAATTCTCATGAATTGAATTAGGAACCGGATTTCCTTATTTCAATTTCATACTTTATTAAAGGAATTGTTTTGGGAAACAATTTCCTAAATTGTCATAATTAATTTCGGAAATAATATGTTCAAGATTTTGATTTCTCTAAATCAAATCTTATTAAATTAAGAGACAAATCCCTTAATTCAACTACATATTATTTTCATGAAAATCTTATTTAAGAAAACTCTATAGGAAACCATTTTCCTAATTAATTTTGGAGACAACAATATGTAAGAGCATCACCTCTTCAACATATTTTATTCATAGATTTAATTAATTACAACAAATCGTTTTCTAAGGGTGGCTCCCTGAGGCTCAGATACCCAAAGAAAAGTAATGTGTTGTAAATCCAATTGGACGGCTCCCCGAGGCTCAATCCAAATCAAACATGACAATTTCAATTAAAAATTGGGAAATTAAATTACAACAACTAACTCTAAATTGGACGGCTCCCCGAGGCTCAATCCAAAGTAAAGAATTTTGTTGTCAATTTAAAAACCAATTCAAATTTAATTGTCAATTAACTGTCCATGAATTTGTCTAGACTTTCTTAAAAGAAAGTGCCCAAAATTGCGAGATTTCGAAAATAGGTTTTCAGAATAATTGTAAGTTTCTGGTACAAAGAAAACTTACATATTTCCAAAGTTGGAAAATTTCTAAAATAGAAAATTTTCCAAAATTGGAAAGTTTCCAAAGATGGGAAATTTTCACAATTATTATAAAAATTTAGAAACTAGAAAATTTCAAACGTTTGCGAAATTTCATGAGGATTTCCAAACTTTGAAATTCCTAATTCTAAAATTTATTATAATTTGAAAGTTTCCATAATTGGAAAAATTTTCTGAAATTGAGATCATGACAAAGTTTTCCACAAAACAATTATATGATTAAGTCAAACACTAACCGGCTCTGATACCACTGTTGGGACCGGGTGCATGTCGACAAGGATACGAGTTCGTAAAATTTAAAATTTTTACGTGCAGCGGAAGAGTTTGCATAAAATAATTTCCTAAATTATTTTAACTTCGTATCTAGCATGCAATCTTATGGTGTGTTGACATAATCATAAAATAAAACTTTGCGGAAAAGTAAACTAATTTACCAAGTACCTCTCGTAACTCGAAGTAAGGGACGAGATCCAACCGTAGCGTCCCTTGGAAGCTCCGCCTCTATTCGCGTCCACGCCGAGTTCTCTTCGGGATGACTTCACAAAGTCGCGAGTTTTGTGCCGACGAGAACTACTAGATCCTCGGAAGGCACAACTAGATGAACAAGAGAAAGTATAGGAAACTAACCAACAAGAAGTAACGGAATCGAATTCCGAGAGGAGAGGAGTCGCTATCCGCTTCTTCTTCTTCTTGTTCGGGTTCTTCATCTTCTAGTGGCTCACGGCAACACCTTCTTGGTGTTGTGATTGGGCGCCGGCCCTAGAGGAACTAGGGTGCGCTGGCCCTAAGGAAAGAAGAAGAGAAGGAGGAGATAAGAGAAGAGAGAGAGGGAGAGCTCCAATTGATCTCTTAATTGATTGGAATAAGGGCTAGCCTTTGGTTCCTTTATATAGTAGCAACTCCTTTGCTAAGTCTCCCTCTAAACAGAATTAGTTATAAGAAATTTATCTTATAAATTTTCTTATTAATCATTCCGTTTAAACCGAGTCTTTATTATAAACTAATTTATAATAAAAACTAATTCTTCTTCTCTTTAAATTATGGAATAAATTTTATAAGAAATTTATAAACTTTCTTATTATGGAAAAATCAATTCATAATTGATTTTATAAAATTAAAATAAACCAATTCGTGGATTATTTTAATCTTCCATAAAAGAATAAATTTCTATAAATTTTATTTATATAAATTTCTTTATACAAATTTATTTATCCATAATTTATAAAATAAATCACACTAGATTTATTTTATTAATTAAACCAATTAAATTGGTTTTTCCTCCTCTTATTTGGCCGGCCACCAAAGAGGGTTTAACACCCTCTTTGGCCGGCCAAAATCAACCCAATAAACCGCGAATTAAACTCATTTAATTCGCCCAAAAAGCCTTCAAAAGACTTAGCCATTTTTGGCTTCCATTGCGCCTCTGACTAACTCAGATTCGACTCGTTTCTCTTGATCGGAAAATCCAATTTTCAACTCGTTTTAAATCCCTCGGATTACTCGTATTGCGTGTGACTAAATAGGCTTTCGATTTATGTTGGCCGTCTATAATTAACCCATTAATTATAGAACGATCATGAGTGGCACCTAGTAGTACATCATGATCCCCAATTAATCGAAAGATCAATGGTTTGACCTCAGAAGAAATTATTCTGAAACCCTTCAGCAGCTCTAATGAATCATGCCTCATTCCCTTCACCATCTTATACCCACTTGGTTCAGGACACGGTCAATGGTGTCAGTCCCCACTAGGCTGACTACGTCACACCTAGCCCAAGCAGTGTCTTCCTCGTCCTTTGGATTTCTAATTACTCTCATGTATTTAAGAGACTCGCACTCTTGACATGATATGCTCTTGCCAGAGGCTTTGAGTAACAATCCGACGATAGGCCTGGGTATACATCTCCTCGCAAGGAGTGGTGAATCCTTTGTAGGCTGTTCAAACATCTTCAGGCACTTCGGTTTATACCCGATCATCCTGGGTCCACACCTCCTCGGAGATGCTTGCTTAAGATGTCAAAGTATAAGTCTCCATGACCAAGATGACTTGAACACCGCAAGTCAAAGGAACATCGCACTTAAGCCGCAGTAAGATCTTCATTGACATATCTACATGTAGATTCCCATATGAAGTCTTACAGCTAGTCACTCCAATGAACTAGTTCCCTTAACTAGCATCCAAGTTTATCTCCGGACATCCCAATGTCACCAGCTAGTGAGAATCAGCTGATTAGAGAATAACCCATGCTAGTCTCAACAGAATTGATAGTGTCCGTTTTTATCAATTCATCGACTAGGGATAATTTCAATACTTCACAATTGCACATTAGAGATAATCACTAGTTGTGATCCCATCACAAATTCTCTTATCCTGTGAGTTGTATTGCGGACATTCAGTAGATGAGTTTAAGATCCCAATCAAATACATAAAACATGTATACTCAAATAGTGAATTATCATTTATTAAAATAAATGTTTACATCATAAGGCGATTGCCTTAGGACACTTCTCTCATATCACTAACATGTGCGTGTGCGGTTCTAAGAGGGTTCTTCCGAGCTCTGGCGATGGGAGGTCAGCTCAGAGTGTCAGTCTATCGATCGCCGTCTCGATGCTCTAGCATCTGATGTCTCTAAGATCAGCACATTCCAGGATGCGTGGTATGAGGAGTGGTACCATCATGCGTATCCTGGTGGTGGGTCCCCCAGCATTCCTCTACCAGGGGACGTTATCTACATTGCGAATTCCTCAGATGATGACCACGCAGGGGATTGATGACATTAACTTTTATGATGAGTGTCCTATTTGTTTGTACTTTGACTTTGATGCATATGTCTTGCATCTTGTTATTTCTCTGGATGGTTTATGCTTTGATTTTTCTAAGTTTGCCTTACATGTCTATTTTACTTGCGTATGCTTATTGTTGATGCTATGCTGTACTATCTGCATATTTAATACATAGCTATGTTCATGCTTATGATGCCATGCTCATATGATACATATGCTTGTTTTGCCATGCCTATATCTGTTTGTCATATGTATTCATATGCTTATCAAAAATCAATCAAATCTTTGTTGTTTTGGGATACCTCTAGGGTTGAGGGGAGTATGGTTTAAACATAACAGCCCTTCTAGACCCCTTTTCGGTGTTCGACAAAGGGGAAGAGTGTTGGTTGGTTAAGTTTAGGATGATTATATTGTAGGGGGAGGATCTTGATTCCCCTATGATTCTGGAAGTTGAGAAATTGATTGAGAATCCCTAAACTTAAAATCGGATTGTCAAACCACAAAAAGGGGGAGATTATTGATGTAGTCTGACCCTGATTGTTGTTTTGGTGTTGACTTCGATTTTAGTTTAGGTTGATTATAATGATTATGATTAAGTCCTGGTCAGGGATCAGGCATGGTATGGAAAATCCTAGCTTGGAGGGCTAGGTATTGGAAAATCCTAACCTGGAGGGTTAGGAGTTGAAAATCCTAGCTTGGAAGGCTAGGTGTGTGAAAAGTCCTAATTCGGAAGAGGTGGGTGAAAAGTCCTAGCTTGGAGGGCTAGGTGAAAAGTCCTAACTTGGAGGGTTAGGTGAAAATTCCCATCTTGGAGAGTTAGGTGAAAAAATCCTGGCTTGGAGGGTCAGGTCCTAGCTTGGAGGGCTAGAAAGTCCTAATCCGAAAGAGTTGGGTGAAAAGTCCTATCTTGGAGAGCTAGGTGAAAAGTCCTAACTTGGAGGGTTAGGTGCAAATTCCCAACTTGGAGGGTTAGGTGAAAAATCCTTAGCTTGGAGGGCTAAGGTGGATGAAACCCTAGCTTGGAGGGCTAGGTTGGAGCCCCTGGATCGGTCTGGTGATCGATCAGGGAGTTGGCACGGTGCTCCTTCGTGGATCGGTCTGGTGACCGATCCAGCGATGACTGATCGGTCTGGTGACCGATCAGGAGTATTCATGTCACCCATTGCATTGCTCCTGATCGGTCTGGTGACCGATCACGGAGCAAACAGTGAGGTTGAGTTCCCTTGCTGAACTGCTCTTGATCGGTCTGGTGACCGATCAGGATCACTGTGTAGATCGTTCTGGAGAACGATCCAGCATCGCAGGTTCCTCTCTATGATCGATCAGGACGGAGCCTGATCGGTCTGGTCATGACCTGATCGGTCTGGTGACCGATCAGGAGGTTTCCTGATCGGTCCGGTGATCGATCAGGAGGTCTGGACTGCGAAGCTCAGAAAATGCCCGATAAAGGGGTGGATCGGTCGGGTGATCGATCCACAACCTGGGATCGGTCTGGTGATCGATCCAGGAGAGTCCCAAAGAAATCGCGATTTCTAATTGAGCGTTGGGGACCGATCAAGACGGAGCCTGATCGGTCTAGACCCAGCCTGATCAGTCTGGTGACCGATTAGGAGGCTCTCTGATCGGTCCGGTGACCGATCACTTTAATTCAAAATGCACTGTCAGACGCTCTGATCGCGTCTGAACGTATCCGATTCTCTGCGCTTAACTTCTGATTCTTTATTTACTAAGTGATATGCTGTTCTAATACTCTGATCAAGCTGCAGGCGACAGAGAAGGATTCAAACACTCAATGAGAAGTCAATGGAGGCTTTCCTTAGAGCAGGTTTGTCCGTTTTCCATCTCAGGTTGCAACGGCTGGAGCTGCAGACTGGAGCTGTTGACTGGAGCTTGGCTGAGGGGAGCTCAGGAAGTCCAGGGAGGGCTCAATGGTAGCTGGCGTTGGCAGGGAAGCAGCTGGAGGCTGCAGGAGATGCTGTCACCTGGTGCTGAGTGGAGAAACAAAAGGTTGGAAGAAGACTTCATTGAAGCAGGGTTCTAGAGTTGGCGAACTGAGTTCTTGCTGCGCCTTTGTGTTCTCCACATCTTGCTTGCGTGTTCTGAAGTTCCATCATCTTGTGCAAGCAACAACAATCTGTGAAGCAACCATTCATTACTTGAGCGCTTGAAGGAGGGAATAAGAAGCTCCGAGTGCAACAGCGAGAAGACACGAGGAGAGGGTTCCTGCGTGAGATCGTCGCTGGTGGAGCTCTAAGGGAGCTTGCTGTGTTCTTGTCTTTGCTAAGTGCTAAGTAAGATCATTCTTGTTGTTTCATTGTGCTTAAACATATATCTGTGATTGAAACACTGTGGAGAGGTTTCTCCACCGAGAAGGAGGTTGCTTTCTATCCGGTGATAACCGGGGCTTGATCTGCCGACGATCAAGGGATCGCCCACCTTAAAGGCACGCCAAGGAGTAGGGGCAAGTTATCCCCGAACCTTGTAAACCCTCCTTGTTAGTGATCTTGCTAGTTGTGTTTGTTTGCCTTCGTTTTATGTTTTTGTTTTCTGCACTGCTTTGTTTCCATTGTTTCTTCCGCTGTGCTATTGATAAGGTTGAGTGCAGAAAATTGATAAGTGCCAAAGGTCAAAGTGTTTGGCTATATTCACCCCCCCCCCCTCTAGCCATCCGGGTTCCAACACTTGCCAGCTAAGCCATGAAACTTTGGGAGTAGATGAATGAGTCCGGACCGTAGTTCAAAATCAACCTCCAACTCAGGGTACTGGATGCACTGAAAAGTCAGTTCTGGTGCTGCAAGCTCCCTCATGGTTCTATTGTTCGCCATCTGGAATTCTGACAAAGAGTTGCTACTGGTAGAAAGACTAAAAATCTCTAGCTGAGCTCTTCTCTATGCGTGGAAGGTCCTTTCTATCTCAGGATCAAAATCAGCTAAGCTGGAGTAGGAAGACCTGGTCATGCACTGCACATCAAATGGAGAAAATTAGTAAGATGCAAGAATTTAACCAGAAAGTTCAGAATTATTGCAAGACCTAAAAACAAATAAACATCATAAAAGAGTCCCCGGCAACGGCGCCAAAATTGATAACCGATTTAGTAGCGCTACGGTTTCAATTATTTTTCTCGTTTCAAACAATTATGTAGTAATAGTTGAACCGGAATCGTCTCTCAAGGACCCAATATGATGCATGCACTTCTTTGGTTTATAGAAAATAGTAAATTATAGAAAAATGAAAGCTAGCTAAACAAAACATGTTTTCTTGGGTTTTGAGGATAACAAAGCAATTAAACTTAGCTACCAACTTCTACCTAATAGCCTTAACTACTCGGATCGGAAGTATTAAGCTAACTAAATGTAGAGGACAGCAAAAGATACTCAAAACCAGGAAATTTCAGCAAGGATTCATCTAGAACTCCTAACTAGAAAGCAAGCCATTTCATACTCAAGCACATGTTTGATAGGAGCAATTAAACAAACACCTTGCATTCATGTAATAAAAAGTTGAAAACATAGACAAATTCTGCATAAAGGTAAGCTGTAAATCTAGAAACTAAGCTGGAAACTTTGATACTAAGCTGGAAAATTCGGTTCTAAGCTGGAAATTACAGTTCTAAGCTGGAAAATAGGCAGAAATTCGAAATCAATTGAAAGGGAAATGCAGATTGTGTTCTACAACAAGTAAACAGGAAGTAACAAGCAAAAGAAGGCTGAAAATTGTGTCCGGTGGAGGAAATCTCTGCTCCGTTGAAACTGATCACTTCCAAGCCGGATTGGGAGATGGAATGGGTTGTGGAGTTGAAGAATCAAGCTTGTCCAAGCTGCTAATCCCTAGAGGAACCGATCAAACAGTAGCCTTGTTCCTCCGTAGCTCCTTCCTTGCGTTGGTTACGTGGATGATTGCGTGATAATCCCCTACCCTAGGTTCCGTGTCTCCCTTTTCTAGCTCTTCTCTCCACCCTTGATTTCTCTTGATGAGTGGCCGAGATTACTTGCAGAAATTTCCATCAATTTCTATGCTAGATCCAAGTGGAGGGTTGTGATGTACAAGCCTTTCCGATTGCTCTGGACGGCTGCTGATCGGTCTGAGTGCTCCCTGATCGGTCTGGAGACCGATCAGGCACCTCCGTGATCGGTCTGAGAACCAGTCAGGGTCTGATCAGTAGCTGAAATTCTGAGTTCTTCTGTGCCAACTCCTTCTGATCGGTCACTGGACCGATCAGACTTTCCCTGATCGGATTGGAGACCGATCAGGGCACCAACGGAATGAAATTATAGTCTGATATTGTTCTTTATGGATCCATCTTAGCCCTTGATGTGCCCTTTTGATCCTTTGATGCACCAGCTGTCCAAAAATCAAATAGAATGAAATATGAGTGTAAAAATATAGGAAAATTAATTAACCAATGAAAACGCACCCTATTAACAATTATGCATCATTCAATAAATAAATACACACCTACAGCCCCAAATTTCCCCACTAATGGTACAAAAATTATCCATCAAGTTGTTAATTATAAAGGACTTGTTGCCCAGCTTCACTCACCAGGTTTTCGGTGCCCAGTCTATGACCAGGACTTATTGCCCAGCTTCACTCACTAGGTCTTCGGTGCCCAGTCCATGACCAGGACTGATTGCCCAACATTTTGTCAGGACTTAAGTGCCCAGCCCGTGGCCAGGACTTCGTGCCCAATTCATAGAACCAGGACTTCATGCCTAGTGTACTTAGGTCTTTTCCTACATACTCGAGTAGCATTGTTAGATCACAATAAAACCTTAACATCTGAACCCTTTGCCATTATCAAAACACTGGTTTGACTTTGGTGCTTCCGGCACCAACAATCTCCCCCTTTTTGATTTATGGCAACATGGTTCAAAAAGTTAAGTTAAAAGGCATTTAAAGTGTATATCTAACAAGAAAAAAAATCACTTTTTATAAAACTATTAAGCTCCCCAATACTGACTTGATCCAGCCTA
This sequence comes from Boesenbergia rotunda, assembly GCA_024364735.1. NCBI lineage: Eukaryota > Viridiplantae > Streptophyta > Magnoliopsida > Zingiberales > Zingiberaceae > Boesenbergia > Boesenbergia rotunda. Next base: position 378,265 of record JAGFNQ010008539.1, on the reverse strand, counting down.
TTTGTTTAAACAGAGCTTGGGGACCCATGCTTGGACTAGGGTTCTGGGTTGGTTCAATACAGAATAATATGAACGTTGTCTTGACTTGGTTCGATAACCTAGTCCGGATAGATTGAGTACAGATTTCTGCTTTCCAAGGATCATGTCAAGACCCTTGGAACCTGAAGTAAAGCGTTTCAAGGCAACTCTGAACTCCTTGACTTGAGTTTTCAGGGAGGAATTTTCTTCCTCAAGTTTTTGGAATTGAGTTGAGTTTCCTTCCTGAATTTGCTCGGTCAAGGACCTCGAGTTGACTTCCTCTTTCAGGAGTTTTACTTCCTGTCGGAGGGACTCAACCCGGATTGGCTTTCGTCAAGTTAAGAGACAAGTAAGAAATTATTTTCGACAATTCATATTCTAAGTAACCTCTTACAGTGATTTGCCTGTTCTCCGAGATTGTGAGTCTTCCATCGTCTGGTTCTGATTCTGATCCGGAGTCGACATCTTCCAAGGCGGTTTGGGCGAGTAGATTCACGTGTGGGACTTCTTCTTCTTCTTCAGAAGATGATTCATCCCAGGTGGCTTGAAGAGCCTTCTTCCTGTGCGCCTTCTTGGTTTCCGTCAGGTTGGGGCACTCTGACTTGAAGTGCCCCTTTTTGTTGCATTCATAGCAACTAACATTGGCCTTGCTCTTCGAGCTCGTTGAAGGTTCTGCTGGATCATCCTTTCTTCGGGTTGATTTCTTCTTGCTTGTTTGGTACTTTAGTTCTTTGTAGTAATCCCGAGCTAGCCGAACCAACATGGGGCGATCCCCTTCACTATCTTCTGATTCCGAGTCTGAGTCAGACTCGGGTGTTGGTTGAGGCTTCTTTTTGGGAGCTATTCCTTGAGATTTTCCTGCAACAAAAGCTATACCTTTCTCGACCAAGGTAGTGTTAGTCTGTTCGTGCAGTTTTAATTCAGAAAATAGCTCAACTAGCTAAATTTTAGATAAATTCCTTGAAACTTTGTAGGCATCCACCATAGACGCCCACAGTGAGTCTTGGAAAAGAATTTAAAGTATACCTTATCAAGTCATTGTTTTCAACCTTGTGACCTATTGTGTGCAGTCCGTTCATCAGCTCCTGGATTCTAGCGTGGAGTTGGGCTGCAGTCTCGTCGTCATGCATCTTGATTGTGTAGAGTTTGTTAAGCAACAAATCACTTTTGCTGATCCTCGTGTCGGATGTACCTTCGTGCAGCTCGATCAACTTGTTCCAAAGCTCCTTTGCGCTGTTGAAGGGTCCTACCCGGTTCAGCTTCTCTTTTGTTAAGCCGCATTGCAAAGTTTGGGTCACCTTTGCATCAGCCTCAATTTTCTTCTTCAGTGGGTCATCCCACTCGATATAGTGTTGCACCACGCCTTATGCATTTTTAGGAATTTTTAGCCCAGACTGGATAATTATCCACATGCCCACCTGAGTTTTCAGGTGGACTTCCATCTTGCTTTTCCAGTAGGAGAAATCTTCTCCACTAAAAAGAGGGGGTCTGGCGGTGTTGTATCCCTCTTGCATGGCCATTAAAATTTTCTGAAATAGAATTAACAAAAAGAACTTGTTCCAAGACTGAGTCTTGGATTAGTAGTGCGGGAAGAATTTTTATAAAGGAAAAAGATCGAGTGGTGTTGCACCAACATCGATTAACAAGAAAATTCGAGCAAAAATGAGAAAAAAAATTTAATATTCGAAAATCTAAAAAAAAAATTCTCAAACTGGTGGTTACACCATGTTTGAGCCACCCGCTCTGATACCACTTGTGGGATCGGATTGAAACGATAGAGGGGGGGTGAATATCGATCGTAAAAATTTTCAGACAAAGAGAACAATTACGCAGTGGAAACAGTAAAATCAATTGCTAACACGATTTCTTTTTACTTGGTTCGGAGTCGCGGTTGGATCCTACTCTAAGGCCCATGGTCCTTGACCGTTTATGATGGACAATTCTATATTTGAAAAGAGTTTACAAGTTGGAGTACAAATATAGAACTGAAAATGAAATTACAACACTTAAAGAATTAAACTTTTACCGATGACCGGAAAGGTTGGAAGTTTGGAGCAGCGGGTCGTCGTTGGCACTTGATTCGCGAGTACGGAGCTTGTCGGAGCATAGCGCTTGAATAAAAGTGTTGAGAGCGAGATTTTCAAGTTGTTTTGAAGCCTTGGGGGTGAACCCCTATTTATACTGGTCAGTGGGGCGCCTGTGATAAAGGGGGCACCTGACACGTGGCCTATCCTGCGAGAACTGCAATCCGCAGACTCGGCCAGTGCTTATCCCTTCAACTGGGGCGCCTGAGCTGACTAGGGTGCCTGTGTTAACACAGGAGCCTATCTTGACTAGTTCCAGAGGCTTGCGTGACAGTTTACTTCGAATGCTCTATTTAACCCTTCACTGGAGCGCATGTCTCAATACAGGCGCCTAGCCCAGCTAGGGCGCCTCACTCCATTGAGGCGCCTGAGTGCAGAAAACTCCTTCCATTCGTTCCTGCAACCAGGGTTAGTTCAAAAGACATACAAAGAATACAAATGACAAGATTAGAACATTATTTACAGCCTGAGCTGTCTTGGTTCTGACTTTGGGTCTCCCAAATGGAACCCTAGGTCAAACAGACGCCTAATGTTCCCTTCTACGGGGAATGCACCCTCACCTACTCCTCTCGGGAGAATTTACCTTTTTGTCAACCGGCTCCTCCAGTTGGACTTTTACCCAATCCCCCGAGTCAGGTCTTAGTGCCCAGCTTTACTCACCAGGTCTTCGGTGCTCAGCCCTTGGTCAGGACATAGTACCCAGCTTCACTCACCAGGACTTCGGTGCCCAGTCCTCAACCAGGTCTTAGTGTCCAGCTTCACTCACCAAGTCTTCGGTGCCCAATCCATGACCAAGTCCTAGTGCCCAATCTTACGTCAGGACTTAGTTGCCCAGCCCGCGGCCAGGACTTAGTGCCCAATTCATTGAACCAGGACTTAGTGCCTAGTGTACCTAGGACTTCCCTGCACACTTAATAAGCTTGTTAGATCACAACCAAATCTTAACTTCTGAACCCTTTTCCATTATCAAAACATAGGTTCGACTTTGGTGCTTCCGGCACCAACAAACTTTCCTATTATGGAAAGGGGAATGGCTGCATGAAGTCAGTCTCTCTGATATATTAATCCTTGGGCTCCACTCTCCCGAGTCGATCTCAAGATCTTCCCTCCCGAACTGACCTCGGGGCTGTCATTTGTGTTACCAACAGGGTCTCGAGAATGTGAATCCTAGACTGACCTTGGGCGTTAGTCCTCCCAAGGTAGTCTTAGGAGCTTGACCCCTGGTCTAACCTCGGGACCTGTTATCTAGTCTCTTGAGGGTCTGCCTGACCTCGGGCTTCTGTCCCTCCGAGGTAGTCACGGGAGCCTAAAGTTCAACTTGACCTCGGGCGTTTATCTTCCCGAGGTAGTCTCGGGAGCCCGACCACCCAGTCTGACCTCGGGTTCAGTGGACCCTAACACATAGCTTCCCCGTGCCACGTGTCCACCCTGGGTTGCTCAACCCCATCATTTACTTTTGTTCTTAACATAGAATGGCTAGATAGAAAAATGATTGTTTGACACTTGTCTAACATAGTACCAAGGTGGGACGAGACGATAGTACGTTAGGGAAGCTTGGTTTAGGAAGTCAGGAAGGGTAAGGAGTACCCAAAATGGTCGAACTAGCTAAGTGTAACTAGCCGATGTTACCTCGCCACATCCTAGAATAGTTAGACCAAGTTTCTCAAAGAGTAAATTAAAAGTATTATTTCTTTAAAAGGGTTTGTCCAAGGAACGGGTTGTTGATCTAATAAGGCTTAGGCTAAAGAAGGCCCCTATGCCTCGCCAAGACCTGGAAGCCAATTATTGAAATTTACTTTTAAGTTACTAATTGTTAAACTTGAATCTAACTCAAGATCATGCAATCTATTAAATTAAATTGAGAAAAATTATTCAAACATCTCACAACACCCATAAGGCAACTATGCTTGTTTGTACTGTGATATTCAGAATGGATGAGACGATAAGGACTAATCAATTGACAAATATCTTCAAAATACTTAAAATATTTTCTTAAATTTTTTTTCAAAATAATGATTAAATATAATAATATTTTAAAGAATTTCATGCTTGATTATGTGTACCTATAAATACATTTCAAAAATTATATATCTTTGAATGTTATTTGACCTACACTTAGACACAAATCTTCTAGGTCAACACTATAGTCCCTTAAGACACTTAGGTAGAGTTCCTTGTTGTTAACAAAGGTATCCATAGAGTGTCTGGTTCAGGGGGAGTCATTGCTTATCGTTTCTTTTTTGAAAATCTAATCATTCGAAAATTACTTCAAAATGATTTGCTTAAAAAAATTTACTCCTTTCAAAGTGCTCTTCGAAAAATGGGTTTCCAAAATTTATTATGACTTTCAAAATATTTTTCAAAACATACTTCTTCAAAAGTTATTATATTTTTCAAAAGGAAGCTTAAAAAATTACTTCTTCACTTTTGATTATATCTTTCAAAAATGCTTTAATTACTCTTATGATTTGGTTAAACTCTAAAGATACATAAAAGATTTTTCTTATGATCTACAAGGATTCCTATGATTGACTTAGGCTTAGGGGGAGTCCTAATCAAAAGAAATTTATGTACTTCTTCTTTTGATTATTTTAAATTAAAAAAATATTATGTAATACTTTTTGTTTAAATCAAACCTAAGACTCAGAGGAAGATTAACTTGTGGTTAACAAGTTTCCTAGGTCTGTGTCTGTTGGCGTTGGGATTCCACCATGTTTCTACGGATTTAATTCTATTGATAGAACTAATCCGCACAGGGATAGAAAACTTCCCGAACAACCTAATTCATCTACCTTGCTTTTCAATTGAGTGATCACTTGAACAAACTAGTTGTCCAAGTAATCAAACTCCTTATCGATTAGCAGTGGAATAGAAGATGAAGTTTCGATCGCCGGTACTTGTGTTTGATTCAGGATCCAAAAATAAGAATACAAGCGGAAAAGAAAAACAAAGGTATACCTCTTGATCTTCTATTATATTCCTATCCTCTTCTTGAAAGTCGTGTGGGTGACAATCTTCCAATAAACAAAGCCACCAAAAAACCCTTCCTCTCCATTGCTTCTTGCGTCGCCTCTTACTTGAGTGATCTAGCCGCCCATGAGCAAGATGCTCTTGCCTTTGTCGCACGCCAAAGAGAAGAGAAAAGAACAAGAAGAAAAAGAAGAAAGAATTCTTTCCCTTCTCCCTAAACCCTAGCCGCCCCCTTCCCTTTGTTGCCGGCGCCACACACACAAAAGAGAGAGAGAGAGAGTGAGAGAGAGAGAGAGAGAGAGGAAACAAGAATAGCTTAGGGTTTTTCCATCATGGCTTAAGAGGGTATATATAGGCTACAATAGGGACCAAAAGGAGGAGTTGGTTATGGTCTCCTAACGAATCGGGTTCCTAACGGATCTTTAACCCGATCCGTTAATAATAACCCGCTCCACTAAAGGGTTATTATAGAACTACCGGACCAACCCCATATTAAAATATGGGCTCCTTCTTATTTTTTGTACATTATCTCTCCGTGTTTAAGATATCGCATGTCTGTTAATTAATTAAATTACTGACAATTTAATTAATTAACATATAACTCCAAGAGTAGTACCACTCAACTTTATTATCATGTTGGACCAAGTCCACCTGTAGGGTTTACATGATAATCCTTATGAGCTCCTCAAGGGGACTTCATTAGCCTAAATAATTTAGGACACGATTTCCTTCTATAATCAATGTCACACCATATAAATAATATTATTTCCCAATTTACCAGGCTTATTGATTTAATGAATAAATCTCGCCTTTAATAAATTAAAAAAATAAATATTAAGTATATGTGCTCGTTATTATATCAGGATTAAGACCATGTACATCCATAATAATCGAGGTCTTGTTCGATTATATTGTCAGTATAAATTGATCAACCTCAAAACGGTCCTACTTAATACACACAAAGTGTACTAGTGTAATTCTATAGTCAAGATAGACTAATACCAAATTACACTACAACCGTTCCAATGGTTTGTCCAAATCCATCTTTGTTGTGAGCTATTACTTATGCTTTACAAGGAACCGATAATACGATCTTCTGTGTGGCACCACTCACAATGTTATCTTCAATGTGAAATAATGAACAATTGCATTGACATAACAAATATAAAATATAAACACATGACCACTGTGATTCTTATTCCAAAATAGAAGTTCATATAAAAGCTAGACTTATAGTATACATCCTAACAATCACCCATTTATACTAAAAGAGCCACCAAAATGAAGCCACCAAAACCTCTCTTTCTTCCTTCTTTGCTTGCACAAACCCTAGCCCTCTCTCAAGAGAGCATGTGGCAACTACTCCTTCCTCCCTAAGTGCCGCTGGCCCAACAAGGATGAAGAACTCCTCCCATGTTGCTTGACCTGGCTATTCACCTCTAGAGGAAGAGGAGAAAAGGTGAGAGGAAGAAGATCAACCCTCCTCTTCTTGCTTGCTGTAACGACCCGGAAAATTTTCTTAATATTTCTTTAAAATATTAAGCATGTCTAAATAATTTTCAGAGGGACCTAGAAGTATTGACACGAATTTTAGCCTAGAAATCCATACCTTTTCCAATTAAATTGAGGAAATGGGCACTAATGGGCCTTATATGGGCTTTCTAGTACCACGATTATTGGTGAATTTTAGGTAAAATTTATAGAAATATAAAGGGATTTTAATGGAAAATATTAACATAATTATGGGGGGATTTTTAGGGGATTTTCGAATATTAAGAAAAATAAAATAAAAAATAAAATGGAAAATAATGTGCATAGACCAAGGATTGAACCTTGGACCTCTTGTACAACCATGTATGCTTTAAACAATTCACCTAGCAAGGGAGTGCTAGGAGGAAATGAAGTGGATATTGGTTAAGGCTTAGAAGAAGATGAAGGGTCATGAAGAGATTCTTCATTTACCTCCTTAATGGGTTATAAAGAGGGGGGTTTGGGAGTTGCCTTCTTCCTTCCATCAATTGCATTTTCTCTCCTCCTCCTTCCTCATTCTAGCCGAACACCATAAGGGAGGTTTTCCCTTGGAAAAGCTCCACAAGAAGGTCTCATCTCCAAGATCTAGAGGTTTCCCAAGATTACAAGGGCTAGAGATGACTTAGGGTCTAAAGAGTTCTTTTGATTCTCTATAATCAAAGTGAAAAATCAAGATCAACCAAGGTAAGACTCCCTCACCTGTGGTATAATAGTTCCTTTTGGATTTTAGCATAATATGAGGTTGTTTGAGATTTTATGTTGGAAAAAAAAGAAAAGAAGGCATGAACCCCACATAGGTTTCGGCAACTAGAGTTTTTGAGTCCATGATGATGCTAAAAATCTCTATTATGTTTTCTAATGTGTCCTCATGATGTTTAGAGATTAAATATAATTTTTGGGAATTTTTGGGGTACCCTAGGATCCCCTAGGGTTTCGGCCATCTCATGAATCCATGGGTAGGGATGAATCTAAACCCTCAAGCATGTGTTTTGTGTATTATCATGATATAAGGGAGATTGAGGGGGACTTATGTGAACTTTTACAAGGCTTTGTGACCCCCACAGGTTTCGGCCAAGTTGGATCTAGGGCAAAAAGTTAGGGATTCCCTCAAGCAAGGGGGTCCCAATGGCTTTATGGTAGAGTATGTTTGGTGTTAATGTTTGATTGGGGTTTTCATGGAATTTTTCCATGCACCCATGGCCTTGTAGGGTTTCGGCCAGCACAAGGAAAGAGGGCCAAAGGTTAGGGACAACCCTAATTATGAGCCCTAATGGCCTCCCATGGTCTCATAAGTAATGTATGGTTGGTTCTTTACCTTATGCTATTTTACATGTTAATTGATTGATGGAACCCATCCCTATAGGTTTCGGCCAAGCAAAGGAATGTAGGGTTTGGATGGGGTTAGGGTTTGAAGAATGATGATTTATGCTTTACCATGAAGTATATATATGTATGTATCAAGGTTCAAGCATGTGGTAGAACTTAAGTTACCTATAACCCTAACCTTAAGCACCATGTTTTATGTTTGTATGTTTATGATTGGATGCCATGCTTAATAGGGTTTAATTATGAATGTCTTATGTCCTATGCCATGTACTTGAATGGTAGGTGGTATGTTTATGGAAGTCCTACCTATGCATGCTTGAGATAGATCCCATACTTATGTATGAAATGCAATGTTTACCTTATGCATCATGATCATGCAAGTTCTATGGATTAAGATAAATGTCTATGCAAGCATGCCATGTTCAATGAATGTAATGCGATGCTTACCTTATATGCCATGATTATGCAAATACTAGGAGTAAGAATGATGGTTACGGAAGTAGGCTATGTTCTATGAATAAAGATGCATGTTATGACTATAATGATGATGCATGTTATGTTTATGAATGAAAGTGCATGCTATGTTTTATGAATAAAGATGCATGCCATGTTATGAATGATGACACGGTCGATGGTTGACGTTACGACGGTACGACGGTCGTGAGACCGGTAAATGGGCCGGTAGACGGGCCAGGTCATTACACATGCTATGTTTATGAATGAAGATGCATGCCATGTTATGAATGAAGATGCATGCCATGTTTTATGAATGAAGATGTATGCCATGTCTTATGAATGATGAAGCATGTAAAGTATTTTACTTTATGAATGGGCTTGTACCGGACCGAAGTATGGGTCCAAGGGATGGACACCTTAAGAACGCCCCGGTTCTGGACTACTGACTATGCTGTCCACGGTTCTGACACTACCAAAGCTGTGCAACAGGGATGGGCACCTTAAGAACGCCCCGGTTCTGGGACTACCGACTATGCTGTCCTTACCCTAGTAGGTCGGGGCTCGCTACCTTGTATCTACTTAAGGATGCGCGCTTATGATGTATGTATGTGGTACAAGCCGGGGACCCCCAATGATGATATGATGATGTTTAAGTATTTAAAAGTATGTTTTAAAAAGTTAAGCATCCCTATGTATATGCATTAGACTCATGCATTCATGTATTGCATTATGCCATGGTATTCATGTCTTATACTTATGTCCATGTCAAGAAATAAGCATGATAGTAAACGATTTATGCTCATGATTATGTTAAGAAGATGCCCTATGACATGATGGAAAGTAGGCTTATGTTTATGCCATACAGGTTAGTTTATGCTTTATGTTTATGTTTATGCCATGTATCATGCATGTTAAGAATACTTTATGTTTATGTTTATGCCATGTATCATGCATGTTAAGAATGCTTCTTTATAGTTATGTTTATGCCATGTATCATGCATATTAAGAATGCTTCTTTATGTTTATGTTTATGCCAGGTATCATGCATGTTAGGAATGCTTTATGTTTATGTTTATGCCATGTATCATGCATGTTAAGAATGCTTCTTTATGTTTATGTTTATGCCATGTATCATGCATGTTAAGAATGCTTCTTTATGTTTATGTTTATGCCATGTATCATGCATATTAAGAATGCTTCTTTATGTTTATATTTATGTCATGTATCATGCATGTTAAGAATGCTTCTTTATGTTTATGCTTATGCCATGTTCCATGCATGTTAAGAATGTTTCCTTATGTTTATGTCTATGTCATGTATTAGGCTATGCTAAGTTGAATTATGTTTAGGTTATGTCATGTATCATGCTATGTAAGTTTATTCATAGTTATGTTCAAGTTATGTTTATGTTTCATGTGTTTATGATTAAGTGATGAATGGTTTTAGTGAGTAGGAAAGAGTCTTACTAAGCCTGTGTGCTTATTGTCTTATTTCCTTATACCGCAGATCACGCAAGGGGACTGTAAGGAAGGAGCAGGAGGGTAAGAATGCATGTGTGTGGTAGTGACTTGGCCAAGAAAACAATATGTTTACTCGTTTATGCTAGAACTCTATCTTTACTACTTATGTGTTTGAATGGTGACCTATGAAACTCTATGACATGATGTTAAGTATGATATGATGCTGAGTACAAAGTTAATATGCCAAGTTCTCATGTTAAGAATGGTAGTAGGGCATGTATGTGTAAGTCTTAAAGTTATTCCGCTGCCTTATGATGTCTACATGCCCAAGTATGTTAACGTAATGCCGCTTTATGAAAAAAAAAAGCAGGCGTTACAGGTTGGTATTAGAGCCATAACCATCTCACTACACACACATCAAGCTCTCTTTCTGCCGCTTCCAAGTAAGTACCTCTTCACATATCTTATAATAGTAACCACTTCTAGGACGTTTTATGGTTCTAGAATATGCAAGTATGAATGATGGTTATGATGAAAAGTACTTTAGGATATGTAACGATGAATGATACTTTATCTTCTTTTAGGAATTAAGTATTTAGAATAATATAGGGGTAGAAAAAAAACTGATATTGGCCATACTTGTCTTTGGTGAAGAAAAACATGGCTAGAAGACAGAGCAACCGACTTAACGAGGCAACCCCATCGCCTGACCTGGTGCAATTAGTAACCCAGCTCCAGCGTCAAGTCACGGAGCAGCAACAGACCATTAATACCTTGATGAACCAGCAAGAGAATTCCACTACTCCCCCAGTGAACCAGAGTGCTATACTCGTTGCGCCCACAGTTACGCAGAACCCTCCGACAGGCCCGACCACTGCAGCACGTCAGGAGGCTTATCTGATTCAGTGGTTGAGGCTGAAACCGGAGAATTTCTCGGGTGGTGGCGAACCGTGGGACGCCCAAGCATGGTTCAAGACAATGGAAAGTACCATGGAGCTGCTAGACTGGCCGGAACATGAAAAGATTAAGTGTGCGTCCTTCTGCCTTTCTGGAGATGCCAGAATGTGGTGGGAGAGGGTCAAAGCCAAAAGACAAGTGGACCAGATGACGTGGTCGGACTTCGAGTCAGAGTTCTTCGAAGAATTCTTCAACATGTGTGTCACCAACAGGCATTACGACGAGTTCACGGAATTTCGACAGGGAGACCTATCGGTCAACGAAGCCGTGAAGAAATTAAATCGACTAGCTCGCCTATGCCCCGAGCTGGTCCGCACCGAGAAAGAAAGGGTC
>JAGFNQ010008539.1:262780-366785 GCA_024364735.1 Boesenbergia rotunda | reverse complement strand
GTAGTACATCATGACCCCCAATTAATCGAAAGATCAATGGTTTGACCTCAGAAGTAATTCCGAAACCCTTCAGTAGCTCTAATGAATCATGCCCCATTCCCTTCACCATCTTATACACACTTGATTCAGGACACGGTCTATTTGTGTCAGTCCCCACTAGGCTGACTACGTCACACCTAGCCCAAGTAGTGTCTTTCTCGTCCTTTGGATTTCTAATTACTCTCATGTATTTAAGAGACTCGCACTCTAAACATGATATGCTCTAGCCAGAGGCTTTGAGTAACAATCCGATGATAGGCCTGGGTATACATCTCCTCGCAAGGAGTGGTGAATCCTTTGTAGGCTGCTCAAACATCTTCGAGCACTTCGGCTTATACCCAATCATCCTGGGTCCACACCTCCTAGGAGATGCTTGCTTAAGATGTTAAAGTATAAGTCTCCATGACCAAGATGACTTGAACACCGCAAGTCAAAGGAACATCGCACTTAAGCTGCAGTAAGAACTTCATTGACATATCTATATAGATTACCATATGAAGTTTTACAGCTAGTCACTCCAATGAACTAGTTCCCTTAACTAGCATCCATGTTTATCTCCGGACATCCCAATGTCACCAGCCAGTGAGAATCAGCTGATTAGAGAATAACCCATGCTAGTCTCAACAGAATTGATAATGTCCGTTTTTATCAATTCATCGACTAAGGATATTTTCAATACTTCACAATTGCACATTTAGAGATAATCACTAGTTGTGATCCCATCATAAATTCTCTTATGCTGTGAATTGTATTGCGGACATTCAGTAGATGAGTTTAAGATCCCAATCAAATACACAAACATGTATACTCAAATAGTAAATTATCATTTATTAAAATGAATATTTACAATCATAAGGCGTTGCCTTAGGACACTTCTCTCATATCACTAACATTTGGGAGTTACCTTCTTCCTTCCATCAATTGCATTTTCTCTCCTCCTCCTTCCTCATTCTAGCCGAACACCAAGGTAAGACTCCCTCATCTGTGGTATAATAGTTCCTTTTGGATTTTAGCATAATATGAAGTTGTTTGAGATTTTATGTTGGAAAAAAAAAGAAAAGAAGGCATGAACCCCACATAGGTTTCGGCCACTAGGGTTTTTGAGTCCATGATGATGCTAAAAATCTCTATTATGTTTTCTAATGTGTCCTCATGATGTTTATAGATTAAATATAATTTTTGAGAATTTTTGGGGTACCCTAGGATCCCCTAGGGTTTCGGCCATCTCATGAATCCATGGGTAGGGATGAATCTAAACCCTCAAGCATGTGTTTTGTGTATTATCATGATATAAGGGAGATTGAGGGGGACATATGTGAAATTTTACAAGTCTTTGTGACCCCCACAAGTTTCGGCCAAGTTGGATCTAGGGCAAAAAGTTAGGGATTCCCTCAAGCAATGGGGTCCCAATGGCTCTATGGTAAAGTATGTTTTGTGTTAATGTTTGATTGGGGTTTTCATGGAATTTTCCATGCACCCATGGCCTTGTAGGGTTTCAGCCAACACAAGGAAAGAGGGCTAAAGGTTAGGGACAACCCTAATTATGAGCCCTAATGGCCTCCCATGGTCTTATAAGTAAAGTATGGTTGGTTCTTTACCTTATGCTATTTGACATGTTAATTGAATGATGGAACCCATCCCTATAGGTTTCGGCCAAGCAAAGGAATGTAGGGTTTGGATGGGGTTAGGGTTTGAAGAATGATGATTTATGCTTTACCATGAAGTATATATATGTAGGTATCAAGGTTCAAGCATGTGGTAGAACTTAAGTTACCTATAACCCTAACCTTAAGCACCATGTTTTATGTTTGTATGTTTATGATTGGATGTCATGCTTAATAGGGTTTAATTATGAATGTCTTATGTCCTATGCCATGTACTTGAATGGTAGGTAGTATGTTTATGGAAGTCCTACCTATGCATGCTTGAGATAGATCCCATGCTTATGTACGAAATGCAATGTTTACCTTATGCATCATGATCATGCAAGTTCTATGGATTAGATAAATGTCTATGCAAGCGTGCCATGTTCAATGAATGTAATGCAATGCTTACCTTATATGCCATGATTATGCAAACACTAGGAATAAGAATGATGGTTACGTAAGTAGGCTATGTTCTATGAATAAAGATGCATGTTATGATTATAATAATGATGCATGTTATATTTATGAATGAAAGTGCATGCTATGTTTTATGAATAAAGATGCATGCCATGTTATGAATGACGACACGGTTGATGGTTGACGGTACGACGGTACGACGGTCGTGAGACCGGTAAATGGGCCGGTAGACGGGCCGGGTCGTTACACATGCTATGTTTATGAATGAAGATACATGCCATGTTATGAATGAAGATGCATGCCATGTTTTATGAATGAAGAGGTATGCCATGTCTTATGAATGATGAAGCATGTAAAGTATTTTACTTTATGAATGGGCTTGTACCGGACCGAAGTATGGGTCCAAGGGATGGGCACCTTAAGAACGCCCCAGTTCTGGACTACCGACTATGCTGTCCACGGTTCTGGCACTACCGAAGCTATGCAACAGGGATGGGCACCTTAAGAACGCCCTGGTTCTGGGACTACCGACTATGCTGTCCTTACCCTAGTAGGTCGCGGCTCGCTACCTCGTATCTACTTAGGGATGCGCGCTTATGATGTATGTATGTGGTACAAGCCGGGGACCCCCAATGATGATATGATGATGTTTAAGTATTTAAAAGTATGTTTTAAAAAGTTAAGCATCCTATGTATATGCATTAGACTCATGCATTCATGTATTGCATTATGCCATGCTATTCATGTCTTATACTTATGTCCATGTCAAGAAATAAGCATGATAGTAAACGATTTATGCTCATGATTATGTTAAGAAGATGCCCTATGATATGATGGAAAGTAGGCTTTTGTTTATGCCATACAGGTTAGTTCATGCTTTATGTTTATGTTTATGCCATGTATAATGCATGTTAAGAATGCTTCTTTATGTTTATGTTTATGCCATGTATCATGCATATTAAGAATGTTTCTTTATGTTTATGTTTATGCATGTATCATGCATGTTAAGAATGCTTCTTTATGTTTATGTTTATGCCATGTATCATGCATATTAAGAATGTTTCTTTATGTTTATGTTTATGCCATGTATCATGCATGTTAAGAATGCTTCTTTATGTTTATGTTTATGCCATGTATCATGCATGTTGAGAATGCTTCTTTATGTTTATGCTTATGCCATGTTCCATGCATGTTAAGAATGTTTCCTTATGTTTAAGTCTATGTCATGTACTAGGCTATGCTAAATTGAATTATGTTCGAGTTATGTTTATGTTTCATGTGTTTATGATTAAGTGATGAATGGTTTTAGTGAGTAGGAAAGAGTCTTACTAAGCCTGTGTGCTTATAGTCTTATTTCCTTATACCGCAGATCACGCAAGGGGACTGTAAGGAAGCAGCAGGAGGGCAAGAATGCATGTGTGTGGTAGTGACGTGGCCAAGAAAATAATATGTTTACTCGTTTTATGCTAGAACTCTATCTTTACTACTTATGTGTTTGAATGGTGACTTATGAAACTCTATGACATGATGTAAAGTATGATATGATGCTAAGTACAAAGTTAATATGCCAAGTTCCCATGTCATTATGTTAAGAATGGTAGTAGGGCATGTATGTGTAAGTCTTAAAGTTATTCCGCTGCCTTATGATGTCTACATGCCCAAGTATGTTAACGTAACGCCGCTTTATGAAAAAAAAAGCGGGCGTTACATTTTGGACCCCAATTATAAACACAAAAATTGGCGATCCACTCGTCATCTTTTCGCGGTCGTTTGGTTAGGAGAATTACAAGGCTCGATCTTTGTGATTGGCCAAGTTGTAATTTGTACCGAATGATACGATGACAAGATGGTTGTTGGGAGACGGGTCTCCATTCGGATTATTTTTTAATCCGTAGAAATGGAGAGGTCACTCAAGGATGACCAAGTATTCGCTAGGGAAACCCACCGAGCCGGTTCCAACACAAGGGAGGAAGAAGAAGATATCTCTTCTCTTTCCTAGGGTTTCGGCCAAGCTAGGGTTGAGAAGAATGTGCCTTGGTGACTCCGGGTCTTGGTAGATCGTCGGCCACACAACGTCCGAGAGGGGAGGGTCATACGATAAATGATCACGAGGTAACGAGAGGTATATCTTCTCCGACAGCTCGTTTGTTTTTCTATTATTGCATGTGTGTTTTTGATTAATTATCATGGTTTAATTATTTATTAATTAATATTGATAATTAATTATGTCATGGACCCCGATAATAAATACAAAAATCGGTGATCCACTCGTCGTCTTTTCCGCGACCAATTGGTTAGGCGAGTTACAAGGCTTAACTGCCAATTTTGGTTAAGTTGTAAATCAAACCAATTAGTACGACGACGAGACGGTTGTTTGGGAGATTGGTCTCCATTCGGGTTAAATTTTTAATCCAGAGACATGGAGAGGTCTCTCATGGATGACCAGGTATTTGCTTAGGAAGCCAGCCGAGCCATACCCCAACATGACTCTTTCTAGTCCATATCGTATATGGTGTCTTTATGACGACCTTTGATGGAGCTCGGTTAAGTGTGAAAAGAGATGTCTCTAGAGCAAATCCCAAGAATGAAGTAGGAAGATCTGTCTAACTCATCATTGATCGTACCATATCTAATAGGGTACGATTTCTCCGCTCGAACACACCATTCCACTGTGGTGTTTCAGGTGGAGTGAGTTGGGATATGATCTCACACTCAGCTAGATGGTCACGAAACTCTTGGCTAAGGTAGTCACCACCTCGATCTGATCGAAGTATCTTAATATTCTTGCCAAGTTAGTTTTGTACTTCACTTTTGAATTCTTTGAACTTTTCAAAGAATTCCAATTTGTGTTTCATGAGATACACATAGCCGTATCTACTGATATCATCAGTGAAAGTGATGAAGTACGGAAAGCCTTCTCTAGCTGTGACATTGAAAGAGTCACATACATCAGTATGCATGAGTCATAACAAGTCTATCGCTCTTTCACCATGTCCACTAAATAGAGTCTTGGTCATCTTGCCTAGAAGACAAGATTCATATGTCTCATATGATTCAAAATCAAATGAGTCCAGTAATCCATCCTTATGGAGCTGGGATATGCGACTCTCATTTATATGTCCTAAGCGACAATGCCAGAGATACGTTTGGTTCAAATCATTTGGTTTGAATCATTATGTATTTATATTATAGATTGAGTTCTCTAAGTCTAGAACATAGAGTCCATTCATAAGTGGTGCACTACAATAGAACATGTCATTTAACATTATAGAATAACATTTGTCCTTTATGATAAATGAAAAGCCTTTCTTATCCAAACAAGATACAGAAATTATATTCTTAGTTAGTGCAGGTACATAAAAGCACTCCTCTAGTTCTTGGATAAGTCTAGTGGGCAAAGATAAGGAATATGTTCCTACAGCTATAGCAGCAACCTTGCGTCATTGCCTACTCGTAGGTCCACTTCACCCTTTGTCAACGATCTAGCTCTTCGAAGGCCCTGCACATTAGTACAAATGTGAGATGTACAACCGGTATCTAATACACAAGAAGAAGAAATAGATAGATTGACTTCTATAACAAAAATACCTTAGACAGAAGTCTCACTTTTTTTTTCCTTTTTACTTCCTCTAGGTAGATTTTGCAATTCTGCTTCCAATGTTCGGTCTCACCACAGTGGAAGCAGGTCCCTTCCTTAGACACCCTACCTTTGGCCTTCAGTGCAGTAAAGTTGGTCTTGCCTTTGGCTTGGGTCTTACCCTTACCCTTAGGTTTCCATTTGCCTTTGCATTTTGTACCATCAGTACATTACTGGTCTTGGTTTTCTTGAGATTGAGTTCAGCAATTCTCAACATGCTGAGCATCTCAGGCAATGGCTTGTCAATTTCATTCATGTTATAGTTCATGGCAAATTGACTATACCCTTCTGACAACGATTGTAGGATAAGGTCTGTGGCCAATTCTTTGCCTAGTGAAAATCCCAATCATTCAAGGTTCTCGATATACCCAATCATCTTGAGTATGTGAGTTCCTACAGGAGTTCCTTCTTGCATCTTGCATGCAAAAAGGGTCTTAGACACCTCAAACCGCTTGTGCCTAGCTTGCTCTTGATATAGTTGTTTTAGGTGCTCAACCATATCATGTGCATCCATGTTCTCATGTTGCTTCTGAAGCTTAGAGTTTATGGTGGCAAGCATGAGGCATGTACATCGAGTGCATCATCCTGATACTTCTTGTAAGCATCTTTTTCTGTACGGGTAGCGGTAGTGGCGGTGCTTCTAGAAGAGTTGCTCTAGGACGTACAACTTTCATTCCTGCTTGAGGGTGATGCTCAAGTTTCTGTACCAGTCCAGGAAATTAGCTCCGTTGAGCTTGTCCTTCTCAAGGATGGATCGCAGAGAGAGTATTTAACGTATTAGATGACATGGTAATCTACAATAGTAAAACATACAGAAATAAGTATCATATCTAGATCATTTAATTAGGTCTTTAATTAAATGATACTCCCACTTAATCGTAGAGCTTTGATAGGGGATAGTCATGGATGTTGGCTGATGGGTAAAGCATGGCAGGTTTCCTAAGGGAATACTTGGTCATCCTTAAGAGACCTCTCCATGTCTATGGATTAAAAATTAATCTTAATGGAGACCCGTCTCCCAAACGACTATCTCATCATCGTATCAATTGGTTCGAATTACAACTTAGCCAATCTCAATGATCGAGCCTTGTAATTCGCCTAACCAATCGACTACGGAAATGACGATAAGTGGATCATCAATTTTTGTATTTATTGTCGGGTTTAATTAATTAATTATCAACAATAATTTACAAATAATTATGAACATGATAATTAATTAATCTGCACATAAAATGATATAACTAATCAAGGGAGCCAAGAGAGAAATATACCTCTCTTTACCTCGTAGTCTTCTACATTATGTCCCTTCCCTCTTGGATGTCGTGTGGGCGACGAGCTACCAAGAACCGGAATCACCAAGAGACACCCAACACAACCTTCTTCTCCTCTTAGCTGAAACCCTAGGATAGGGCTCTTGCTGGCAAGCCTCCTCTCTTGTGCCGCCAACCACTCCAATGCCTCAAAGGTGCGCCGGCCACAGGTTTTTTGATCGGAGAAGACAATGGAAGATGAAGAAGTGGAAGAGGAAGGAAGAAGACTTCTTCCCCAAAACCCGCCGACCTTTCCTCCTTTTTCTCTTCACCGTCGGCGCCGAAAGTCCCAATCCTTGCCTCTGGCCAACCACTTGACTCCCCTATGTCGTGCTCGCACACGAGAAGGAGAAGAGAGGAAGGAAACAAGAGATAGACAAGCTTTCTCCTCTTCCCAATCCTTGCTTCTCTTCTTCTTCCCTACCGGCGCTGCCCAACCCTAGGAGCGAGAGAGTGGAAGAGAGAATAGGAGAGAGACACCCCGGGTTTGTTGTGTGTTGGATTAGCCTTGGTTTCATGATTCCATGGGGTATATATAGGGCTAAGGTAGGGACCAAGTGGAGGAGTTGGGTCTTGGCCCGCTAATGGATTCAAATCTGATCCATTAATGAAGATCCATTCCACTAAAGGATCTCCATTGAACTTCCTCACCAACCCCCATATTTTCATAAGGGCTCCACCTATTCTGAGTACATCCATCTCCCCGTGTTTAAGATATCGAATGCCCGCGATTAATTTAAATTACTGATAATTTTAATTAATCAACTTCTAACTCCTTGACTAGTACCACTCAACCTTATCATCATGTTGGATCAAATCCACCTGAAAGGTTTAACATGATGAACCTTATGAGCTCATCAAGGGGGCATCATCATCCCGACATACCACGACACAGATTCCGTCAATAATCATTGGCACACCATGTAATTAATATTATTTCCCAACTTACCGGGCCTATCGATTTAGCAGAATAAATCTCACCCATTGGTAAATCAAAGAAATAAAATACTAAATACATATACCCGTTATTATATCGGGATTTAGAGATTGTACTCCATAATATTCTGAGGTTGGATCCAATTATTATGTCAGTACAAATTGGATCACCTCTATTTTCGTCCTGCTCAATGCACACAATGCACACTAGTGTAATTCTATGGTCAAGACAAACCATACATAATTACACTACAACCATCCTGATGATTTGTCCACACAATCTCGGTTGTGAGCCTCTACTTATACTATGCAAGGGACTAATAACATTATCTTCAGTGTGTCACCACACACCATGTTATCTACAATGCAGAGTATGAGACTGTTATCCATATACTAATTTAAACATGCAACTGTGTTATTGTTGTTGGTGCAAGATGCATCAGTGATGTCCTCCTCTAAGTGTTTCAGTGTTTGACAATATGCTTAAGTCAGTGATACATTAAACAAGGGAAGGGTAGTCAAGAAAACTGGACCAAAGTGATGAAAAGTCCTAGTTAACCTACGCACTAAGTCCTGGTTCGTGGAATTGGGCACTAAGTCATGGCCGAGGGCTGGGCACCGAAGTCTTGGTCCAAGGGATTGAGCAACATAGCTGAGCGATGACTAAGGACGGAAGTAGAGATGGGTCGAGGTTCGGACGTCTCGAGATCCGAGAGTATCGAAGGCTAAGTAAAAGTCCAACCGGATGGGCCGGGTGGCAACCGTCTCCTGAGAGGAGTAGGTGAAAGGCACGTTCCCGGGGGTGAGAACTTAGGCGTCGATTCGACCTAGGGTTTTGCAAAAACCCGAAGTCAGAACCAAACCCTTAAGGCTAAGGATATATATGTGTTTGCTTGTATTTATGTATCTTGCAGGTACCTAAAATTGAATACAAAGCAGGTGAACAAGCTGCTAGGCGCCTGATATGACCCAAAATAGATGTCACGAATGTGAGCCTCAAATTTAGAAATTTATAAGGCTAAAAACCCTTTGGCTAACAAAGATTAAACGTAGTAGAGGGGCCTCAGGTCATATTTTTCTAAGGACTAGTTGAATGAATGTTTAACTCGAGCTTGCAAGTTCATTTGTCGTTTGAATGTTTTGGGTTTTCTAATAAAATGGGGGTTATGTGATAAGGAAATGAAATGATGATATGAAATAACACTTGGAACAAAATAGGCTTAACTAAGCAAGGTAATCAACTAAGGAAGTGCAAGAACTAAACTTAATCTAATTGACAATTGACCACGTAAATTCAAACTATAGAATTGAACTTAAAGAACTAATTGCAGAGAGTAAATTGCAGAGAACTAATTGCATGAAAATAATTGTAGATTAAAGAAAGCTAGATCAAAACTTGGCTTAAGCACATGGCTTGAAGTCTAATGGTGACAACTAGAACAACTTGAAGAAATGCATGTTTAAAACCAAAATAAACCTAATTAATACATCAAATCAGTTCATCACAAGACCTCCCTTTGCCGTCACACAAAGGATGTGCTATGAACCCCCTAGCTCAAAGATCAACGAAGAAGAAAAAACTTCCTAGCTCAATTCTGGTTCTGCTCTTCCTGATCGGTCAACCCGACCGATCAGGCCTTCCTCTGATCGGTCAAGGGACCGATCAGAGTCCTCTCTTGTAATGCCCGACCTTATATCTACCCTAAAGGCAGGGTTACGGGTCCATACATTCATATCATTTACCATGTTAAGCATGTATATCAAGTAGAACAATTACCATGCAGGAATAGTAGTAAGCATGCTTGAGCAAAAACCTATCAGATGTCGACATGCATTTACAACATAATAGCAAATCATTTAACTTCGTAGTTTACTGGTCTAAACATGGTTTGAGCAAGATAGAGCATGGCATAATCTAAACATAACTTACTACAAGTGATCCAATTAAACACTATAGCATGGAATCTCAAGTAAGAATGTAGCATGAGTTATCTAACATAGCATAGGTTCCATAACTCTAACTTGACCAACAGTAGAGTAGACATAGTCATCACACAATCAATATATAGTAATACAACTTGTAATCTTTTAGAGGAAGCAATTTGGATTCTAAACAAAATGGTAGATAAGAATCCTTCTTTCTTTCCCGAGCCATCACCACACACATCTCTTAGCTTTCCCTCTGCCTCTTCCTTTAGTTCAAGTATTTCTTACCGCTATCTGCAGCATAAGAAAACAACATGAAACTAGTAAGCAAAACATGCTTAGTAAGAATCCGGGCCTACTCGCAAAATCCGTACCGATACATCATATCATGTACACAGTAATCAAGATGGAATTATAAGCATCATAAGCATCACATCCAATATTTCTCAGTGCTTGCATCATAAGCTTCACATCAAATATTTCTAAGTGCTTTACAGAACAAGATCATTACATAATGAGAAAATGTTTTCAAAAGGTTCCATAAAGGTAAATACTTAAAAATATAATATCATCTAGGGCCCAGTTGTAGTACCACATCAAGCGCGTTCCCTAATGAGTTGGGGTAGCGAGCCACCAATCTAATTAGGGCAGGACCCTTCCGTCCTACCAATGCCATGACCTTCAGTTAACATGCACATTGGATTTGTTTAACGACCCCCTTCCGAGTCGGGTACACAACTTTCAAAGTAATGTATCTTAACATGTAATTACATATACATGCATATGCTTAAAGGTACTCCTAATAACATCTTCAAGGGACACACCACTCTTCAAGGGTGCTCATGATCCCCTAGGGACACACCACACATTTAGGGGTGCTCTTGATCCCAATTTCAATAGAGTATCCTTTTTCAAGCATATTATCAAACACATCATGTTCATATCATCAAGGTGCCCCATGGGCTATAAGGCATGCTTTTATACCTAACAAGATAGGTCACATAAATTATACACACATCATATAAGTGGTAGCATGCTTCATGGTTTCATTAAGTACTTCCCAACCCTAGAACTAGGGTTGGCCGAAAGTCACAGGTAAAGGAGTTTGGTTTTCCAATCAAGCATTCATTCAAGCATTCTTACAAACACCTCACCTATACTTATTAAGCATGGATATATCATAAGGAAAATCATACCACCTTAAACCCTTATTCCCCTAGGGTTGGCCGAAACCTTGTAGGGTAGAGTAGGCTAGGTTTTTGACATCCAATCTTCACACAAACATTTACACAAATATTTGATCTACAATACGAATCATGGGAACATAATAGGATAGCAAGCAACTCAAAAGCCCTAATTTATTCCTCTTTGGCCGAAAGTTGTAGGTGGCTAAACCCTAATTTTTGTTATCACAACATGATGGAAAGTCATCATACATAGGTACCCTAAGTTCCTAGGGATCTTCTCATGCAACAAAAAGTAACCAAGACCCAAGGCTTGGTGGTGGCCGAAACCTTATAGGGTACCAAACCCTAATTTTTGTCCTTCCAAAAATTTGGAAACAACACATATGTGTATAAAATCCCTAGGGGTACTAGCATGCATCAAGGTTTGATCAAAAACCCATCTCTTGGACCCCTTACAAGGGGTGGCCGAAACCCTCTACAAGGAAAAACCCTAGGTTTTGTTCTTGACACCATGAAGAAAAATCCATCTACATGTATACCTTAAGTCTCAAGGTCTTCCCATGCATCAAGGAAGGAACCAAAGCCTCCCTTGAAGGTGTTGGCCGAAATTTACAAGAAGGAAAACACCCATTTCAAAATCAATCAAAGCATGGAAATCACACAAGAACGATTACACTGCAGGCGAGAGGACACTTACATCCTTGCGCTGGAATTTCACCTTCTCTTTAAACGTAGGGTACCCTAGACTTGGAGGGCAAGTGAAAATCCTTTTCAAATCTTCTCTAGGGCTCCTTGGATTTAGTAGGGGGTAAGAACCTTCAAAGGGTCCTCTTCCTTTCAAATTCCCTAGGGTTAGCACCCTAGGGTGTTGATTTTCGAAAATGGAAAGGGAGAGGGTTCTTCTTGATTTTCGAAAATGAAGTGGGGAAGAAGAAGGAAAAAGTGTAACTTCCTTTCCCCCTCTCTTATTTATACTCTTCTCATGAAGAGGTATGTCTCTTCGTTTCCCTCAATTTAACAAGAATGTTTCTTGTTCTTTCTACAAGAATATTGCTTGGTTCATTGGTTATGACATGGTGAGTGTACCTAGGAGGTTCAAGGTTCAATCCATGCTTCCTCCTTTCTACCTCTTCTTTTTATCACAATTTGCACTAATCCATATCAAAGCCCATTAAGCCAAGCCCATCATGAAATTTCATAATATTAATAATATTTCATGGATTCATAATATTTCATAATATCCCATAAATATTATTTCATAATATTTTTAATATTCCATATTGATGAATATGATATTTCATGCATTCATGACATTTCATAGCATGTGATTGCATGAAATTTATATCATTTCATTATAACCATTTTTCATACATTGTCATGATTTTACATTGAAAAATTTGGGGTGTTACATCTCTGTCCGATCAACTCGATTGGTTAGAAGCTGAATCCCGTGATCTTCTCCTTACGCTGAGTGTCAATCTCGTTCAGACACCCTCAAATTACTTCAGAGAACCCCTCTGAAGCTCTGATGGCATCAGCTCGATGAAGACAGCCGCGATCGGATGAAGAATTCAGTGGATTAGAGCTCCAGCGAAACCCTCTCCAAAGCTCCTCTCAGCTGCGTGATTTAGTCAGCAAAACTGAACTGGAATCCTTACCACCGCGATCTGAGATCTTGACGACAAGTGACTTGATGTGGCCGCGCGATCGGGAAAAGAAATTGCAAAGAAAACGATGAAGAAGAACTGGAGAAACGCGATTTGAAAACTCTGCTACTGAAGAACTGGCGAAGACGCGACGATGAAGAACTGGCGAGGGAATTCCCTTTTAATTAAAACCATTTGAAATTGAATGGCTATGATTGTCCCGATCTCATCCAACGGTCGGATCTGCTCCGATCTGAACCAAACTCCCCAGATCTCGATCAATGGTCCTGATCTACCTGTCCTTAACTCGGATCAACCAGATCTGTGGCGGATGGCTCAGATCATCCCTTCTATTGCTTGGATGGTTTAGAACATCTTGAGCTTGATCCAACGGTCAGATGTGCTCCGATTGGGTTCAAACTTTCAAATCTTGATTTAGGGTCCTGATTAGCCCTATCCTAAACTTGGATTGATCAGAAACTCATAAATGGCTTAGATCTAGCCGTTCTCTTGAATGGACGGCTCATATTATTCCGATGCTTGATCCCTTTTATCCGGATCCAATTCTGGCTCAAATCTGGTCCAATCTGATCTAGGTCCATGATCATTTGAAGCCTACAAAATTAGATTCACAATTTAGTGCTAAAATATCTCAAATATACAAAGATTTGAATTAAAATCCAAAATAGAAGAAATACATGAAACCTAATATAAATGCAAACTTAAGCATATAAAATGTGGATCAAACATAGATTTTAGAGCCTAAAATAATCAGCAAAATGGTAGTTATCAGCGCCCCCATCAAACAGGGCACCTCAATGAACCAGGCACCTCATTGATACAGGCGCCTGAATGGATCAGGCGCCTGCTTCAACATAGGCGCCCTGGACTGGGGTTTATCAGCTTTGCGAGTTCAACGCGAGGATGAGCTTTGACCAAGGTTTGTGAGGCACCCCATAGCATCACGGACGCCCTAGACAAGGCTATAAAAGGGGCGTCGACCCCTCAACTCAGAATAACATTTCAAGATCATTCTGAGTCTTTCAATTGACGACAAAGTGCTAATGGTGAAGCTTTGCGACCAACGAGGCTCCGGGAGGAAGTGCGCGACACTTCGGAGATCCAGTCGGCCGAGTCTTCGACTCTTTTATTTTGGTTTGAATTTACAATTCAGCAGTTATTTTATATATCTTTTTTATTGTAATTTATGCACTATACGACTGGTTTCTCCGCCTTCGGAAAGTCCGGAAAGGAGACCATTAGTGGACTGGCGTTCCCGTGCTTAGGCCTTGGATGTACTGACCCTGGGGGGTTGGGAACCAAGTAAAAATCCCGTGTGCACTTTGTTTGTTCGTTCGTTCTTTCTATTTTCCGCTGTGCTACTAACTCCGTGTCCAGAACGAACCGAAAATTTTACGAAGTTTCCGCGAAGGTTTTTCGAGTCGATATTCACCCCCCTCTATCGACGGCACTAGTCCCACAAGTGGTACCAGAGCCTGGTCGATCTTCAACGGACTAACAAATGATGGAGCAAAGACGCCAGGAATTGAGGGGGAGCCTAGGGGTGAATCAGTACAATTTTATTTTAAATGTCAATTTTTAAATTTCATATTACTTGATTTAAGTGCAGGGAGAGAGGACACTATAAAAATTAGTGTCCTACTTCTAAGACTCGGTCTACATCCCCGACGACAATGGAAGTACCAGAACCAGGAGTCTGGAGGGACAAGAGCCACATACAGTGCTTCAAATGTGAAAAGTATGGACACTACAAGAATAAGTGTACAGCAAAGGTACACAAAATTTATGTTCCGAAAAATCTTCAAATTCCTGCACTATCCTATGTAGATAGCTTAGATAATGTCTCTGAAAAATTAAACTTTGTAAATAATCAAATCAATATTTTGCATGATCAGTTACAAAATGTAGATAATGTTAAAATATCATAAATCAACTGTTTAATCCTTAATGTTAATTCAATAATTTCTAAAATTAATTCTGATATTAATTCTAATATTAATTATAATAATCCTGAAATTATTTCTGAAAATCTTAGGGATAATTATGAAATTATTTCTGAAAATCTTAGGGATAATCCTGAAATTATTTCTGAAAATCTTAAGGATAATCCTGAAATTATTTTTGAAAATCTTAAGGATAACATTGAAAATATTTCTGAAGATTTTTCTAAGGATAATGAGGATATTTCTGAGGATAGTGGAAATGAAATTCTTTTAGATAATAATTTAATTATTTTCTTGAATAATCCTGAAACATTAACTAGTAGCCCAAATTACTCCACCTATTATAAAGATGTAGAAGGATATAATCATGATGACGAGAATGAGGAGGAGATTGAATTTTCTACAATCAAGGCTATAGTTAATAAATGTTACAAAAATTCAGACAAATCAAAATTATTAGAAAAACTTGAGAAATTAGATAAAGAAGAAATAGTAGATGAGTCAGAAATTTTTGAAATCATGAAAATGATAAAATTAAACCAACAACTTTTAATTAACCCAGAAATTTTGAAACTTAAATGAAGTTAAATCTTAAAAACTTTAATTAACTTTTAATCAATTAATCCTTAATTAATTCAAATTCAATTAATCCTTAATTAATTCAAATTCAATTAACCCTTAATTAATTTAAATTTTTACCTTAATTATTTCAACCTTAAATAATCGTTAATTAATTTAATTTTAATTAATCCTTAATTAACTTAATGTTAATTAATTAATCCTTAATTAAATTAATGTTAATTAACCCTTAATTAATTTAATTTTAATTAATCATTAATTAATTTAATTAAATTAACTTTATTTAATCCTTAATTAATTTTATTTTAATTAATCCATAATTAATTTAACTTTAATTAATTCTTAATAAATTTAATTTTAATTTATCCTTAATTAATTTAATGTTAATTAATTCTTAATTAATTCAACTTCAACTTTAATTAATTCTTAATTAATTCAACTTCAACTTTAATTAATTTAATATCAATTAACTTAAATCCAATTAATTCTCAAATAACTTAAACTCAAATTAAATAAAATCTTACCCAAACTGCAACAATTAAGTTAATAAAATTAAATATGTCAAAGTGGGTTGGCATATCAGCGGGTTCACACGACATGTATCAAATCGAGAAATTGATACATCATTAGAAACTTAAGTAAAATGATTTGAATTGTTTGACTCATGCATAACTGTCATGCCATGCATCTGCTATTTTTTTTAATATATGTCATGTCATTCATGTTTAATTTTATAAATGATTTAGAACGGTTATAGGAAAAAGACTAGTTGAAACTTGAACAACCTAGTATAGGTGGAGGTGAGATGATAGTACGTTAGGGAAGCCCTTCTAATAAGGTAAAGTAAGGTAAGACGTACCCTACTTGGTCTGTTTAGTGTGGTGGAACTAGCCGAAGCTACCGATCCAAAATCTAAGCTAGTTAGACCAAAATTTTTCAAGAAGTAAATTTGAAAATGAATTTTCGAAAAAGGCTTTGTCGAGGAAAGGGTTGTTGCTCCAATAAGGCTACGGCCAAAGAAGGCCTCTGTGCATCGCCAAGACCAGGAAGTCGATTATCGAAAATCAAATTCAATGTACTATTTGATAAATTTGAATCTAACATAAGTTTTGATTAAATCTTAGATTTAACAATAAATTAAAAAAAATTACTCTAGCATCTCACCATACACCCATAAGGCAACCTTGCTTGCTTGTACTGAGACATCTAGAATGGTGAGATGTTAAGGACTAATAAATTGAAAAATATTTTTTTAAAATTATTTTCCAAAATTCTTAGAATATTTTTCTAAAAATCTATTTTCAAAATAGTGCTTTAACATAATAATGTTTTTATGGATTTCATGCTTGTCTGATTGTTTATACATATTATACATTTTCAAAATTATATCTTTTTGAAAAATTGTTTGACCTACACAATTAGACACAAGCCTCTTAGGTCAACACTAAAGTTCTTGAAGACACTTTGATAGAGTCAAATGATGTTGGTGTCAGGGGGAGTTTTTTTAAAGTTTTTTTTGGATCTTTCGAAAATTATGCTGAAAAAACCACTATCATCTCAAAGTGTTTTTCGAAAAGTATGCTTTAAGTGCTTTAAATCACTGTCATGTATGTTTTCGAAAAGACTTATGCTTTAAAAATTATCTTCATTTCAAATTGAATTTTCTAAAATTATCTTCTTGAAAATTGCCATACTGTCATTCAAAACTATTCTTTTAATTTTAATAAACCCTAAAGATATAGAGGAAATCTTCTTTATGATCTACAAGGACTCCTAAGATGTGTCAAATTTAGGGGGAGTCTAAGTCAAAAGAAAATTGTCTGACAAGTATTTTTTAAAAAAAAATTCTGGCAATTATTTTTGAAATTATTAAATAATTCTTTTGATCTGAATCAAATCCTAAAGACTCAGAGGAAGAGTACCTGTGGTCAACAAGCCTCCTAGGACTGGGTCAAGTTTAGGGGGAGATCAAATTAAAAGAGTTATTGAACATTTCAAAATAATATGTTGTCATGCACGATATTTTCAAAATCCTGTTGAAAGCATAAATAATTTATCTTTCAAAATACTATTAGTTTGCTTTTTCAAAAAAATTTTGTGGCATATAAAATCTTTTTTAAATTCTCTTTGAAATAAAATTTAATTGAGTTTGGAGAATTTCCAGGATACTTAGGGAAATGTCCTTGTAGTTAAAAAGGTTTCCTAGGATTGTGTCAGACTGGAAAAGAAACCAAGTCAAGTAAAATATTATGTTTTAAAAATATTATTTTTTTAAAAAAGTACCTTCAAAATATAAGTCAAGTAATATTTTTCAAAAGTACTTAAATTTTTCAAAAAGTTTATAATATTTTTCAAAAGTACTTATATTTTTCAAAAAATTCATAATATTATTCAAAAGTACTTATATTTTTCAAAAAGCTCAATATAATTTTCAAAAGTACTTGCATTTTTTGAAGCTCAATATATTTTTGCAAAAGTACTTGTATTTTTAGAAGCTCAATATATTTTTTCAAAAGTACTTGCATTTTTCAAAAGCTCAATAGATTTTTGAAAAAGTACTTGCAATTTTCAGAAGCTCAATATATTTTTTCAAAAGTACTTGCCTTTTTCAAAAGCTCAATAGATTTTTCAAAAGTACTTGGATTTTTCAAAATATTCAAAATATTTTTCAAAGTATAGATTTGTCAAAGTACAAACTTTTCAAAGGAAAAATATCTTTGAATGTACAAGTTTTTGCACAATATTTTTCAAAATATTCTTTTAAAAGTGCAAAAATCTCTAGGTGAAATATTTTTGAAAAGTGTATATTGTTTATTCTTGAAAAGTGCATATTTTTCTAAGTAAAAACCTTTTATGTGTACAATTCCTCTCTCAATTGAAAATTTTTCTAAGGCAATATTTTTCCAAGTGGAAAATTTTCTAACTTTTCTGAAAGTTCAAAATATTTTCCTACAAATACAAAATATTTCTCCAAATTGCACAATACTTTTTCAAAACGGATTTTCTTGTGCAATTTAAGTAAAAGTAATTTTCTGTTGGTGCAATTGTTTAGTTAACGAGCTCTTTTACTAAGCTTTAAAAGATTTATACTATGTATTTTCAAAAGGAAAAATGTTGGTGCAAGTGTTTTGGTGATGTTTGATGTATGACAAAGGGGGAGAGTACGCTTATGTTAGAAATTTTTGTTTTCTTTTACCAAAGGATCAAATGAAATCAAAATGTTTTTTTCAAAAAAGGGGTAGAGTGAGCTAAAGATAGAATTTTCTCACAAAGGATCAAAATATATTTTCAAAGCTTAGATTATTTTTTTATTTTATACAATGATTTATAACTTAGCCCCTTCTGTCAATCTAACTTAAGATATTATCAAACATCAAAAAGGGGAGATTGTTGGTGCAAGATGCATCAGTGATGTCCTCCTCTAAGTGTTTCAATGTTTGATAATATGCTTAAGTCAGTGATACATTAAACAAGGGAAGGGTAGTCAAGAAAACTGGACCAAAGTGATGAAAAGTCCTAGTTAACCTAGGCACTAAGTCCTGGTTCGTGGAATTGGGCACTAAATCCTGGTCGAGGGCTGGGCACCGAAGTCTTGGTCCGAGAGATTGAGCAACTTAGCTGAGCGATGACTAAGGACAGAAGTAAAGATGGGTCGAGGTTCGGACGTTTCGAGATCCGAGAGTATCGAAGGCTAAGTAAAAGTCCATCCGGATGGGCCGGGTGGAAACCGTCTCCTGAGAGGAGTAGGTGAAAGGCGCGTTCCCGTGGGTGGGAACTTAGCCGTCGGATCGACCAAAGGTTTCGCAAAAACCCGAAGTCAGAACTAAACCCTTAAGGCTAAGGATATATATGTGTTTGCTTGTATTTATGTATCATGCAAGTACCTAAAATTGAAGACAAAGCAGGTGAACAAACACAACGCGGCTAGAAACCAAGCTGCTAGGCGCCCCCATCAAATAGGGTGCCTCAATGAACCAGGCACCTCATTGATACAGGTGCTTGAATGGATCAGGCGCCTCCTTCAACACAAGTGGCCTGGACTGGGGTTTATTAGCTTTGCGAGTTCAGCGCGAGGATGTACTTTGACCAAGGTTTGTGAGGCGCCCCATAGCATCACGGGCGCCCTAGACAAGGCTATAAAAGGGGCTTCGACCCCTCAACTCAGAATAACATTCCAAGATCATTCTGAGTCTTTCAAGTGACGACAAAGTGCTAACGGTGAAGCTCTGCGACGAAGGAGGCTTCGGGAGGAAGTGCACGGCACTTCAGAGATCCAGATCGGCCGAGTCTTCGACTCTTTTATTTTGGTTTGAATTTACAATTTAGCAGTTATTTTATATATCTTTTTGATTGAAATTTGTGCACTGTAAGATGGGTTTCTCCGCTTCCGAAAAGTCCGGAAAGGAGACAATTAGTGGACGGGCGTTCCCGTACTTAGGCCTTGGATATACTGACCCTGGGGGGTTGGGGACCAAGTAAAAATCCTGTGTGCACTTTGTTCGTTCGTTCATTCTTTCTATTTTCCGCTGTGCTACTAACTCCGTGTCTCGAACGAACTGAAAAGTTTATGAAGTTTCCGCGAAGTTTTTTCGAGTTGATATTCACCCCTCCCCCCTCTATCGACGGCACCGATCCCACAGTTGTGACTCTCTTTCAAAATGTGGATGTTTTATATAAAAGGGCAAATCTTTTAGTATACATCCTAACAATCTCCCACTTATACTCAAATACTCTGCTGTCCTCATACTGCCATATATCTAACTCCCATATCCTCCACATGCCAATCAAAAGCTCTCGTCGGAAGGGGCTTAGTGAAAGGATCCGCCAGGTTGTCATCCGATGCAATCTTGGCGACAGCTACTTCTCCTCGCTTTACGATTTCTCGTATCAGGTGGTAGTTGCGCTCTATGTGTTTACTCGCATTATGAGCATGTGGTTCCTTAGAGTTTGTAACTGCATCACTATTATCACAATAAATTGTGATAGATCTGGGCAAACCAGGAATCACATCCAATTCCATGATGAAGTTCCTGAGCCAAACAGCTTCCTTGGCTGCCTCTGAGGCTGCCACATATTCAGCTTCCATAATGGAGTCCGCCACACATTTCTGCTTGACACTCCTCCATAATATGGCTCCACCTCCTAAAGTAAACACAAACCCAGAGGTAGACTTACTCTTGTCCCTGTCCGACTGAAAATCTGAATCCGTGTAACCCACAGGTATTAATTGGTCTGCCCGATAAACCAGCATATAGTCCCTAGTCCGTCTCAGGTATTTCAGTATATGCTTTACCACAGTCCAATGTCCCTGTCCAGGGTTACTTTTGTAGGACCGATGCACGTGAGAGGGGGGGGTGAATCACGTGACTTTTAAAAAATTAAATCAGAGTGCTTTAAAAAGCGTGCACAGCGGAAATGAAAGAAACGAAAGATGAACACAAAAACACGAACGATTTTTACTTCGTTCGGAGCCTTCGTCGACTCCTACTCGAAGGCCCAGGTCCCTCGGACCTTTCCGTTGGGCAATCCACTAAAACTCTCTATCGGTCAACCCCGATAGAGCAGGCGAGTACAAATGAATTGAAAGTGTGACAATCCCACACTTTCAAGTAATTAAGTGCAACAATATATATATTGAAAAAATTAACTTTTTACCGACGTCCGGAGTAGGTCGACTCTTTCGGGGCAGCAGGACGTCGTCGGCTCGAAGTGTAGCGTTTCCGGAGCAAGGCGTGAGCGTAGAAGAACTTGAAAGCTTTGGAAGAAGTCTTGTTCCATGAAGAGGGTCGAGGCCCTCTTTATATAGGGCAGGGGGCGCCCGACATGCTCGGGGCGCCCCCCACGTGGCTCTCGATCCCGTGCGCCCTCCGGTCAAGGCTGATCTCTTCATCTTCGGGATCAGCTTTGACTGGGGCGCCCGACGCGCGCGGGGCGCCCAGTTTGACCAGTCAAGGCTTCATCTCCTTGGCTTCGCGAGGGCGAGCTTCGGCAGCAGGCAGTGAGGTGGCACAGGGGGCGCCCGATTTAAGCGGGGCGCCCCGAATAGCGCTGCTGTCGGGGCGTTTACCTCTCTGCGGACTTTGGGTTGACTATGGGGCGCCCGACACATCCGGGGCGCCCTTCTCAGCTACAACCTCACTCCTTTGAGGCTCTCTGAGCTGCAGAAACATAGTCCTTCGGTCCTGCATCCAGGGTTAGTCCAAAACAAGGCTAGCACAATTTTATATGGACTTAAATAAGATACAATTCTAAGTTAATTAGATCCTGTCTCCCAGACCAGGATCTAACCAGGACTCAACTTAGATCACCTAAATGGGTCTAAGTTGGACCGCGCCTAAAGTCCAAGATTGGACTCGTCCTCACTGGGTCGCTCCTCCAGTGACTTACCTTACTTACCCATTTTGCAGCTCTACTTGACTTCTTGACCCTACCAGGACTTCCTGCCAAGGCTCAACCACCTTGGTCTTCCTGCCAAGTCTCAACCAACTTGGTCTTCAGCCAGTTGTCAGGTCCCGCGGACCCAACTGGACTTCCCGCCAGGACTCAACCATCCTGGACTTCAGCCTGGTGTCTGGTCCTAAGTCTTTCAATCCTGCACACTTGGTAAAGAGGTTAAACACACACAACCCTAACTTTAACCACTTTGTCATACATCAAAACCCGAGTTTGACCGTTAGTGCAAACTGCACCAACAACTTTAATATCTGCTAACCATGCCCACGGTAAAGCAGATATCTGGTCTCGTACACAACATAGCATACATGAGGCTTCCAACAGCCGATGCATAAGGAACCGCCTTCATTTCGTCTATCTCCTTTGATGTTTTCAGACACATCTCCTTAGATAGAGAAACTCTATGCCTGAAAGGTAGAATGCATTTCTTGGAGTTTTCCTTGCTAAAATGAGCCAGGATAGTGTCTATGTATGAAGCTTGGGATAAGCACAATATCCTTTTCTGGCGATCCCTTATGACCTTGATCCCAAGGATGTGTCCCGCTTCTCCTAAGTCCTTCATATTGAACTGTTTGGACAACCATACCCTTATGTCTGAAAACACTTTTACATTGTTGCGAATGAGCAAAATGTCATCTACATAAAGTACAAGAAAAACTACTACATTTCCGTCACATCTCTTATATACACATGACTCATCCGGACTTTGAATAAATCCATATGACTAGATTACTTCATCAAAGTGGATGTTCCAAGATTGCCAAGCTTGCTTCAATCCATAAATTGACCGATTAAGTTTGCACACTAGATGATCTTTTCCCTTCGCAATGAATCCATTTGGTTGCTTCATGTAGATGGTCTCCTCAAGACTCCCGTTAACGAAAGTTGTCTTGACGTCCATCTGTCATACCTCATAGTCCATATGAGCGGCAATAGATAAGAGAATCCGGATAGACTTAAGCATGAGTACCGGCGAAAAGGTCTCCTCATAATCAATGCCCTCTTTCTGAGTATACCCTTTCGGAACAAGCCTAGCTTTGATGGTCTCAACCTTCCCATCTGATCCTCTGTTTCTCTTGTAGATCCACTTCCATCCAATGGCTTTTACACCATTGGGTGGTTCTACTAGCTCCTAGACATGAATAGAATCCATAGATTTTATCTCGGAATTCATTGCCCTTTGCCAAGAATTTGCATCCTTATCTTGGAAGGCCTCGTCATAGGTCCAAGGATCCGGTTCATGTTCACCAGGGACCAAGTCTGAAGACTCTCCCAAAAATATGAACCTCTCAGGTTGTCTAACAACCCTCCCACTGCGACGAGGTACCACCTGTGTATCTTCTGTGACACATGGTCCAGTGACTTGTGGTGTATCCTCTTGTACAGTTGGTACTAAGGTCTGAACGTCCCCTCTTAATGCTTCAAGCACAAGTCTACTTCTGGGCTTGTGGTTCATTACATAGTCTTCTTCTAAGAATCTGGCATTCGTGCTAACGATTATCTTCTAATCCTCAAGACTATAGAATAGACCACCCTTCGTCCCTTTAGGATAGCCTATGAACAAGCGTACTTCTGTACAAGATTCCAACTTATCAGTATCTCCCTTTAGGACATGTGCTGGACTACCCTAAATCTGAATATGTCCTAGACTAGGCTTTCGCCCAGTCCACAATTCTATGGGAGTAGAAGGGACTGACTTAGATGATACCATGTTTAGAATATATGTTGTCGTATCCAGAGCATATCCCCAGAACGAATCCGGCATCTCAGAGTAGCTCATCATTGACCTAACCATCTCCATAAGAATCTTATTCCTTCTTTATGCTACACCATTCTATTGGGGCGTGCCGGGTGTAGACAATTGGGATTGAATCCCAACCTCTGATAAATAAATCCTAAATTCTCCCAAGAGGTACTCATCACCATGATCTGATCGTAGTGTCTTGATAATTTTACCTTGACGTTTCTCCACATCAGCCTTGTATTCTTTGAACTTATCAAAGCATTCAGACTTGTGGCACATCAGGTAAATGTACCCATATATTGAATAATCGTCTATAAAAGTGACGATGTATTCAAAGCCACCATTAGCCTGGATGCATATAGGACCACATAAATCATAATGAACCAGTTCAAACACATCTTTGGCTCTATACCCCTTAGCCTTGAAAGGCCTCCTTGTCATCTTACCTTCCAAGAAAGACTCACAGGTTAAGAAGTCTTCCACCACCAATGAACCCAAGGGCCCATCGACTATCAACCTCTGAATCCTACTAAGGTTAATATGTCCAAGCCTAAGATGGCAAAGACATGTCTGATTCATTTTAGAAGGTTCCGTTCTCTTATTTTGGTTAGATGATGAGCTATTGGCCTCTATTTGCATCGTGGGAGTTTTTGGTTCTAGAGTATACAAATTGCCAATCACAGTACCCGAACAGATAATCTCTCTATTTCTCTTTATAACAACTATGTTATTAAAAGCAATAGAATATCCATCCTTTATTAATCTAGAAACCGAAATCAAGTTCATCCTAAAAGAGGGTACATATAAGAAATTTCTCAAAACGAAAGCTTTATTCCTATCAAACGATAAATAAATGTCTCCCACTACAACTACCGCCACCTCTATAGCATTACCCATGTAGACGATGATTTCCCCATCAGCTAGCCGTCAGGTTTCCTGAAACCCCTGCAAAGAGTTGCAATCATGATCAATGGCTCCCGTATCTACGCACCAGGTACCGGTAGATAGCACTGCTAAACATGTTTCAACGACTAAGCATGAAGAAATACCTTTGTCTTGATGACGAGGACAATTCGCCATGAAGCACTTGCCTCTCGGCTTCTTCACGCCAGTCTGAGGTCCCTACGATCCTGCTGCCTTCTTGGACCCACCTTGTTTCTTCTTCTTCTTGGCTTTTGGCACAAAAGTAGAAACCTTCTGAGTAACCAAGGCCTGAGAACTCTGACGAAAATGTCCCTCTACCGCCTGGAGTTCTCCTAGTAGTTCCCCCAACGTATACTCATGCTTATTCATATTGTAGTTAAGTCGGAACTGCTCAAAACTCCTAGGCAAAGACTGGAGTATAATATCGACCTGGGTTTCCCCGTCGATCTATTCTCCAAGTACCTCAATCTCATTGATGTGAGCCATCATCTTAAGGACATAATCCCTCACGGGTGTCCCTTCGACCATGGTAGTCGTCATCAAGTTCTTCATCGTAACCTGCCTAGCGGCCCGACCCTGGAGCCCAAAGAGCTCCTTGAGGTTCTGCATCATATCATAAGCAATGGGCATTGCCTGATGCTGATGTTGTAATACATTCGACATAGATGCAAGAATGTAGCACTGCGCCATCTCATCTGCCATGACCCACTTCTTATAGCGCTCCCTCTACTCTTCACCAGAGTTCTCGCGAGGCTTTTTAGGGCACTCGGCAAAGAGCACATATTTGTACTCTTCTACAATAAGGACAATGCCTAGGTTTCTTTTCCAGTATATATAGTTGGGGCCAGTAAGTTTGTTCTCCTTAAGTATGGTCGCTAGTGGGTTAAAGGTCATTTTGAAACTACTTGAGAATCACAATAATCACAACTTTAGACTTTGAAAATAAATTGATTCCTCAAACAATAAATTTTGAAATCCACCAACACCTCAAAACACCGAGAAATTCGCATGCCACGTTAGTGTGGACGTATACGAATTCTACATTCATTAGAGGAGGTTTTACCCATTAATTTTATTATCTTGTCAACCTAACTTTTTGACAAATAAAATTAATAGTTGGTTCACTTCGGCCCTACAAATAATAGCAGTGACTCCGTTGGGGAGGATACTAATATTTGCATCTAAGTGTTTACCATTACACGACACTAAGAAAATTATTTCCGATTATGTGTCTTCCGTTAGGGAAAATCACACGGTCTTCAATAACTTTCTATAATCTTTTCTGGCCCAGTGATCCGCAGAACAAGCCTATCCGTTATGGAGGAAGGCACTCAGAGCCGACACGTGGGCTTGTTTACATCACTTGTCAGATTGTAATGGAGGCCACGAGACCATTAGGGTCCCTCTCCCACTTAGTTATTTAATGTGAGGAATTTTTCATGCACACATACAACAAGCACATAACCAAAGTACAAATAAGAAAAATCTTAGATTTTCCAACTTTCATGGCCTTGGTCTCCAATGTGCCTCCAGTCGTGTCGTCACCTTGTCCACTCCTCCCTACACCATGCGCAAGCCACCATTGAAGGAATCTCCGAGCTGAGATGACTAGCTAATTATTTACATCCATTGATCCTATACTCCATGAAGGAGTGTACATAATATCTAGATCGAAAGCAAATAAAAATCTCAGCTAAACACGTGTCGTATTTAATTACAAAAATTAAATACCTATCTAGCCTAGTCAACCCCAAGGATTTAATTAATTATAAAAATACACAATCAATCACATACAACTATTATTTTAGCCATGATAAGTTGGAAGCTAGTCCTTGCAACAAAGAGTTAGCCTACGCACATCCACATATCATCCAGCAAAAATAAAATATATTATAATGTGCAAAAATTAAAAGAATCCTAAACAAACAAAACCGGAAACCTCAACTCTGATACCAATTGATGAGTATGACTTGGCGGGTTTCCTAAGCGAATACTTGGTCATCCTTGAGAGACCTCTCCATGTCTTGGGATTAAAAATTAATCCAAATGGAGACTCGTCTCCCAAACGACCATCTCGTCATCGTATCAATCGGTTTGAATTACAAATTAGCCAATCTCAAAGATTGAGCCTTGTAATTCACCTAACCGATCGACCGCGGAAAAGATGACGAGTGGATCACCAATTTTTGTGTTTATTGTCGGGGTCCGATTAATTAATTATCAACAATAATTAACAAATATTTATAAACATGATAATTAATTAATCTACACATAAAATGATAGAACTAATCAAGGGAGCTAAGAGAAAAATATACCTCTCCTTACCTCGTAGTCTTCTACCTTATGTCTCTTCCCTTATGGACGTCGTGTGGGCGACGAGCTACCAAGGACCGGAATCACCAAGAGACACCCAACACCACCTTCTTCTCCTCTTCGCCGAACCCCTAGGATAGGGCTCTCGCCGTCAAGCCTCTTCTCCTCCTCTCTTGTGCCGCCGACCACTTCAATGCCTCAAAGGTGCACCAGCCACAAGTTTTCTGATCGGAGAAGTCAATGGAAGATGAAGAAGTGGAAGAGGAAGGAAGAAGAAGACACTGTTGGATCGAGAGAACCGATAGAGGGGGGGTGAATATCGGAAAACGTTCGGATTTGAGATAGAGAAATTGCACAGTGGAAGATTAAAACAAAACATGCAAACACAGAGATTTTTACTTGGTTCGGAGCCTAGGTCGACTCCTACTCCAAGTCCCACGGTCGTTGACCGTTTACTGCGGGCAATACTATAATCGCGCAATAACAGTTTACAGTATTGAATTACAAATGTAGCAAGTTAAACTTTTAAAACAAAACGCTCTTCTTTTACCGATGTTCGATGTAGGTTGTCTTTTTCCGGAGCAGCGGGACGTCGTCGGCTCGAGTTGGGAGGTTTCCAGAGTGAGGCGTGAGAGCAGAAGAGCGTAGAAGCATTGAATCAAGTGTTGCTTTGAAGCCTGGGGTCGAGGGCCCTTTATATAGGGCCTGGGGGCGCCCGGAATGTCGGGGGCGCCCCCCCACGTGTCACACAATCTGCCTCGGTCTCGGTCAGCTTCTATCCCTTCAAATTCGGGATCAGACCTTGACCGGGGCGCCCGGAGCACTGGGGGCGCCCGGGTTGACCGGGTCAAAACTTTATCCCTTGGCTTCGCTTGGTTGAGCTTCGATGCTTTGCTGTTGGGGCCGCCCGGAGCGCTGGGGGTGCTCGGGACAGCGGGGGCGCCCGGGAGCACGGGGGCGCCCGGGAGCACGGGGGCACCCGGGAGTTGAACTGTCGAAGCTTGCTTTGCCTTCTTGTGTTTTGTGTTCACCTTGGGGGCGCTCGGGACACTCCGAGCGCCCTGGTCAGCTGTTGCCTCATTCCTTTGAGGCTCTCTGAGCTGCAGACACTCGTTCCTTTGGTCCTGCATCCAGGGTTAGTCCAAAACACAATAAAACAATAAAATATTAGTTTATACAGCCTTGGCTATCTTGGTTCTGACTTTGAGCCTCCGAAATGGAGCCCTAGGTCGAACCGACGCCTACTGTTCCCTCGACGGGGAACGTGTCCTCACCTACTCCTCTCGGGAGAATGTACCTGATGCCAACCAGCTCCTCCGGTTGGACTTTTGCCTAGCGGTCCTTCGCCAGGTCTTGGATACCACGCTGTCCCTCGCCCGGTGCCTAGCAGTCCTTCGCTAGGGCTTTGTATCCTGGCATTCCTTCGCCAGGTGCCTAGTATTCCTTCGCTAGGGCTTTGTATCCTGGCAGTCCTTCGCCAGGTACCTAGCAGTCCTTCGCTAGGGCTTTGTTTCCTGGCAATCCTTCACCAGGTGCCTAGCAGCCCTTCGCTAGGACTTTGTTTCCTGGCAGTCCTTCGCCAGGTGCCTAGCAGCCCTTCGCTAGGACTTTATTTCCTGGCAGCCCTTCGCCAGGTGCCTAGCAGCCCTTCGCTAGGACTTCTTTCTGCACACTCAAGTAACTTTATTAGATCACAAATAAACTTAACTTTGAATCCTTTGCCAATATCAAAACAAGGTTCGATATGGTGCTTCCTGCACCAACAGACACTTCTTCTTCCCCAAAACCCGCCGGCTCTTCTCCTTATTCACTTCACCGCCGGCGCCGCAAGTCCCAAGCCTTGCTGCCGGCCAACCACTTGACTCCCCTATGCCGTGCTCGCACACGAGAAGGAGAAGAGAGGAAGGAAACAAGAGATAGACAAGCTTTCTCCTCTTCCCAATCCTTGCTTCTCTTCTTCATCCCTACCGGCGGCGCCCAACCCTAGGAGAGAGAGAGTGGAAGAGAGAATAGGAGAGAGACACCCTGGGTTTGTTGTGTGTTGGATTAGCCTTGGTTTCATGATTCCATAGGGTATATATAGGGCTAAGGTAGGGACCAAGAGGAAGAGTTGGGTCTTGGCCCACTAATGGATTCAAATCCGATCCATTAATGAAGATCCATTCCACTAAAGGATCTCCATTGATCTTCCTCACCAACCCCCATATTTTCATATGGGCTCCACCTATTATGAGTACATCTATCTCTCCGTGACTAAGATATCGAATGTCCGTCGATTAATTTAAAGTACTGATAATTTTAATTAATCAACTTCTAACTCCTTGACTAGTACCACTCAACCTTATCATCATGTTGGATCAAATCCACCTGTAGGGTTTAACATGATGAATCTTATGAACTCATCAAGAGGGCATCATCATCCCGACTCACCAGGACACGGATTCCGTCAATAATGTATGATGTGTATACTGAAAGACATGAACTTCTTTATATGAACATCTTTATTATAAAAAGAGAATCACAACTGCACTAGGTGCCTGTTTACATTAGTACATGCATGAAGTCTAATACTACACATTGTAGATAACATAGTGTGTGGTGACACATGGAAGATCATGTTATCAGTTCCCTGCCGAGTATAAGTAGAGGCTCACAACCGAGATGGAATTGGACAACCCATCGGAATGGTTGTAGTGTAATTAGGTGTGGTTGGTCTTGACCATAGAATTACACTAGTATGCTTTGAGTACATTGAACAGGACCAAAACCTGAGCTTATCCAATTTGTACTGACTCGATAATTGGATAGGACCTCAGTTTATATTATGGAGTACAATCCCTTAATCTCGAAATAATAACGGGCATATATTATTAATTATTATTTCTTTGATTTACTAATGGGCGAGATCTATTCTGTTAGATCGATAGGCCCGGTAAGTTGGGAGATAATATTAATAATATGATGCGCTGTTGATTAATTGACGGAAGTCGTGTCCTAGTTAGTCGGGATGATGATTCACCCTTGATGAGCTCAAAAGATTCATCGTGCTAAATCCTGTAGGTGGCTTTGATCCGGCACGATGCTAAGATTGAGTGGTACTAATCGAGGATCCAGAAGTTAATTAATTTGAATTGTCAGTAATTTAAATTAATTAACAGGTATTCGAGATCTTAAACGTGGGGGGATGGATGACTCGTGATATATGGAACCCATATGAAAATATGGGGGTTGGTGAGGAAGTTCAATTAAGATCCTTTAGTGGAATGGATCTTAATTAATGGATCAGGTTTAGATCCATTAGTGGGCCAAGATCCAACTCCTCCTCTTGGTCCCTACCTTATCCCTAAAAATACCCTATGAGATCAAGAAACCAAGGCTTAATCCAAGAGTTAACACCCTAAGCCTCTCTCCACATCTCTCTCTCTTACTTCTCTCCTAGGGTTCGGTCGGCGCAACAAGAAGAAGAGGAGTTTGGCTCCTTGGTTCTTCTTTCCCTCTCCTTGAAGCTTCGGCTGGAGATCACAGAGACAAGGTAGAGGAGTCCTCTACCTTTTGTGGTGTCACTGTGGGTGAAGAGGCGGCCGACGGCTGGGAGAAGCCGCCACAACCCCAACTTGTGGCGGCGGTGCAAGGCTAAGGGAGAAACTACCAGAAAAGTGGTGCTTAGCGGCGATTTTTTAGCGTCGGTTTGCTAAACCGCCACTATATTATGTGTTTTCCGGCGGTTTATAATAACCGTCGTAAATTAAATTATTTAGCGGCGGTTAATTTTTGAATCGCGGCGGTTTAATGATTCGCGGCGGTTTCAAGATCAATATCTTCCTTATCACTTAAATCAGATGGCTCAGATCAAAAGTGAACCGATCCAACGGCTAAATCTTCATCCCAATTAAACGGCTAAGATCTTAATCAAAAGAAAACCCTTACTTCTCCTCTCCTCTCCTAACCCACGCACGCAGCAACCCATCTCCCAGAGCCGCACACAAATCTCTCCAGCGATCCTTCTCCACATCGCTCTCCCAGCGCCGCCAACCGAGAGGCTCCATCTCCCTGCGCCGGTCGCCGCCAACCGAGAGGCTCCTTCTCCATTCGCCCTGCTCCAATCCAAGAGCCCTCCCCGTCGCCGTCCGAATGGCCGCTTCCAATGCCGAGTCCATCCCTTCTCCTTCATCTCGCCTTCCTCCCAAGATATGGGA
Organism: Boesenbergia rotunda; assembly: GCA_024364735.1. NCBI lineage: Eukaryota > Viridiplantae > Streptophyta > Magnoliopsida > Zingiberales > Zingiberaceae > Boesenbergia > Boesenbergia rotunda. The sequence continues at coordinate 335,868 of JAGFNQ010008539.1, read as the reverse complement.
CTCACATCTCCATGTATGGGCGTCTCCCAAGGAGGTAAATCCCCCGATGCCTTTGAATTGAGAGGTGCTTTCTTTCGACGCTGATGATTCCTCCTTGGCATGTAGGCTGCAGAGAATTTCCCTTATTTTCCTGGCCAGGAGCCATCCATCCCTGGGGACGCTGATTTCTTGCTCAAGGTACTTGGATTTTTCTGGATAGGAGTTTCAAAAAATCTCTGGGGTTATGAAAGTCGGTTTGGAGTTCTGTTTTAGGTTAGTACGACGGGTTGTGTGCTTGACATTTGACGTATGAATCTATGGTCTTTCGCCAACTATGTTGGACGTTTGAGATTTTATTTTGTAGAATTTTATTGCATGAAATCAGTCAGACTTAGGTAACAAATTAGCAACTATCAGTATATGTAATTCCTGTATTGTTCCAAACTCAAACAATCTAACTGTCTCATATTATCTATTTATCCTTGTACACATTATTGGAATTATTGGTCCAGTGTCATAGTAGATAAATTGGTGGTATAATAGCATTTTATGCATTATTAAAAGCAACTGTATTTGGTTGATACTTGTTTGTTACTTTGCCTAATAGTAGTGTGTTGTTATCTTTACATTACAATTTTTTCACAGTTGGATTTGCTATAGATTCAGTAAAAGAACTATTTGTAATACTTGTTTAGGACCCCCAGCCTTTTGTGTTGTTAAGAAGGAATATTCTATTTCCCAGTAATAGTGAGTTTACTGATACTTTACTCTCTTTTTTTTGTTTGAGAATGATTGCAAATCACATTATGGAGCAATTTATTGAATATACTCTTCATCTTTGTTAAGAATAAGGTGATAGAAGGAAGAACTACCATTTCTTACAATACCATCTGGTGGTCAGACTGCAAGTTGTCTTGCTGCAATCAATCATATGTGAATTTGTTGTAACTTATTTAATGCTCTTAAATGAAATAAAAACCCCTGACATGTTTGCCTTTTCTTCCAGTGCATGTCAAAGGCAGGAGTTGATGGTGCCCTTATTGTGCAACCAATAAACCATATGTTTGATCATTCTTTAGTAACTAGGTTGTTTTTTTTTGCTTTATATGCAACACAAACAGCTAGTATTTCTACTTTGTACATTCATTTGATGAAGTGTAGTTATGTAAACGTTAGGTTATGATTTTTAGATCAGGAAAAAAAATTGATTTTCTTTTGTATTTTAATGCAATAGTGTTTTGAGGCGTCATCCATCCAAATTTGTTGGTTGCTGCCTTGCAAATCCTGCTGATGATGGATCTGGGATTAGACAACTTGAGGATCTAGTACTGAAGGTTTTTTGCCATAGGCTGGTAATTTAATACAGGGAGTTATTAACATTAATTGGTGAATCTAACACTCTTTCTCATCTTCAAGGATGGATACCAAGTTGTTCGGTTCAATCCATATTTGTGGCCTCCTGGTCAAAAGGTATTCCATTATCATTTTTGTTCTTTTACTTCCTTGAATCACATTTTACCTTTCAACTAATGCACAATAACATCACACTTGTCATATTTATGATTGCAATATTTTGTAAACATGTTGAGTACTCCTTTTTGTTGCACATATACTAATTGTCAACATCTGAACAGATGACAAATGAAATTGGGAAAGCATTGTTCTCTAAAGCTGGCGAACTAGGAGTTCCAGTTGGATTTATGTGTATGAAGGTAGATCAATATTTGGTATACTACAATCCTGATATCAAAATATGCCTTCATTCATTATTAGTTACCCCCTTAATCCTGTGCTAATGACAAAAAAATGCAACATATATTTGTTTCAATATATTACTATATACAAGAGTTATTTGTCTCATTTCAAACATATATTTGGTTCTGTCACTTGCTAGAATGGTTGCTAGGACTCTCAACTGCATGCATTTGAACAGATGGTTAAGATGAAAATTCATATATCATCTACACTTATTTTTTTTTCTAGTGTCTTGAGATGCAGCCACATTATCTCATTGCACCTTTTGTCCCTTTCATTTGTGCGATTGAGGCATTGTATGAATTTTGTAATTTAGTGCAATTGTGTTCAAATTTGAAGTTGTAACTTTCTTATTTTTGTAGCAACATTCTAATAATATTTGAGGAGAATCAAGCTCACTCAATCTCATCCAAGTAAGAATTTGGAGTTGCTAAAAATAGGCTTTAGTTGAAACAACACTTAGAGATGCTTAAATATGGTGGAAATGTTGTTTCTCAGCACTCATGTTATGGCATTATGCTTATTGGAATGTATTAGTGAATAAGAAGTTACATGCCTCTCATTCCCTACAAAGAACCATACAAATTCTTTCAGTCTTCCAGTTTATTTCCATACAACTGATCAGTTTCCATACCTCTCCAACGAACTAGTTTTTATGTATTATCATTTCCTTGCTGATTAATTTTGAAAAGATATAACTTGGTTTTCATTATTCATTCAGGTCAAATTTTTACTGATGTGGTTGGAAGCCAATACTATGCTACTCCTCAAGTACTTTGCATGCATTACAGACAAGAAGTTGAAGTTTGAACTGCTGCTGCTATGTTATATATTTTTGTTGAGTAGTGTATCCCCATTTTGGTTTAGATTTCACTTCAAACATTTTTTATTGTTAGTACTTTGTTTTTTGAGCATTTACTTTTGTAGACATTCATTTGAATGTATTTAACTACTAGCTATGAAAATTTTCCTTTAAGATTACACAAGTGTTTAACTTGTTTGTCATTCAAATAAAATATTAAAAAGAAAAATCAAATAAATATTTTCGATTGAATTTGCCATTTGTGGTGGTTTTAAAATCACCAGTAATTATTTACGGTGGTGTTGCAGCAGTTTCAAAACAGCCGGTAATTTGATTTGTGGCGGTTTCAAAACCGCCGGTAAATCATTTACCGACGGCTTTGAACCTTTACTAGAAGTTTTTGTGGCGGTTCAAACCGCCACTAAATCAGGTAATTTGGAAACAGCCATTAATTTTGCGGCAGTTTTAATATTGCAAAAACTGCCGTAAAAAATTCATCAACCTAAATCGAATGATAGTTTAATCGGCGGTTAAAACCGCCGCTATGGAACCGCCGCAAAATAACCGCCAATAGAACCGCCGGAAAACGTATTATGGCGGCGGTTATTCCAGCGGTTCAGTCAAACCGCCGCTAAATTGTGTAAGGACGCCGTTATCGGCGGCGGTTTTGTAAACCGCCGGCAAAAGATTTACCGGCGTTTCCAAACCGCCGTAAATCCCAACTAAAACTGCCGCAAAGTACCTTTTTTTTGGTAGTATTGCGGGCAGTTTTGGGTGAGGAAGAAGGAGAATTCTCTCCTTCTTCATCTCCTTCTCCTTCCTCTCTAGGTCTTCTGTTGGTCCAGAGGCTTTGGAGCAGCTCCGGTGGTAAGCGGCGCAAGGGAAGAGGAAGAAGAGGCCGACGGCTTGGAAAACCCTAGGCTAGGGTTTTCTTGTTTCGGCCAAGGTGAGAAGGAGAACTCTTTTGGAGGTCTTGCTGATCTCGGATCATGGTAGATCGTCACCCACACGACGTCCGTGAAGGGAGGTACATATGGTTGAAGACTGCGAGGTGATCGGAGAGGTATAACCCTTTCCATGCTCCTTTGATTAACCTTATGTCAATTTTGTGCTATGATTACTAACCTCGTCATTTCATGTGTGTTAGTTTGTTATTTTGATTTCATATCATAGTTGTTAATTAACTAACTGGACCCTAACCATAAACACAAAATCCGACAATCAACTCGTCGCCTTTTCCGCGGTCGAACGGTCGAGTAAATTACAAGGCCGATTTTGGTAATTGGCTAAGTTGTAATTTGGACCGTTCGATACGGCACAAGACGATCGATGGGAGATGGGTCTTCATTCTGATTAAATTTTAATCCGTAGACATGGAGAGGTTTCTCGGATCGACCAGGTATTTGCTAGGGAAACCCGCCAAGCTATACCCTACAATTGGTATCAGAGTTGAGGTTTCCGGCTTTGTGTGCTTAGGATTAGTTAATTTTTGCATTTTCATACATTTTATTTTGTTGGATGATGTGTGGATGTGTGTAGGCTAATTTGTGTTGCCGGCACGAGATTCCAACTTCATGGCCAAATATGTATTGTGTGATTGATTTGCAAATTTTTGTAATTAATTAATCCTATGGGTTGACGAGGCTAGGTATTTAATTTTTGTAATTAAATACGACACATGTTTAGCCGAGTTTTTTATTTACAGTTGATCTAGAATTCATGTACACACCTTTGGGGAGTATATGATCGATGTTGTAAATAATAAGCTATTCATTTCGGCTCGGAGATCCCTCAAGGTAGCTTGCCCAGAAGGAAGGGAGGAGCGGACGAAGTGACGACATGACTGGAGGCGCATTAGAGACCAAGGGCCATGAAAGTTGGAAAATCTAGGATTTTCTTCATTTTATTTTCATGTTATTGGTTATGTGCTTGGTTGTGTGGTAGTTCTAGAAAATTCCACGAGATAAATTACTAAGTGGGAGAGGGACCCAAAGGGTCCCACGGCTTCCATTACAATTCGATAAGTGATGCGAACAAGTCTGCGCGTCGGCTCTGAGTGCCTTCCTCCCCATCGGATGGACTTGTTCTGCAGATCACTGGGTCGAAAAAGACTATAGAAAATTATTAAAGAGCATGTACTGTAACGCCCGTTTTTTTTTTCTTTTTTCGTAAAGCGGCGTTACGTTAACATACATAGGGGCATGTGAACATTGTAAGGCAGCGGAATACTTAAAACTTACACATACATGCACCTAACTATTTTTTCCTATCATGGTGACATGGAACTTAGCATATCAACATCATACTTACCATCATGTCATAAAGTCACATAGTCATCCATTAGGCACATAAGTAGCAAACGTAAGTTGTTCTAGACAACACCATCATAAGGTTAACATAAAACTTGTAATTATATCATTCCTTGGCCAAGTCACTACCACACACTCATTTGTGCCTCTCCTGCTGCTTCCTTAGTATCCTCTTGCTTGATCTGCGGTATAAGAAAAGTAAGACTATAAGCACATAGACTTAGTAAGACCCTTTCCTACTCACTAAAACCATTCGTCACTTAAACATAAGCACACAAACATTAACATCACTAGGTGCTTAACATAAAACGTAAGCATATAAAATTCACTTAGCATGACATAGTTCTTAACATAGAACATGACTATAAAGCATAAAACATTTTCTATTATGGCATAGTTCCTTAACATCAATCATAATCATAAACCCTTTTCTATCATGGCATACTTCTTAACATCAAACATAAACATAAAATATTTTTCTATCATGGCATAATTCTTAACATCAAACATAAACTTAAAATATTTTTCCATCATGGCATAATTCTTAACATAAACATAAACATAAACATTTTCTATCATGGCATAATTCTTAACATAAACATAAACATAAACATTTTCTATCATGGCATAATTCTTAACATAAGCATAAACATAAACATTTTCTATCATGGCATAATGCATAACATGAATGAATGCATGAGTCAAAATGCATATACATAAGGATGCTTAATTTTAAAATCATACTTTTAGATACTTAAACATAATCATAATCATTGGGGTCCCCGGCTTGTACCACATTCATACATCATATGCGTGCATCCCTAAGTAAATACGAGGTAGCTAGTCTCGACCTACTAGGGTAAGGACAGCTTCATCGGTAGTCCCCGAACCGTGGACAGCTTCATCGGTAGTCTAGAACCGTGGACCTTACTTAGGTCCGGTACAAGCCCATTCATAAAATAAAATACTTTCACATGCTTCTTTATTCATAAACATACATAGCATGATCATTCATTCTTAATACTTAACATCATCATTATGCCTTGAAGGCATGAACCTTATCTTCGTTCATCATTTTCATTCCATATCATCATTATGCCTCGAAGGTATGAACTTTAACTTCATTCATCATTTTCAGTCACAAACATGACATGCATACATAATCATGTCCTACGGTATAAATATCATCCTAGTTCATAAAGCTTGTCGTGTTCATGGCATACTACAGTATTTAGGGTCATAGCATTCATCATAAATCATACATAGACCTTCGCACACATATTCTACATGCATTATTCTATTCAACCTACTCCTACATCACATATGTTCATGGTATTTGATCTATAATATTCATGAATAAAACATCACACATAACCTAAACATACCAAAAATCATGTCACATAACACATAAAACTAGGGTTTTAGTAACATAAGGATCCATACATCATGCTTAACCATATACTTATATTATTGTAACCTAACAACAAGTATCCTTGAGACCTTAACCCAATCCAAGCCCTGGGTCATGGTCTTGGCCGAAACCCTAGGTCCATGGAAAAATTCATATAGGACACAAATAACGTCCCATACAAACATACAATGCCATAGAAAACATTTGATCCCATAGTTAAAGTTAACCCTAATCCCTTAGCCCTAGATTAGCCCTTGGCTGAAACCTAAAGGCCCATGAAATTCATAGAAAAATTATTATAAAGCCCAATTACTATCCATTATGTCATAGGGGAAACAAATTAAACATGTTGAATGGTTAGATCAAGTTCCATCCATGGGTTAGAGGTCTTGGCCGAAACTTATAGGAGCCATTAAGCATGTAAAAATTCACATGAATCACCACTAACATCACTTACATCATAAGGAGACATAAGAACCATCATTAGAGAGTTAAAACTAGTCCTAGCCATGGAAACATGAAGGTGGCCGAACCCTAGAAGTCCTCTTTCATGGATTTCTCAACTTAGATCTCAAACAAAAACTTAGATCATAACCATATCAAGGAAAACCATTACACCACAGGTGAGGGAGTCTTACCTTGGTTTACCTTGGTTATAGACCTTAGATGGGGAGGAGGATGAAGACCTTGTTGTCTCTTGACCACCCCTAGCCTTTGCAACCTTGTAAAAAACTTGGATCTTGGAAGAGAGACCTTCTTGTGAAGCTTTTCCAAAGGAAAACTCCCCCTTGAGGTTTCGGCTATAATAAGGAAGGAAGAGGGAGAAGGGTGGACTTGGTGTAAGATGAAAAGTAACTCCCATGCCACCTCTTTAAACCACATTAAGGAGGGAAAGTGAAGAGTCATGGTGGATGACTCTTCATTTTTCCTAAGCCTTAACTAAAATCTACTTCATTCTTTACTACCACTCCCTTGCTAGGTGAATTGGTTAGTACATGCATGGTGGTAACATAGTTCCAAGGTTCAATCCTTGGTGCATGCACTTTATTTTTATTTTATTTTTTATTTTATTTTTATATTATTTTCAAAAATTCCCCACAAATTCCCCCATGATCATACTAATATTCCTAATTAAAATCCATTTATATTTATATTAAATTTCACCTAAAATCCACTAATAACCATGGTCTTAGAAAAGCCCATTAGTACTTAGCTTCTCAATTTAAATGAGAAATTATGGATAATTAGGCTAAGGTTCGTACTAGTATCTCTAAACTCCTTCAAAACTATTTAGACATGATCAATATTTTAAAGAAAATGTTGAGAAAATTTTCTGGGTCGTTACATGTACTTCCCCATCGAAAGGCACATAATCGTAAATAATTTTCTTAGTCTCGTGTAATGGTGCACACTTAGATGCGAATAATAGTATCCTCCCCATTGGAGACACTGCTATTATTTCGCTGAGCCGAAGGAAACCAACTATTGATCTTACTTGTCAAAAAGTTAGGTTGACAAGATAGTAAGATTGATGGATAAAATCTCCTCTTACGAATGTAGGGATTCGTATACGTCCACACCATCGTGGCATGCAAATTTCTCGGTGTATAGGGGTGTTGGTTGATTTCGTAAATTAATTATTTTGAGGAATCAATTTGTTTTCAATTTCTAAAGTAGTGTATGTTGTGATTCTCAGATTTTTCATAATGACCTTTACCCCACTAGCAAAAATTCTTAAGGACAATAAACTTGCTGGCCCTAACTACATAGACTGGAAGAGGAACCTTGACATTGTCCTCACTACTGAGGAGTATAAATTTCTACCCTTCGAGGAATGTCCGGAAAGGCCTAGAGAGGTCTCTGGTAAAGAGTTGAGGGAGCGTTACAAGAAGTGGAAAAAGGCAGATGAGATGGCGTGGTACTACATTCTGCATCTATGTCGAATGTGCTGCAACATCAGCATCAGGCCATGGGCACTGCTAGTGACATGATGTAGAACCTCAAAGAACTCTTCGGGCACCAAGGTCGAGCTGCTAGGTATATCGCAATGAAGAGTCTAATGACGACCACTATGGTCGAAGGGACACCCGTAAGGGATCATGTCCTAAAGATGATGGCTCACCTCAATGAGATTGAGGTACTGGGAGCACAGATCGACGGGGAATCGCAGGTCGATATTATACTCCACTCTCTGCCAAGGAGTTTTGAGCAGTTCAGGCTCAACTATAATATGAACAAAAAGGATTATACGTTGGGTGAACTGCTAGGAGAACTCCAGGCGGCAGAGGCCCTTTTTCGTCAGAACTCACAGGCCTTAGTGACTCAAAGGGTTTCTTCTTCTGAGTCGTAAGGCAGGAAGAAGAAGAAACGAGGAGGGTTCAAGAAGGTAGGAACATCGCAAGGACCCCGGATTAGCGTGAAGAAGTCGAAAGGCAAATGCTTCACGTGCAAGCAAATTGGGCACTGGAAGGCGGACTGTCCCCGTCGTCAAAGCAAAGGTATTTCTTCAGCCTTAGTCGTTGAAACATGTTTAGCAGTGCTATCTACCAGTACCTGGTGTGTAGATACGGGAGTCACTGACCATATCTGCAATACTCTGCAGGGGTTCCAGGAAACCCGACGGCTAGCGGATGAAGAAATCATGGTCTACATGGGCAATGCTACAAAAGTGGCAGCAGTTGTAGTGGGAGTTTTCTATTTATCTTTTGAGAGAAATAAAGTATTAGTTCTGAGAGATTGCCTTTTTGTACCCTCGTTTAGAAAGAATCTGATTTCGGTTTCTAAGTTAATAAAGGATGGATATTCTGTTGCTTTTAATAATAATGTTGTTATTAAAAGAAATAGAGAGATTATCTGTTCGGGTAACATGGTTGGCAATCTGTATACTCTAGAACGAATGACTCCCACAATGCATACTGAAGTATATAGCTCATCATCTAACTTGAATAAGAGAAAGGAGCCTTCTAAGATGAACCAGACATATCTTTGGCACCTTAGGCTTGGTCATATTAACCTTAGTAGGATTCAGAGGTTGATAGCCGATGGGCCCCTGGGTTCATTGGTGGTGGAGGATCTCCTGACCTGTGAGTCTTGCTTGGAAGGTAAGATGACCAAGAGGCCTTTCAAGGCTAAGGGGTATAGGGCCAAAGATGTGTTAGAACTGATTCATTTTGATTTGTGTGGACCTATGTCAATCCAGGCTAGAGGTGGCTTTGAATATTTTGTCACCTTCATTGACGATTATTCAATGTATGGGTGCATTTACCTGATGCGCCGCAAGTCTGAATGCTTTGATAAGTTCAAAGAATTCAAGGTTGATGTGGAGAAAGATCGAGGTAAAAGTATCAAGACACTACGATCAGATCATGGTGGCGAGTACCTCTTTGGAGAGTTTAGGACCAACCTATCAGAAGCTGGGATTCAGCCCCAGCTAACTGCACTCGGTACACCCCAACAGAACGGAGTTGTAGAAAGAAGGAATAGGACTCTTATGGGAATGGTTAAGTCAATGATGAGCTATTCAGACTTATCTGATTCATTCTGGGGATACGCTCTGGAAACGGCAGTGTACATACTAAACTTGGTCCCATCTAATTCAGTCCCTCATACTCCCATAGAACTGTGAACTGGGCGCAAGCCCAGTCTAGGATATGTTTGGATTTGGGGTAGTCCAGTACATGTGCTGAAGGGAGATACTGATAAGTTGGAATCTCGTACGGAGGTACGTCTGTTCGTAGGCTATCCTAGAGGAACGAAGGGTGTTCTGTTCTATAGTCCTAAGGATCAGAAGGTAATTGTTAACACAAATGCCAGATTCTTGGAAGAGGACTATGTGATGAACCACAATCCAAAGGGTAGACTAGTGCTTGAAGAGTTAAGAGGGGAGGTTTCGACCTTAGAATGTAACGCCCCAAAATTTCCATTTTAAGTTCTTAAAGTCCTTAGAACTATTCAAAAATGGTTTAGAAATATTCTAGATATTTTTAGGAATTTTTAGAATATTTTTATGGAATTTTCCGAGTCCGTTTAGTATTTTTACTAAAAGAAATAGAATTTTCGGCAAAAAGTTGCCTGGACGAGTTTTGAACCCGAGACCTCCCATGGGATCAATGACTTAAGTTGGTCGGGTTAACCAGGCGCCCCAGCAGGGGTGTGCTGAAAGAAAATAGAGAGATATTAAGTTAAGTTATAAGTTGGACTTAAATAACCCTAAGTATAAATAGATAGTTAAAGAGAGGAATTTTATTTTCTCTCAACCTAAACCCTCTCTTCCTCGCCCAAGCCCTCACGCCGACCCCTCTCCTCCCCTCTCTTGTGCGCACGCCAACCACACCACCTCCTCTCCTCTTCTAAGGGGGCGCCGGCCAAGGAAGAAGCAAGGAGGGCGTAGCGTTTCGTTCGTCTCGACGAGAAGAACGTGTAGGCGCAAACGGTTCATCGAGATCTCAAGTTTCTCCCGAGCCCTAGACGTCAATTTGGTTGTAAGTCCAAGATATCGATGTAAGTACTGCTCACCTGCAGTAAGAGGTGGTTTTCCGCAAGATTTTCCCGTTAGAAAGTTAAAATGCAATTTTCCTTAAAGTTTATGATTTTGCATGTAATCCTAGGTTGATCCATGCTTGTATAAGTTTGATTAAGCACCCTATATGAGGTTAGGGGCTAAGAAAAGTTATGAGAAAAGAAAAGAGAAGATAAAGATAAGAAGAGAAAAGGCCAAGGCCTTAAGAAATCCCCAAAAGTCAAGACTTAGGGATTTGGGCACACAAGGGGCTCGTTAAAATGCCAAGGCATTTAAAGATAAGAAACAAAAGAAAGAAAAGCTATTTTATTTTCTAAGGCCAGTACCCGGTGTCCAAGGGCGTCGTTAAAGAAATCCAGGTGTCCAATTCCAAGGTCTTGGCCCTGGTAGACCAAGGTCTGCTCTATTAGGATTGGTGGCTCGCTACCCCAACCTTTTAGGGAACGCGCATAAGATGGTATTTACGTCTTAAGTGGATCCAAGTGAGATATTATTTTCAAGTATATGCTTTAGCAAAGTTTTCTAAAGTTTAAGAAAGTTTTCTAAAAGTTAAAGAAAGATTTAAAAGTCAAAGAATTGCTAAAGTTTCAAGTTAAGCCAAGAACAAGTAAGTTAAGACTTATTAGTGCTTTAGTATGCATGTCTTGAGTTATACATATTGTTTTAGTGTTTCTTTTAAGCATAAAAGTATCTCATGTGATTTCACATTGTTTTAAAAAGCATGCTTGCACATTTCGAGATTTTGTGAGCTAGATAGTACTTACTAAGCTTTTGCTTATTAGTTGCATTTCCTCTTGCTGCAGGTAAAGGTAAAGGCAAGCAATTCTGAAGGAAGGCGACAAGGCGGTGCTGAGTGACGTGTGTGTGGTGGCTGACCTTGGAGAGGTCCTTGGGACAAGATGAATAAAAGACTCAAAGTGTATTTATTATAAAGTCTTAATTTAAGTTAGATCATATAGCATTTATCCAAGTAATTGCGTTTTAGATATTTTGCATGTCTTAAAACCATGAGTAAAGATTCCATGTCATTTTAATTAGCATACATATCCTTATGATGGCATTGGATGAGTATGAGTGTGAGTAGTTTTGAATATTGATACTTGATGGAGCTATTTGATGCATATGCCAAGATATTGAGAGTTTCCCTTTGAATCAAGTTATTATTGCTATAAATATGCTTAGAAAAGTTGCATTACATCCCAAAATGCTTTAGTGAGGTGTAGAACATGTGTTTTGGTATTATGAATGCATAGGAGTTAAGTTTGGCACAAAACTTTAGTTAAAAGTTCATATAGATTTTCATAACTTAATTACTTCCGCAAAAGTTCTAATTTCGAGTTTATGAAGTTGTTTTGATTGGCTAAAATGTTTGGGAAACTAGTATAGAGTATAGAAATGATGTTGTCTCTTTGTATGGCTTGAAACTATATGTTTTGTGGACCTTTGAAACAAAGTTCGAATCTGAATTTCAGGTTTTTCAGGCGTGCCAGTCGACTGGTTCAGTATCAGTCGACTGCCCTATCGAACAGTAGCTTCTGTTCGATGCATCAGTCGACTGCCAAGAGGCCAGTCGACTGGTGCCGCGCCCAGAAACTTTCTGTGGCCGATACCAGTCGACTGGTTAGATCGCAGTCGACTGGCATTGCAGAGAAGTTCTATAGATGAAAAGAAGTGTGTCATTGTATCATGCATGACTATTAGAGTTAGAATATCATCCCTAGATGGATTTAAAAGAAAAATAAAGAAGTTCCGCATTCTTAGTCGTGCAGTAGAGTCAAGATAGTAGATAAAGTAGCGGACCGTCTAAGGTAGAGAAGGCGGGTCGCTACATAGAACCAATTGTACAAGAGGACACACCACAAGCCACTGCACTGCGTGTCACTGCGAATACACAGGTACTACCTCATCGCAGTGGGAGGGTTGTGAGACAGCATGATAGATTCATGTTTTTGGGAGAGTCTTCAGACTTGGTCTCTGATAAACATGAACCGGATCCCTGGACCTATGACGAGACCTGATAAGTACTATTTTGTTGATCATTTTAGGTTCTAAAATCCATGTTTGACCTATATTTTACTTGCTTAATCTTGAATTTACCCTAGGTTCTATGAATTAATTCTATTTTGGGCTTTATTGTAAATCTTTATACATTTGAAATATTTTGGCACTAAATTGTGAATCTATTTTTATAGGCTTGGAAGGATCATGGACCTAGGTCATGCTGGGTCAAACTTGAGTCAGGATTGGATCCGGATCGAGCGATCAAGCATCAGACTAATATTGGTCGTCCGATTAAAAAATGGCTAGATCTGAGTCATCTGTGAACTTTTGATGCAATCCGAGCTAGGGTTGAAGCTAATCAAGCACGTAGGTCAAGATCTGAAGGTTTCATCCAAATCAGAGATCATTCAGCCGTTGGATCAAGCTCAAGAGGATCTAGACCGTCTATTCAATGATCAGGTAGATCTGAGCCATCCGTTGCAAATCTGGAAGATCCAAGCTACTGAGAGGCAGATCCTGACCCTTGATTAAGTTATGGAAGATTTGGTTCAGATCTGAAGAGATCCAGCCGTTGGATGGAGTTAAGACAATCACAGTAATCCATTTCCAAACTATATTAACTGCTTCCTTCCCCGATCAGATCTATCGCGTCTTCGCCGCAGTCTTCGTGTTCTTCAAGTTCTTCGTTTCTTCATCCATTTTTCTCATCCAATCGCGCGACCGCTTTGACTCCAACCTTGGATCCAGTTCTAGATCATCGGGAATATGTCTCCGTGTGGATTCCAGCTCCAATTCGCCACTGAACAGAGCTGAGTGAGGGTTTCATCAGCTCTGCCATACGACTGATCAGATTTCTGTTGCGTGCTAGTTTTCATCCACCTGAGCAAGTCGGAGGGTTCTCTGGATTGCTCTGATCATTCCTGAGTCATTGCAGCAATCCCACGCATTGAGTTTGAGGAGATCGGATGGATTTTTCAGTCGGGAGCAGATTTTGAGCTGAATCGATCGTGGAGTCAGATTTTCCAGCGATTTGTCAAGCTAGGGGGTTCGTGGCTTACTCTTGTGTGACAGCAAGAAGTGCTTGAACCAAGGGAAGGGATCAATGCTTAATGTCTAGTGAATTTTCATTTCCGAGCAGTAGTTTCAATTCTGTTATCAATTACAGTTTCTGAAATTTTGTATCAGTGAAACTCAGTTTCTCTAAATCATTTCTGCATCCATTGTTTACCAATTCTTCATTCTTATTAGATAGGTTGCTTGTTTAGTGAACATTCGCAATTAATCTCAGTTTGCTTCGCAATTCCGTTTATTTCTGCGTATCAATTCTCAGTTTGCGTATCAATTTTCAGTTTAGCATTTCTGAATTTTGTATCAGTGAGCTTAGTTTTTCTGAATCTAATTTGAACATTAGATTTGAGCACTTAATCTTAGCTTGATTTGTTTGTTATGCATTTGGTCTCAGCTTGTTGTGTATCGATTTCAATTTCCGCAAGTTTCAGTTTCCATTTCTGCAAGTTTCGGTTCATAGTTTCTGAAGTTTGTGTCAAGTGAACATTAGCTCTTCTAAATCTTATCTGAACACTAGTTTTGTGCACTTGATCTCAGTTGCATGTTTATTTTTGCATTCGATTTGTTGCTGCATCTCTGTATTCGTTTTCTAAAATTCTGCATTTCATTTCTGCATTCGATTTATTTCTGCACATCAATTTGGGTTCTGAATTCTTGCTTCACATTCATTTGCTTCTGAAATTTAGTGTTCTTTTCATGAGTATCAAGTTATAGTTCTGCCATTTGTACAATTTGGGTTCTTTTCATGAGTATCAAGTTATTTCTGCACATCAATTTGGGTTCTGACGTCTTGAGATCTGAGAGTGTCGGAGGCTAAGTAAAAGTCCACCAGAAGGACTAGGTGGCAACCGACTCCTGAAAGGAGTAGGTGAAAGGCACGTTCTCGGGGGTGGGAACTTGCATCCGTTCGACCTAGGGTCATGGAAATCCGAAGTCCGAACCAAGTCCTTAAGGCTAATATTGTGTATATATTTGCTTTGTATTTGTGAATCTTGTAGGTACCAAGAACCGGAGACAAAGCAGGCAAGTGGCTGGAAACTGGCCAACCCAGGCACCCCTATTGTTGGGGGCGCCCAGATCAAAGAACAAAACCCAGTCATGGGTTGGAAGCTTTGAAGCCAGGTGCCCAATAGGATCCAGGCGCCCAACCCAAAGAGCAAAGGATGCAGTTTTGTGAAGAAGCAGAATAGGCTTCCATTCAGGCGCCCGGGATGATACGGGCGCCCATGTTGAAAGTTATATTTGTTATTTCTAGTTCGAGACACAGATAAGCCTTCACTCAGGCGCCTGGGAGGTCTGGGGCACCCTGGTCAGAGGTTTTATTAGCCGCAGCGAGTTCGGCGCGGGGATAAGGTTTGACCAAGTCTATAGGGGCGCCCCCAACGTATCAGGCACCCATATGAAGCCTATAAAAGGGGCTTCGACCCCTCTACTTCAGACACAACTTCCAAGAGTGATTCTGATCATTCTGACCGACGACAATGCGCTAAAGATGAGTCTCTACAACCGGGAGGCTTCAGGAGGAAGTGTGCGGCACATCGGAGATCCAGATCGGCCGAGCTTCAAACCTTGTTCTGTTCGGTTTGCCTTTTATTATTCTGCATTTAATTCTCTTTATTTGTGCTTGTAATTATCAACTGTAAGACGGGTTTTCTCCGCCTCCGGAAATTCCGGAAAGGAGACCAATAGTGGACTCACACCGAGTACATAGGCCTTGGACATACTGACCTTGGGGGGTCGGGAACCAAGTAAATAAATCCCGCGTGTCTACTGTATTTCTTTTATTCTTTCTATTATTTTTCCGCTGCTATTAACGCCCTGTTTAAGAACGAACCAACGAAGTTTTCTACGAAGTTCCCGCGAAAAGTTTTGGTCGATATTCAACCCCCCCCTCTATCGACGGCACCGGTCTTACAAGTGGTATAAGAGTCAGGTCACTCTTCACTCGACTAACCGCCGACGGAGCAACGACGCCAGGAGTTGAGAGGGAGCCTAGGGGTGAATCAGGTACATTTTAATTTTAATGTCAAATTTTAAATTCTATATTATATGCTTCACATGCAGGGAGAGAGGGCACTATAAAAATCAGTGTCCTACTCGTAAAAATCATTCCTCACCGGTGGTAAAGGAGGCACCAGCGCCAGGAATCCGGAGAGACAAAAGTCACATCAAATGCTTCAAGTGTGAAAAGTACGGACACTACAAGAACCAGTGTTCAGCAAAGGTACGTAAAATTTATGTTCCGAAATTTTTTAAATCTCCTGCAATTTCTTATGTAAATTATTTAGATAATTTCACTGAAAAATTAAATTCTGTAAATAGGCAAATTAATATCTTGCATGATCAACTAGATAATGTAGATAGTAATAAACTATCAAAAATTAACTCTTTAATTATCAATACCAATAAATTAATCTGTAAAATTAATTCTAAAATTAATTTTAATTCTGAAATTAGATCTGTTAAAGTTACTGAAATTAATACTGAAAACTCTGACTATTTTAATCCTTTAGATAATTATGAATTTAAATTTGAAAATCCTATGTATAAATCTAAACTCAAATTTGAAAATCCTAAGGATAATTCTGAATTTAAATTTGAAAATCTTAAGGATAATTTCGAATTCAAATTTGAAAATCCTAAGGATAATTTTGAATTTAAATCTGAAAATCCTAAGGATAATTCCGAATTCAAATTTGAAAATTCTAAGGATAATTCTAAATTTAAATTTAAAAATCTTAAGGATAATTCTGAAACTATTGAAATTATTTCTGAGGATAATAAGGATAATTTTGAGGATAGTGGAGATGATGTCTCGTTAGATAAATATTTAATTATTCCCCTGGATAATCATGAAAAATTAACTAGTGACCCATTTTACTCCACTTACCTTGAGGATTTTGAAAGATCTAATTTTGAGGAGGAGATGAAATTTTCTAAGATTAAGGTCATAGTCAATAAAGTTCACAAAGATTCAAATAAATCATAATTATTACTTGGAATGATAAATAAAGAAGAAATAGTAAGGGAATCAGATATTTTCGAAATAATGAAGATGATGAAACTAGACCCACAACTATTAATTAATCATTTCAACCTTAATTATTTAAATATTAATTAATTCAAATTAAATCTTAATTAATTCAAATTTAATCTTAAAAACATAATTAATTAAAATTAAATCTTAATTAATTCAAATTAAATCTTAATTAATTCAAATTAATTCATAATTAATTAAAATTAAATCTTAATTATTTCAAATTAAATCATAATTAATTCAATTAAATCTTAATTCAAATTCAAAATAATTCAATTAAATCTTAATTAAATCAAATTCAAATTAATTCAAATAAATTCAATTAAATCTTAATTAAATCAAATTCAAATTAATTCTAATTAATTCAATTAAATGTTAATTAATTCAAATTATTTCATAATTAAATCAACTTAATCTTTAATTAATTTTTATTTAATTTAATTAAATCCCAATTAATTCTTAATTAATTCAATTAATTCTTAAATAACTTAAACTCAAACTACATAAAATCTTTCCCAAATCGCAACAATTAAATTAATAATATTAAATATGTCAAAGTGGGTTGATATATTCGCGGGTTCACACGACATGTATCAAATCGGGAATTTGATACATTTTTAGAAACTTAATCAAATATTTTTGACTTATTTGAATCATGCATTAATGCCAGGAAAAAGACTAATTGAAACTTGATCAACCTATTATTAGGTGGAGATGAGATGATAGTACGTTAGGGAAGCCCTTCTAATAAGGTCAAGTATATTCTACTTGGTATGTTTAGTCTGGTGGAACTAGCCGAAGCTACCGATCCAAGACCTAAGCTAGTTAGACCAAAATCTTTTAAGAAGTAACTTGAAGATGAATTTTCTATAAAAAGTATTGTCAAGGAAAGGGTTGATGATCTAATAAGGCTATGACCAAAGAAGGCCTAGTGCCTCGCCAAGACCTGTAAGTCAATTACTGAAAATCAAATTCATTTTACTATTGTCAAATTTGAATCTAACACAAGCTTCAATTAAATCTTAAATTTAATAAAAATTAAGGAAAATAATTCAGGCATCTCATAATACACCCATAAGGCAACCATACTTGCTGTATTGAGACATCTAGAATGGGTGAGATGTTAAGGTCTAATTAATTGAAAAATATTTTTCAAAATGGTTTTTCAAAATGATTAAAATATTTTTCTAAAAATATATTTTCAAAATAGTGCTTCAACATAATAATTTTTGTATGGAATTCATGCTTGTCTGATTGATTATATGTTATATGTTTTCAAAATTACATCCCTTTAAAAAAATTGTTTGACTCACACAATTAGACACAAGCCTCTTAGAACAACACTAAAGTTTCTTAAGGCACTTAGATAGAGTCAGACGGTGTCGGGTACAGGTGGAGTGGTTTTTTTTAATTTGTCCTTGAAACACCACTGTCTTTTAAATGATTTTCAAAAACTACGCTTTAAAAACTATTACATACGTTTTTCGAAAACTATGTCTGATAAATTACCTTCATTTCAAAATATGCTTCGAAATTTCAAAATACATTCTAAAATTGTGCTATGTCTTGTTTGATTTTGATAAACCCTAAAGACACAGAGGAAGGTCCACTTCATGATCTACAAGGACTCCTAGGATGTGTCAGATTTAGGGGGAGTCTAAGTTAAACTTCTGAATAGTTTGTTTTAATTATTTGTTTTGAAATTATTGGATAATTCCTTTGATCTGAACTAAACCCTAAAGACTTAGGGGAAGAGTACTTGTGGTCAACAAGCTTCCCAGGACTAGGTCAAGTTTAGGGGGAGGTCAAATTAAAAGAAATTATTTAATAACATGTTCAAAGTCTTGCTGAAAATATAAGTCTTTCAAAATACTATTATTTTATTTTTCAGAATTTTTGTGGCTCATGAAATTGTTTTTGAAATAATATTTACTTGGGTTGGAGAACTTCCAGGACACTTAGGAAAATGTCCTTATAGTCAACAAGGTTTCCTATGATTGTGTCAGACTGGAAGATAAACCAAGTCAAGCAAAATATTATGTCTTCAAAAATTCATACATTTCTCAAAATATACTTACAAAGTACTATCATTTTTTTTTGCTTATCAAAATTCTGGTTGGAAATAGTACTTACTTGAATTTGGAGAATTTTCCAGGACACTTAGGACAATGTCCTTGTAGTCAACAAGGTTTCCTAGGATTGTGTCAGACTGGAAAAGAAACCAAAACAAGTAAAATATTATGTTTTTCAAAAAGTACTTATACTTCTCAAAAATTCATAATATTTTTCAAAGTACTTATATTTTTTTTCAAATTCATAATATTTTTCAAAAGTACTTATACTTTTCAAAGCTTAAATTTTGTTCAAAAGTACTTACATTCTTGAAAAATCATTTCTAAAATTTTTCTAAGGAAAATTTTTTCAGATCAAACATTTTTCTTACAAGTACAAAATATTTTTCAGAATTGCACAATACTTTTCAAAATGGATTTATTCTGGAAATTTAAGTACTTAGAATTACTATGCTTTCAAAAATTTATACTAAGTATTTTTCAAAAGAACAAAATATTTTTGTTGTTGGTGCAAGTATTCTTGGTTTTTTTTTATGTATGACAAAGGGGGAGAGATGTGATTAAGTTAGAAAATTTTTTAGTGTCTTCCAGAAGGATAAATGAAAATGAAAATATTTTTTTTCAAAAAGGGGAGAGTGAGCTTATGTTAGAAAATATTTTTCTCCCAAAGATAAAAATGTAGTTTCAAAACTTATATCATGTTTTATTTTTTTCCAAGGATAGTAAGTTAGCCCTTTCAACCAATCTAACTTAAGATATTGTCAAACATCAAAAAGGGGGAGATTGTTGGTGCAAGTTGCATCAGTGATGTCCTCCTCTAAGTGTTTTAATGTTTAACAATACACTTAAGTCAGTGATACATAGAACAAGGGAGGGTGAGCAAAGGAGGAGTAACCAAAGTGGAAGAAAAGTCCTAGTTAACCTAGGCACTAAGACCTGGTGAGTGAAGCTAGGCACTAAGACCTGGTGAGTGATGTTGGGCACTAAGACCTGGTGAATGAAGCTGGGCACTAAGTCCTGGCAAAGGGCTGGGCACCGAAGACCTGCTCGGAAGGTGGACACTAAGTCCTGGTCGATGACTGGGCAATAAGACCTGACCGAGGGTTGGGCACCAAAGTCCTGGTCGAGGACTGGGCAAGAAGACCTGGTCGTGGGTTGGGCACCGAAGTCCTGGACTTAGGGTTTTAGCACGAAGTCTTGGTCCGAGGGACTGAGCAACTTAGCTGAACGATGATTAAGGACAGAAGTAGAGACGGGTCGGGGTTCGGACGTCTCGAGATCCGAGAGTGTCGGAGGCTAAGTAAAAGTCCACCTGAAGGACTAGGTGGCAACCGACTCCTGAAAGGAGTAGGTGAAAGGCGCGTTCTCAGGGGTGGGAACTTGTGTCGGTTCGATCTAGGGTTTCATGGAAATCCGATGTCCGAACCAAGTCCTTAAGGCTAATATTGTGTGTATATTTGCTTTGTATTTGTGAATCTTGCAGGTACCAAGAACCGGAGACAAAGCAGGCAAGGGGCTGGAAACCAGCCAACCCAGGCGCCCCTATTGATGGGGGCGCCCAGATCAAAGAACAAAACCAAGTCTTGGGTTGGAAGCTTTGAAGCCAGGCACCCAGTAGGATCCAGGCGCCCAACCCAAAGAGCAAAGGATGTAGTTTCGTGAAGAAGCAGAATAGGCTTCCATTCAGGCGCCTGGGATGATACGGGCGCCCAAGTTGAAAGCTGTATTTGCTGTTTCGAGTTCGAAACACAGATAAGCCTTCACTCAGGCACCTGGGAGGTCCGGGGCACCCTGGTCAGAGGTTTTATCAGCCGCGGTGAGTTCGGTGCGGGGATAAGGTTTGACCAAATCTATAGGGGCGCCCCCAACGTATCAGGCACCCATATGAAGCCTATAAAAGGGGCTTCGACCCCTCTGCTTCAGACACAACTTCCAAGAATGATTTTGATCATTCTGACCGATGATAATGCGCTAATGATGAGGCTCTACGACCAGGAGGCTCCAGGAGGAAGTGCGCGGCACTTCGGAGGTCCAGATCGGCCGAGCTTCAAACCTTGTTCTGTTCAGTTTGTTTTTTTATTATTCTGCATTTAATTCTCTTTATTTGTTCTTGTAATTATCAACTGTAAGACGGGTTTTCTCCGCCTCCGGAAATTCTGAAAAGGAGACCAATAGTGGACTCACGCCGAGTACATAGGCCTTGGACGTACTGACCCTAGGGGGTCGGGAACCAAGTAAATAAATCCTGCGTATCTGCTGTATTTCTTTTATTCTTTCTATTATTTTTCTGCTGCTATTAATGCTCTGTTTAAGAACGAACCAACGAAGTTTTCTATGAAGTTTCCGCGAAAAGTTTCGGTCGATATTCACCCCCCCTCTATCGACGGCACCAGTCCTACAGCATTCTCTCCTTCTTCATCTCCTTCTCCTTCCTCTCTAGGTCTGCTGTCGGTCTGGAGGCCTTGGAGCATCTCCGGTGGTCGGAGGCGCAAGGGAAGGGGAAGAAGAGGCCGCGGTTTGGAAAACCCTAGTCTAGGGTTTTCTTGTTTCGGCCAAGGTGAGAAGGAGAACCCTTTTTGAGGTCTTGCTGATTTCGGATCACGGTAGATCGTCGCCCACACTACATCCACGAAGGGAGGGACATAAGGTAGAAGACTGCGAGGTGATCGGAGAGGTATAACCCTTTCCATGCTCCTTTGATTAACCTTATGTCAATTTTGTGCTATGATTACTAACCTCGTTATTTCATGTGTGTTAGTTTGTTAATTTGATTTCGTTAATTAACTAACTGGACCCCGACCATAAACACAAAAGCGGGCGATCAACTCGTCACTTTTTCCGCGGTCGAGCAAATTACACGGTCGATTTTGGTAATTGGCTAAGTTGTAATTTGGACCATTCGATACGGCACGAGACGGTCGATGGGAGACGGGTCTTCATTCGGATTAAATTTTAATCAATAGACATGGAGAGATTTCTCGGATCGACTAGGTATTTGCTAGGGAAACCCGCCAAGCCATACCCTACAAATAATCAACGACACACCGTGTAATTAATATTATTTCCCAACTTACCGGGCCTATCGATTTAGTAGAATAAATCTCGCCGATTGGTAAATTAATGAAATAAAATACTAAATACACGTGTCCATTATTATATCAGGATTTAGATATTGTACTCCATAATAATCTGAGGTTCGATCCAATTATTAAGTCAGTACAAATTGGATCACCTCTATTTTGGTCATGCTCAATGCACACAAAGCACACTAGTGTAATTCTATGGTCAAGACAAACCGCACCTAATTACACTATAATCATCCTGATGGTTTGTCTAACTCCATCTCGGTTGTGACCCTCTACTTATACTATGCAAGGGACTGATAACATGATTTTCTGTGTGTCACGACACACCATGTTATCTACAATGCAGAGTATGAGACTGTTATGCATATATTAATTTAAACATGCAACTGTATTGTTGTGATTCTCTTTCAAAATGTGGATGTTTTATATAAAAGGGCAAGACTTTTAGTATACATCCTAATAGTAGGCAAACTTAATTTGCCCATACTACTAGCTCCAAACGAAAAGGCGACCATATTCATGTGGGACAAGATCCATATTATACCTCATCTTGAGTTAGCTTTGGCTAATCGCCCAAGACTTGGTACAATTAGGTAGGTAATATTTTACCAATTACATCTTATGCAACTCTTGGAAACAAAGGGTCAAGATCCACATTACACACCATCTTGAATTAGCTTTAGCTAATCGCCCAAGACTTAGTATAATTGTTCTATTACCTAATTTTCCCAACCATTGGGATATGCCTCTAAGTTTCTCAATCCAATTGAGGTGACTTAGTTAAGTCTCACCAAAGTTTAATAGCGGGACATCACAATTGTCCTCTCGCATTCTACCAAGATAAAATGTGTTGCTTTGCTTTGGCAAACCCAACAACAAATGATCGAGGTAGTTTATGAGTACCACACTTTGGTAGGCATATCTAGATGACTTAATTAACATAAATATTTATCAAATCATGAATCACATACACACATTGCATATATCAACATATATGCGATAAATGTGACATGGTTATGGCACGTATGCTATGATCTTCTCAAGTCAATGAGAAAATCGATGGTCAACCTAGGGATAACATCTTCTCCAAGTGCATCCTTCGGTCGTCATGTATCGCACATCCTTCATGTAACTTCATCCTTCAATGGGCATTCCACTCCTCATTTTGTACATTACAAATTAGGAAAACTTGAGTTACATTCGAGTCTAAATCTTTTTTACAACTAGAAAAATAGAGATAAGGCACGACACACATGCCGTATTATGAATTACATTACAACATGCACACACACATATACATCCAATCATATTGGGGTTAATGCCATAACCTTGCACCATGTCATCAATCACACACAATAGATTTAGGACATCAATTTTATTATGATTGTAAAAATGCTCAGGAGCCGAAACCAAAGGTTATAAAATTTGTTGAGTACATTCGGACCATAGCACACTTTCATATTCATATGATAATGCTATGGACATTTAGTTTGATCAACACAAACTTTTGTATCTCAATAAATGCTCATACATTATACAATCCACAACAAACTTATGTCCTACTTCTATATTACATATAAAAGTTTTTTCTAAACTTTGGATGATCTCTAGCAAGTGGCTCTGATACCACTGTAGGGATCTATGGGCAAAAATATTTAAAATTCGCAATAGAAATAAGATCCCCTGAGCGATCCATGCGAAAGAAAACTCATACAAAGTGAATTTACAAAAATCCTATCATATAGGTATACCTTTGGCGTGTGCCCATCGCTTATCCCGCTTATCCGAGGTATGCCGGATCTCTTACACGTTCATGTGTCCGTGCCTCTATGCGTATCCACACGAACACGATCTTTGCCTCGGAGAGGAACCACCTTAGTTGTGCTAGCAACTTGGGATGGTTAACAAAGCACAAGAACCTCCACTAGGGAGTTTTGGACAAAGAGGAAGAAAGAAGAAGAAGAGAAGTGCTCACCATTAGCCTTTGACAAGAGGGGGTATTATACTCATCTAATGAATACCAAGGGTCTTTGTCCCTTGAGCTCCTCTCATCGTAATGCTAATACAACCCAATGAATACCACACCTTATGGTATCCCTTGAGACTCTTAATATTCTATTCATCTAATGAATAGAATGCCTCTTAGCCTTCCTCTTAAATAATTTTCATTAAACCATTTAATGAATAATATCCATAATTAAGTGGTTCAGTCTAATCTAGATGAGTCTAACTCAAATTAGACTCAGTTCCATAATCTAATTGGATTCACTTAAGTCTAACTCAATTAATCCAATTCGGATCAAATCTTAGTCAAACTAATATCAATTAATCGCCGAAGCATCGTGTCCTTAGTGTCTGACCCAATAGGTTCTCATAACGTTGGCAATGTATCTAAATCACTTTAGACACATAAGCAATGAGCGGCATCTAGCAATACATCATTGCTACCCAAGTGACGATAAAGTCGAGATCCGACTTAACCTCCGTGACTATGACAATGTATGACCTTGTCCTTCTATGCTTGATATCTAGAATGACCAATGAGGCATAGACTGTGTCATCCACTATCAATCATTGTGATTCTTGATTGCCGAGTAGACTCACTCAAACAAATGACCTCAATATCACATATTGACTCATTTGAGCATGGTCATACGTTTTAGAAGTCCTACTCGATCAAGGGGCCCACAGATATCACTCCCGTCATTTGGGAGGGATTGATCCCATCTACATCACTCACATCCCTCTGCATAATTTATTACATACCCAGTGATCGCCATTATAGTCCACCCTGTTACGGGTGACGTTTGACGATACCAAAGTACATAACTCCTTATGTAGGGAACCGTAGTGACTTCAGGTCTAAGGACTATTCCTACTAATAGTCACATGAGAATGTTTATGACACTCATATGACAATCTATGAAACTTTCTCGTGGAGGGTCAATTCAATACACATTCTCTAATGTATACCCATGTGTCAACTCGATGTCACATATCCATGACTTATGAGTTCAAGTCATCAATTGACCTACATGCTAGTCTCCATGCGTTAATATTGTCCTTGAATATTAATGCTCGACTAGGAATGGTTTAGTATAGTGTTCTCTACATCATCTCACTATCGATTCAACCAATCGATATGATGTAGATAAGTGTTAGATGTCTATACTAAAAGACTTGTTCTTTTTATATATGAGATCATCTACTTTTTGAAAAGAGAATCACAACAACACAGATGCGTATTTATATTAGTATATGCATAAAAGTCCGATACTTCCCATTGTAGATAATATGGTGTGTGATGACACACAGAAAATCATGTTATCAGTCCCTTGCCTAGTATAAGTAGAGTCTCACAGCTGAGATGGAATTGGACAAAGCATCGGGATGGTTGTAGTGTAATTACGTGTGGTTTGTCTTAACCATAGAATTATACTAGTGTGTTTTGTGTGCATTGAGCAATACCAAAATCAGAGATCATCCAATTTGTACTGACTTAATAATTGGATTGGACCGTGGATTATTATGGAGTACAATCCCTAAATCCCGATATAATAACAGGCACGTATAGTTAATATTTATTTCTTTGATTTACCAATGGGTGAGATTTATTATGCTAAATCGATAGGCCCGGTAAGTTGGGAAATAATATTAATTATATGGTGTGCCATTGATTATTGATGGAACCCATGTCCTGGTGAGTCGGGATGATGATGCCCCCTTGATGAGCTCATATGGTTCATCATGTTAAAACCCTACAGGTGGATTTGATCCAACATGATGATAAGGTTGAGTGGTACTAGTCAAGGAGCCAGAAGTTGATTAATTAAAATTGTCAGTAATTTAAATTAATCGACAGGCATTCAATATCTTAAACACGGGGGGATGGATGACTCATAATAGGTGGATCCCATATGAAAATATGGGGGTTGGTGAGGAAGTTCAATGGAGATCCTTTAATGGAATGGATCTTCATTAATGGATTGATTTTAGATCCATTAGTGGGCCAAGACCAACTCCTCATCTTGGTCCCTACCTTAGCCCTATATATACCCCATGGGATTAAGAAACTAAGGCTTAATCATCCAATTAATCATCCCAAGGCCTCTCTCCTATCTTCTCTCTCTTCTCTATCCTAGGGCATCCGGCCGGCGCAAGGAAGAGGAGAACTTCTCCTCTTCTTTTCTTCCACTTTCCACCACCAACACTCGACCGAGGCTTACATAGACAAGGAAGAGACCTCCTCTTCCTTTTGTAGTGCTCGGCGGTGAGAGAAGAGTGGCCGGCGGCCGGTGGGAGGCGGCGCAAGGAAGGATTGCGGCGGTGCCTCAAGCTTGGAGAATGAGAGCTTTTCGGCCAGGTTTGGGTTGGAGATAAGCTTCATTCCCTTCCTCATCCTCTTCTTCACCTTCCTCCCTAGGACTGCCTTGTGGCTGGCATGAGAGTGGTGGCTCTCGGTGGCCGGCGGCGCAAGGAATAGGGGAAGGTGGCCGGCGGTTCCAAACCCTAGGGGTTAGGGTTTGGATTGGCGTGAAGAGGTGGTTCTTTGGAGAGCTTTGGTGATCTCGGTTTTCAGTAGCTCGTCGCCCACACGATGTCCGGGAGAGGATGGACATAAGGTAGAAGGCTATGAAGTAAAGGAAGTTATAATTCTCTTCCTTGGTTCCTTTAATTTTATCATTTTATGTGATGGTTGATATTGATTAATTATTATGGTTGTGATTATTTCTTAATCATATTTAATAATTAATTGGACCCCGATAATAAACACAAAAACCGACGATCCACTCATCGTCTTTTCCGCGGTCGTTTGGTTAATTACAAGGCTCGATCTTTGTGATTGGCCAAGTTGTAATTTGTACCGAATGATACGATGACGAGATGGTCGTTGGGAGACGGGTCTCTATTCCGATTAATTTTTAATTCGTAGACATGGAGAGGTCTCTCAACAACGACCAGGTATTCGCTTACGAAACCCGCCAAGTCATACCCATCAATTAGTATCAGAGCTAAGGCTTCCGATTTTGTGTATTTAGGATTGGCTAATTTTTGTGCATTTTCAAATATTTTATTTTTGCTGGATGATTTGTGGATGTTCATAGGCTAACTCTTTGTTGCAGGCACTAGATTCCAACTTATCATGGCCAAAATAATAGATGTATGTGATTGGTTGTGCAATTTATGTAATTAATTAAATCCTCGGGGTTGACGAGGCTAGATAGTATTTAATTTTTATAATTAAATATGACACATGTTTAGCTGAGCTTTTTGTTTACATTCGATCTAGTTTTATGTACACTCCTTCATGGAGTATAGGATCGATGGATGTAAATAATTAGCTAGTCATCTCGGCTCGGAGATCCCTTCAAGGTGTCTTGCGCATGGTGTAGGGAGGAGCAGACGAGGTGACGACACGACTGGAGGCCCATTGGAGACCAAGGCTATGAAAGTTGGAAAATCTAGGATTTTTCTATTTCATTTTTTTGGTTTATGTGCTTGTCATGTGTGTGCATGTAAAATTCCTCGAATGAAATAACTAAGTGGGAGAGGGACCCTAAGGGTCCCGTGGCCTCCATTACAATCTGATAAGTTATGCGAACAAGTCTGCGCGTCGGCTCAGAGTGCCTTCCTCCCCATTGGCTGGGCTTGTTCTGCAGATCACTAGGTCAGAAAAGACTATAGAAAATTATTGAAGAGCGGGTGTACTTCCCCATCAGAAGGCACATAATCGGAAATAATTTTCTTAGTGTTGTGTAATGGTAAACACTTAGATGCAAATAATAGTATCCTCCCCATCGGAGTCACTGCAATTATTTGCAGGGCCGAAGTGAACCAACTATTAATCTTATTTGTCAAAAAGTTAGGTTGACAAGATAGTAAGATTAATGGGTAAAACTTCCTCATACGAATGTAGAAATTCATATACGTCCATACCATTGTGGCATGCGAATTTCTCGGTGTTTAAAGGTGTTGGTTGATTTCAAAAATTTATTGTTTGAGGAATCAATTTATTTTAGAAATCTAATGTTGTGCTTGTTGTGATTCTCAGGAATTTTCAAAATGACCTTTAACCCACTAGAGACATACTTAAGGAAATAAGCTTACTGACCCAAACTATATAGACTGGAAAAGAAACTTGGACATTGTCCTTACTACTGAAGAGTACAAATATGTGCTCTTTGAGGACTGTCCTGAAAAGTCTGGTGAGAACTCTAGTGAAGAGCAGAGGGAGCGCTTTATGAAGTGGGTCAAGGCAGATGAGATGGCGCGATTTTACATTCTTGCATCTATGTCGAATGTATTGCAACATCATCATCAGGTCATGCCCACTGCTTATGATATGATGCAAAACCTCAAGGAGCTCTTTGAGCACCAGGGTCAAGCTACCGGGTAGGTTTCGATGAAGAGCTCGATGACAACTACTATTGTCGAAGGGACACCCGTTAGGGATCATGTCCTGAAAATGATGGCTCACTACAATGAGATTGAGGTACTGGGAGCATAGATTGATTGGGAAACCCAGGTCGACATTATACTCCAGTCTCTGCCTAGGAGTTTTGAGCAGTTCTGGCTCAACTACAATATGAACAAACGTGAATATACGTTGGGGGAACTGCTAGGAGAACTCCAAGCGGCAGAGGGCCTATTTTGTCAAAGTTCACAGGCCATGGTTACTCAGAAGGTTTCTACTTCTATGCCTAAAGGCAGGAAGAAGAAGAAACAAGGTCGGTACAAGAAGGCAGCTGGATCGCAGGGACCTCGGACTGGTGTGAAGAAGTCGAATGGCAAGTGCTTCACGTATAAGCAAACTGGACACTGGAAGGCGAACTATCCCCGTCGTCAAGACAAAGGTATTTCCTCGTGCTTAGTCGTTGAAACATGTTTAGCGGTGCTATCTACCAGTACTTGGTGCGTAGATATGGGAGCTACTAATCATGTCTGCAATACTCTGTAGGGGTTCCAGGAAACCCGATGGCTAGCTAATGGGGAAATCGTCGTCTACATGGGCAATGCTACAAAGGTAGCAGCAGTTGCAGTGGGAGACTTTTATTTATCTATTGAGAGGAATAAAGTGTTGGTTTTGAGAGATTGCTTATATGTACCCTCTTTTAGAAAGAACTTAGTGTTAGTTTCGAAATTAATAAAGGATGGATATTTTATTGCTTTTAATAATAGAGTTGTTATAAAGAGAAATAGAGAGATTATCTGTTCAGGTACTATGGTTGGCAATCTATATACTCTAGAACCAAAAGCTCCTACGATGCAAATAGAGGCCAATAGCTCATCATCTAACCTAAATAAGAGAAAGGAGCCTTCTCAAATGAACCAGACATATCATTGGCACCATAGGTTTGGTCATATTAACCTTAGTAGGATTCAGAGGTTGATAGCCGATGGGCCCTTAGGTTCATTGGTGGAAGACTTCCCGACCTGTGAGTCTTGCTTGGAAGGTAAGATGACCAAGAGGCCTTTCAAGGCTAAGGGGTATAGGGCCAAAGATGTGTTCGAACTAGTTCATTCTGATTTGTGTGGTCCTATGTCCATCCAGGCTAGAGGTGGCTTTGAATACTTCATCACTTTTATTGACGATTATTCAAGGTATGGATACATTTACTTGATGCACCGCAAGTCTGAATGCTTTGATAAGTTCAAAGAATTCAAGGCTGATGTGGAGAAACATCGAGGTAAAAGTATCAAGACACTACGATCAGATCGTTGCGGCGAATACCTCTTGGGAGAGTTTAGGACCTACTTATCAGAGGTTAGGATGCAATCCCAGTTGACCACACCCGGTACGCCCCAACAGAACGGTGTAGCAGAAAGAAGAAAATAGGACTCTTATGGAGATGGTTAGGTCAATGATGAGCTACTCTGAGTTGCCAGGTTCGTTCTGGGGATATGCTCTGGAAACGACACCGTACATACTGAACTTGGTTCCATCTAAGTTAGTCCCTTCTACTCCCACAGAACTATGGACTGGGTGCAAGCCTAGTCTAGGACATGTTCAGATTTGGGATAGTCCAACACATGTGCTGAAGGGAGATACTGATAAGTTGAAATCTTATACAAAAGTGCATCTGTTTGTAGGCTATCCAAGAGGGACGAAAGGTGGTCTGTTCTATAGTCCTAAGGATCAGAAGGTAATCGTTAGCATGAATGCCAGATTCTTTGAAGAAGACTATGTGATGAACCATAAGCCCAGGTGTAGACTTGTGCTTGAAGAATTAAGCGGGGACGTTCCGACCATAGGGCCAACTGTACAAGAGGATACACCACAAGTCACTATACTGCGTGTCACAGAAGATACACAGGTGGTACCTCGTCGCAGTGGTAGGGTTGTTAGACAACCTGAGAGGTTCATGTTTTTGGGAGAGTCTTCGGACTTGGTCCCTGGTGAACATGAACCGGATCCCTGGACCTATGACAAGACCCTCCATGATAGGGATGCAGATTCTTGGCAAAGGGCAATAAACTCTTAGATAGAATCTATGGATTCTAATCATGTCTGGGAGATAGTAGAACAACCCAATGGTGTAAAAGACATTGGAAGCAAGTGGATCTACAAGAGAAAGAGAGAATCAGACGGGAAGGTTAAGACCTTCAAAGCTAGGCTTGTTGCGAAAGGGTATACTCAGAAAGAGGGATTCGATTATGAGAAGACCTTTTCGCCGGTAGCCATGCTTAAGTCTATCCGGATTATCTTATCTATTGCCGCTTATAAGGACTATGAGGTATGGCAGATGGACGTCAAAATAGCTTTCCTTAACGGAAGTCTTGAGGAGACCATCTACATGAAGCAACCAGAAGGGTTCATTGCGAAGGGCCAAGAGCATCTAGTCTACAAGCTTAATCGATCCATTTATGGATTGAAGCAAGCTTCACGATCTTGGAGCATCCGCTTTGATGAAGTAATCCAGTAATATGGATTTATTCAAAGCCCAAATGAGTCATGTGTATATAAGAGATGTGACGGAAACGTAGTGGTGTTTCTTGTACTTTACGTAGATGACATTTTGTTAATTGGTAACAATGTTACAGTGTTATCAGACGTAAGGGTATGGTTGTCAAAGCAGTTTGATATGAAGGACTTAGGAGAAGCGGGACACATCCTTGGGATCAAGGTCATAAGGGATCGCCAAAAAAAGATGTTGTGCTTATCCCAAGCTTCATACATAGACACCATCCTGGCTCATTTTAGCATGGAAAACTCCAAGAAGGGTTTTCTACCTTTTAGGCATGGAGTTCCTCTATCCAAGGAGATGTGTCCGAAAACATCAAAGGAGATAGGGGAAATGAAGGTGGTTCCTTATGCATCGACAGTAGGAAGTCTCATGTATGCTATGTTGTGCACGAGACCAGATATCTGTTTTGTCGTGGGCATGGTCAGCAGATATCAGAGTAACCCTGGATAGGGACATTGGACTGCGGTAAAGCATATATTGAAATCCTAAGACAGACTAGGGATTATATGCTGGTTTACCGAGCAGACAAATTAGTCCCTGTGGGTTATATGGATTCGGATTTCCAGTCACATTGGGACAAGAGTAAATCTACCTCAGGGTTTGTGTTTACTTTAGGAGGTGGAGCCATTGTTTGGAGGAGTGTCAAGCAAAAATGCGTGGCGGACTCCACCATAGAAGCTGAGTATGTGGTGGCCTCATAACCAGCCAAGGAAGTTGTATGGCTCAGGAACTTCATCATGGACTTGGATGTGATTCTTGGTTTGCCCAGATTTATCAAATCTATTGTGATAATAGTGGTGCAGTTGCAAACTCGAAGGAACCACGAGCCCATAAGGCATGTAAACACATAGAGCGTAAGTACCACCTGATACGAGAAATCGTAAAAAAAGGAGAAGTGGTTGTCGCCAAGATTGCATCGGAGGACAACCTAGCAGATTCATTCACTAAGGCTCTTCCAGCAAGAGCATTTGATCGGCATGTGGAGGATATGGGAGTCAGATATATGGCAATAGAGACAACAGAGTCTTTGAGTATAAGTGGGAGATTATACTAAAAGACTTGTTCTTTTTATATATGAGATCATCTACTTTTTGAAAAGAGAATCACAACAACACAGAAGCGTATTTATATTAGTATATGGATAAAAGTCCAATACTTCGCATTGTACATAACATGGTGTGTGGTGACACATAGAAGATCGAGTTATCAGTCCCTTGCCTAGCATAAGTAGAGACTCACAACTGAGATGGAATTGGACAAACCATTGGGATGGTTGTAGTGTAATTAGGTATGGTTTGTCTTGACCATAGAATTACACTAGTGTGCTTTGTGTGCATTTAGCAGGACCAAAACCAGAGGTCATCTAATTTTTACGGACTTAATAATTGGATTGAACCTCGAATTATTATAAAGTACAATCCCTAAATCCCGATATAATAACGGCCACGTATAGTTAATATTTATTTTTTGATTTACCAATGGACGAGATTTATTATGCTAAATCGATAAGGTTGAGTGGTACTAGTCAAGGAGCCAGAAGTTGATTAATTAAAATTGTCAGTAATTTAAATTAATCGACGGACATTTGATATCTTAATCTTAAACACGCGGGGGGAGGGGGGATGGATGACTTATAATAGGTGGAGCCCATATGAAAATATGGGGGTTGGTGAGGAAGTTCAATGGAGATCCTTTAGTGGAATGGATCTTCATTAATGGATTGGTTTTAGATCCACTAGTGGGCCAAGACCACTCCTCCTCTTGGTCCCTACTTTAGCCATATATATACCCCATGGGATCAAGAAACTAAGGCTTAATCATCCAATTAATCAACCCAAGGCCTCTCTCCTCTCTTCTCTCTCCTAGGGCATCCGACTGGTGCAAGGAAGAGGAGAACTTTTCCTTTTCTTTTCTTCCTCCTTCCACCACCAACACTCGGTCGAGGCTTACATAAACAAGGAAGAGACCTCCTCTTCCTTTTGTAGTGCTCGGTGGCGAGAGAAGAGTGGCCGGCGGTAGGCGGCGTAAGGATGGTTTGCGGCGTGCCGCAAGCTTGGAGAAGGAGAGCTTTTCGGCCAGGTTTGGGTTGGAGAGAAGCTTCGTTCTCTTCCTCATCCTCTTCTTCACCTTCCTCCCTAGGACTGCCATGTGGCTGGCGTGAAGAGGTGGTTCTTTGGAGAGCTTTGCTGATCCCGGTTCTCGGTAGATCGTCGCCCACACGACGTCCGGGAGGGGAGGGACATAAGGTAGAAGGCTACGAGGTAAAGGAAGGTATAATTCTCTTCCTTGGTTCCTTTAATTTTATCATTTTATGTGATGGTTGATATTGATTAATTATTATGGTTGTGATTATTTCCTAATCATATTTAATAATTAATTAGACCCCGATAATAAACACAAAAATCGGTGATCCAATCGTCGTCTTTTCCGTGGTCGTTTGGTTAATTACAAGGCTCGATCTTTGTGATTGGCCAAGTTGTAATTTGTACCGAATGATACGATGACGAGATGGTCATTGGGAGACGGGTCTCCATTCAGATTAATTTTTATTCCGTAGACATGGAGAGGTCTCTCAAGAACGACCAAGTATTCGCTTAGGAAACCCGCCAAATCATACCCATCAATAAGAACCTACTACCCAAGGAGATTATTATAGTTAGTTATTTGGCGCAAATATAAAGTAAGTATAATAACTAAACATGCTTTATTACTGATAGAATCTGATACAAAAAGTCCCTAGTCAATCATTGCATAATTGGATCTAGGGCTCCTACTAACAAAAACAAGAGGTATACTCTTATTTTTATTTTATTCTAGTTCGATTGTATTTGTTTTCATGAACCCCAAAGATAAACACAAGAACCGGTGATCCATAATTTGTCATCTATTCCATGGCTAATCGATAAAGGAGTTAGATTGCTTGAACAACAAGTTTGTTCAAGCGATAACTCAATCGAATAGCACTATGATGAAAAAGGTCATTCGGGAAGTTTTCTTTCCATCCGGATTAGTTCTAATCAATAGAATTTTAATCTGGGGACATAGAGAGGAACTCGTTCCGCAACGAATCCAACAGTTGCAATGGAATAGAATTGGTGTTGTGTTTAAGGTTTTGCTTGATCCTAATGCCATGAGCTGTATTTAGGAGAGTTGGATTTGGGATTTTATTTTTTATGAGTTTCCTTTGTAGCTAATAGTTCTATAGATTGGTATTTCATCGTGATGAGCTTCCATAGGGGTTATCCCTTAGTGGAGGTTTTGATCTTGAGTTGGATTTTGGGTTAGATTTAGGTTAAACCTAAGATGAACCATTTGGATAATTTGGTTTAATTAAGTTTTAATCATTAATTAAAAGTAAATTAATGAACATTATTAATTAGGATGATCTTAATTTATTATGGTAGCTTATTAGATAAGTAGCATGACTTATTATAGCTAAATATTATGTTATTTGATATAGGACACTAATCTGATTCATTGCGGATATTAGACGTGGGGTTCTCTGCATTATGGGCTTCTCCGTTTGAGATGAGTACTTCTAACTTAATTCCTTATTTTGATATTATATGCATGACTGGTCAATATGGTAGTAGTAGGTTATTACCTTTATCCTGTTGTTGATTATCCTACTTAATACTTAACTGTTTGAACTTGTGTTAATCATATTTACATCTCTATAGTCTCACTTTGATACTCTCGCTCTATAGAGTACATATGTGTGAACGTGTGGTTAGGTTGGTTGTGTGTCACATTATACATGATATTGGATTGACCACTAGTTATATTTTTACCTGCTTACCTAGTTGCATGGTAGTTAGGTTATAATACATATTTTAGACCTGTGCATATCATATTATGGTATAGATAGTTGATTGGTGGGTGTTGCATTGATTAGTTTCATACACCATCCTTGCAATTTGCATTAGCTGTCAACCCTTAGCTCCCTTATGGTTGAGACAAGTCGCCAGTCATACAGGACCTGCCCACACAACCACTCTTGGGTTAGTAGTTATCGGAGCATAGCTAATTTACCACAATCAGGACCCGCTCAACTACTTAAGGAGGGTGGTCCTCCACTAGCATTCTGTTCACTAAGCCACTCCCGAGCAACGGTGGCAGAGTGCATACAGTTGTCATAGTTCTGCCCACTCAGCAGTTTGCATACGACATGTGACGATGTCTTGATTGGCTTCAGAGGGTGACCCATGACATTGCACCATATGTATACGAAACATCTTCACATTTGTTTGTGTTTGCTAGACTTAGTTACTATATATGTTTGACATGTGTATACAAGAGGTATTTGCATATAGTTTTATGACCTTGCATTAGCTTGTGTGGTACGAACTTACCTGTGGAGTGTTGTTTTCGATGATTTTTGACCTACATCCCCTATGATTGTTGACTCTGATATGTACATTTCATATAGTATTTAGTCATGTTTCTATTATCATTATGAGGCTATATCTACTTCTTGCTATGCTACTTGTATAACTTTTGATGTCATGTATGTAGGATCGATCGTGTCCGCTAGAGGGGGGGTGAATAGCGATTTTCAAACCCCTTGCTTCCTACACAGTTAGTTGCACAGTGGAATATACAATAAAAATAATAAACTAAACACTAACCAATGCTAACACGGAAGATTTACTTGATATCCACCCCGGACGGGTGACTAATACAAGAATCCATCGGTGGATCAACCCCCGGATAACCTCCGGCTAGCCCTCGTCGCTCCTTGTGGGTGGAGAAACCTCGCCACAATCTCTTGGACACTATCTGGGCACAAAAGACTACTAACTCACTTTACCCAAGTGAGTTTCGTCAAGAAACTCAGCCACCACGAAGTCCTCTTTAAATAGGACTCGGGTTGAAACCCTCGCTACCAGTCGACTGCCCCAGGGCAGTCGACTGGTGCCACTGAAATTCGACCGTTGCACCCCAACGTTCGAATTCTCAGCCATCTTACCAGCCACCTACCAGTCGATTGCCCCCAGGGTAGTCGACTGGTCCCAGGGCTGAGACCTTTCTGTGAGTTCCATCAGTCGACTGCCCCCAGGGCAATCGACTGGTCTACTCACCCACCTAAGGTTACCCTTCCTGAGTATATTCCGCTCTACACTCAACCCCTAGGATTTCCCGAGTACAATCACACAGCACTCGTACCCTCACGACTCGACTGACTCCTCACTCAGCAGCCTCGACTATTGCCTTCGCGCCCTCTTCATCTTTAGCTCCCGTCCCTCGGATGCACGTAAGCCTCTAGCTTGCCTCCATGCCATCCTTCACACATGCCTTGAAGTCTGCACCCCTCAGCTCATCGTCCCTGCTCTCCAAGGTCCCTCGGGTGCACACAAGCCTCCATCTTGTCTCCATGCCACCCTTCACAGTACCGAGGTCGTCCAGTCAAGTCCATATGTGTAAACCTATAAAACCTGCACACTCAACATACACATATTAAATACAAGGGAAAACCTAACTTAAACCCTTTGCCCAAATATCAAAACACTTGGTCACTCCGGACCACAGATTGCCTCAACAATATATATCTTATCTCTATACCTGCTGAGTTCACTTGAATTCACCTCTGACAGCATGTTTTCTATTTTCAGGATGACCTACATAGAGTTGCTAGGGGATGCCCGATAGTCCATCTCTCCCTTCGAGTCTTCATATTAGTTTTGCGTGTTATTTGTAGTTAGCTTGTATTTTTTCCATACTATGGACGTGTACTCGGTGTGGGATTTGTACTAGTGGATTGTATGGTTGTTTTGGCTCCGTGGACACTTAGTGTTTTGGTTTTGTCATAGTTGCAACGGTATGCGACTTAGATGTTTGTGATGCATCTTAGTTTCTTTTATATATGCTACATATTCTGACTGTGTTGGCCGAGGTATGTGGGGTCGTGTGGGCCATGTATAAATATTTCAGATTGTACGCCGTATAGGGGAGATGTTGTCCGTTTGCCATGAGATATGCAGGTCCCATGGGGGCGTGATAATTTAGTTGGTATTAGAGCGTAGGTTACGATGCCTACCTATGCTCATGTTTTGGGATTTTTCAGAATTTTATAGAATTTATTTGATACCAATTTAGTTGGTATCAGAGCGTAGTTTGTGAGTCTTATAGGGATTTTACAGAGTTTATCTGATACTAATTTAGTTGGTATCCCAGGTTGCTAGGTATAAGTACCCCAGGTTGGTTTTGATGTAATTAACCAAGTCATGTTAGATCTTGATCTATTTTGATCCCTGTGTTTAGGTATACAGGAGCTTATAAGCACAGGAAGTCGAACGAAAGACGCAGCAGATGAGAAGGATAGAACGGGGAAGGGAGCCAACGGGCTTGGTGCATCAGAGGGACGCGAAGACTGCGGAGGAGTACACTGGTTGATGAGAAGTGCTTGCGCGATGCCCGAGTGACGAGAAACTAGGGATGAAGCTCGTTCAAGACAAACCTGAGTTTTGTCTCTGGTTGGTCAAAAATCACCCAAGTGGAAGAAAGATAGAAAAGTCAACACAAGTGTTTACTTTGACCAGTTGGTCAACTGAGGCACCTCAGTTGATGAGTGAGGTGCCTCAACTGCAAACCTGAGTTTTGTGCACAAACAGAATTGAGGGGCTTCAACTTGAACCTAAGGTGCCTCAAGTCAGAACTGATACAGCTCAGGGTTAAACTATGGCACCTCATATCAAAGTTTATCATTGAGTGATAGTTGGCACTATGGATAAAGTTCTATCCATCTAAGGTGCCTCAGATCACAACTGGGCCACCTCAGGTCCATGTCAGCACAGCGGTAACATTGAGTTTCGGGTTATAAAAAAACTCCAAAAACTAGGATTAAAAAATAACAATTACTATTTAATTTCCTAGTCATTTTATGAGTCGTTCAAAGTCTATAAGAGGCTACTCCACTTACAATGAAGGAGATCTTGATAGTGGAGCTTTCAACTATCTTAGATTAACAACCACCCTAGTTGCAATCATGTAACCCTTATGTCTCTTACTAGTTCCTTTTATTTGTTTATGTTTTTAATTAACTGCTGAAAACTAACTTCTATCTTTGCACAAATCAGCAAAAGATTTAGTTCTAACTTACAGGGTAATTCACCCCCCTCTGCTGCCCTACAACAGTCCTACATGAGATTCCTTGGGTAGTTATGGATTTTACAAAGTTTGTCAGATACCAATTTATCTGGTATCAATGCTCTCGAGTTTATGAGTGTTAGGATGTATACTAAAAGCGTTGCTTTTATATAGACATCTACATTTTGAAAGAGAATCACACGATCACTGTTTACATATTTATATTAGTATGTGCATATTGTCTAATACTTTACATTGTAGATAACATGGTGTGTGGTGTCGCACAGAAGATCATGTTATCAGTTCCTTGTATAGTATAAGTAGAGGCTCACAACCGAGATGGATTTGGATAAACCATTGGGTGGTTGTAGTGTAATTTGGTGATGGTTTATCTTGACCATTGAATTACACTAGTGCACTTTGTATGTATTGAGCAGGATCGACATAGAGGTGATTCAATTTATACTAACTTTACATTTAAATTAGACCTCAGTTATTATGGAGTACATGCTCTTAATCCTGATATAATAACGGCACATGTACTTAATATTTATTTCTTTGATTTACCAATGGGCGAGATTTATTTTGTTAAATCGATAGACCCAGCAAGTTGGGAAATAATTATTTACATGGTGTGTCATTGATTATAGAAGGAAACTGTGTCCTGGTGAGTCGGATTGATGATGTCCCCTTGAGGAGCTCATAAGGTTCATCATGTTAAATCCTGCAGCTGGACTTGGTCTGACATGATGATAAGGTTGAGTGGTACTACTCAAGGAGTTAGATGATAATTAATTAAATTATCAGTAATTTAATTAATTAACGGGCATTCGATATCTTAAACACGGGGAGATTCTTGTACTCATAATAGGTGGAGCCCATATTTAATATGAGGGTTGGTGAGGTAGTTCAATGAAGATCCTTTAGTGGAATGAATCTTCATTAATGGATCGGGCCTTGATCCATTAGGTGGCCAAGACTCAACTCCTCTTCATGGTCCATATTTTAGCCCTATATATACCCATGGAGTTATGAGACCAAGGCATCCATCCAAGAGAAAACCTAAGCCTCTCTATTCTTCCCTCTTATCTCCTCTCTCTCCTCTAGTGGCCGGTGGCAAGGGTTAGCAAGAGAGGTGGCGCAAGGCTTAGGGTGTTAGATGTATATACTAAAAGACTTGCTTCTTTTTATATATGAGATCATCTTTTTTTTTAAAAGAGAATCACAACAACACTAGATGCTTGTTTATATTAGTACATGAATAAAAGTCCTTTACTTTGCATTGTAGATAACATAGTGTGTGGTGTCACACGGAAGATCTTGTTATCAGTCTC
Source organism: Boesenbergia rotunda (assembly GCA_024364735.1). Taxonomy (NCBI): domain Eukaryota; kingdom Viridiplantae; phylum Streptophyta; class Magnoliopsida; order Zingiberales; family Zingiberaceae; genus Boesenbergia; species Boesenbergia rotunda. The sequence continues at coordinate 296,443 of JAGFNQ010008539.1, read as the reverse complement.
TTGCTTAGTATAACTAGAGGCTCACAGTCGAGATGGAATTGGACAAACCATTGCGATGGTTGTAGTGTAATTAGGTGTGGTTGGTCTTGACCATGGAATTACACTAGTTACTTTGTGTGCATTGAGCAGGACCAAAACCAGAGATCATTCAATTTGAACTGACTTGATAATTGGATTGGATCTCAGATTTATTATGGAGTACAATCCCTGAATCCCGATATAATAATGGGCACATATAGTTAATTATTATTTCTTTGATTTATCAATGGGTGAGATTTATTCTGTTAAATTGATAGACCCAATAAGTTGGAAAATAATATTAATTATATGGTGTGTCATTGATTATTGACAGAATCCGTGTCCTGGTGAGTCGGGATGATGATGCCCCCATGATGAGCTCAAAGGGTTCATCATGTTAAACCCTGCAGGTGGATTTGATCCGACATGATGATAAGGTTGAGTGGTACTAGTCAAGGAGCTAGAAGTCGATTAATTAAAATTGTCAATAATTTAAATTAATCGACGGGTGTTCGATATCTTAAACACAAAGGGATGGATGACTCATAATAGGTGATGCCCTTATGAAAATATGGGTTGGTGAGGGTGTTCATTAAGATCCTTTAGTGGAATGAATCTTAATTAATGAATTAGTTTTAGATCCATTAGTGGGCCAAGATCCAACTCATCCTGATGGTCCCTACCTTAGCCGTATATAAACCCCATGGGATCATGAAACCAAGGCTTAATCCAAGAATTAAAACCCTAGGCTTTTCTCTCCTCTCCTCTCTCTCACTTCTCTCTCCTAGGTTTCAGCCGGTGCATAGAAGAAGAGGGCTTCTCCACCTCGTTCTTCTTCCCTTCTCCACCAACTCTCGGCTGGGACTCACAGAGACAAGGAAGGTCCCTTCTCTTCCTTTTGTGGTGCTCAGCGGCGGTGGAGGAGCAGCCGGAGGCCGGTGGGAAGCAGTGCAAGGGAGGTGTGCGGCGTCGCCGCAAGCTTGGAAGTGGAGGGGTGTATCGGCCGATTGGGTAAGAACTTTTTCATCTTCTTCTCCTTCCTCTCGAGGTCTGCAGCTGGTCCGACGGTGATTGAGTGGCTCCGGTGGCCGGCGGCGCAAGGGAAAAGGAAGAGAGTGTTGGCACAAGGGAAACCCTAGTTTCTGGGTTTCTTGTTTTGGCTAGGCAAGAAGAAGAGCTCTTTTGAAACGCATTGGTGATCTCGGTTCTCGGTAGCTCGTCACCCACATGATGTCCGGGAGGGGAGGGACATAAGGTAGAACGCTATGAGGTAAATGGAAGGTAAAATTCTCTTCCTTAGCTCCTATTGTTCCTTTGGTTCCTTATTGTTTTGCTTCGTCATTTATGTGTATTAGTTAATTATTTTTTATTTTGTATCATGGTTAATAATTAATTAATTGGACCCTGATCATAAGCACAAAAACCGGTGATCCACTCATCGTCTCTTCCGTAGTCGTTCGGTTAGGAGAATTACAAGGCACGATCTTTGTGATTGGCCAAGTTGTAATTCATACCAAATGATACGATGACGAGATGGTCATTAGGAGACGGGTCTCCATTCGATTAATTTTTAATCCATAGACATGGAGAGGTCTCTCAAGGACGACCAAGTATTCGCTAAGGAAACCCGCCGAGCCGATTCCATCAATTGGTATCAAAGCTGAGGTTTCCGGTTTTGTGTGTTTAGGATTAGTTAATTTTTTGTATTTTTCATACATTTTATTTAGCTGGATGATATGTGGATGTGCATAGGCTAACTTTGTGTTGCAGACACTAGATTCCAACTTATCACGGCCAAATATTAATTTGATATGTGTGATTGGATATGTAATCTTTTGTAAATTAAATAATCCACGGGGTTGACGAGGCTAGGTAGTATTTAATTTTGTAATTAAATATGACACGTGTTTAGCTGAGCTTTTTGATTACATTTGATCTAGATTTTATGTACACTCCTTCATGGAGTATAGGATCAATGATATAAATGATTAGCTAGTCATCTCGGCTTGGAGATCCCTCAAGGTGGCTTGCGCATACGGAAGGGAGGAGTGGACGAGGTGACGACACGACTGGAGGCGCATTGAAGACCAAGGCCATGAAAAGTTGGAAAATCTAGGATTTTCTTGTTTTCATTATCATGGTTATGTGCTTGTCATGTGTGTGCTTGGTAAAATTTCTCGTAGTCAATAACTAAGTGAGAGAGGGACCCTAAGGGTCTCATGACTTCCATTACAATCCGATAAGTGATGCAAACACGTCTGCGCGTCGGCTCTGAGTGCCTTCCTCCCCATCGGATGAGCTTGTTCTACGGATCACTGGGTCAGAAAAGACTATAGAAAATTATTAAAGAGCGTGTGTACTTCCCCATCGTAAGGCACATAATCGGAAATGATTTTCTTAGTGTCATGTAATGGTAAACGCTTAGATGCGAATAATAGCATCCTCCCCATCAGTCCCTGTTATTATTTTGCAGGGCCGAAGTGAACCAACTATTAATCTTACTTGTCAAAAAGTTAGGTTGACAAGATAGTATGATTAATGGGTAAAACCTCCTCTTATGAATGTAGAAGTTCGTATACGCCCACACCATCGTGGCATGCGAATTTCTCGGTGTTTAGAGGTGTTGGTTGATTTCAAAATTTTATTGTTTTGAGGAATCAATTTATTTTCGAATTCTAAAGTAGTGTATGTTGTGATTCTCAGGATTTTCGAAATGGGCTTTAATCCCATAGCAACCATACTTAAGGAGAACAAACTTACTGGACCCAATTACATTGACTCGAAAAGAAACCTAGACATTGTCCTTACAGCTGAAGAGTACAAATTTGTACTCTCTGAAGACTATCCCGAAAAGCCTAGCGAGAATTCTAGTTAAGAGCAGAAGGAGTGTTACAAGAAGTGGATCAAGGCAGATGAGATGGCGTGATACTACATTCTGGCATCTATGTCGAATGTACTACAACATCAGCATCAGGCCATGCCCACTGCTAGTAACATGATGCTAAACTTTAAGGAGCTCTTCGGGCACCAGGGTCGGGCCGATAGGCAGGTTGCGATGAAGAGCTTGGTGATGACTACAATGGTCGAAGGGACACCCGTAAGGGAGCATGTCCTTAAGATGATGGCCCACCTCAATGAGATTGAGGTACTTGGAGCACAAATCGACAGGGAAACCCAGGTCGACATTATACTCCAATCACTGCATAGGAGTTTTGAGCAGTTCCGGCTCAACTACAATATGAACAAACGTGAATATACGTTGGGGGAATTGCTAGGAGAACTCCAGGCAGCAGAGGGCCTATTTTGTCATAGCTCGCAGGCCTTGGTTACTTATAAGGTTTCTACTTCTGTGCCGAAAGGCAGGAAGAAGAAGAAACAAGGTGGGTTCAAGAAGGTAGCAGCAGCATCGCAAGGACCACGGACTGGCGTGATGAAGCCAAAAGGCGAGTGCTTCACGTGTAAGCAAACTGGACACGTGAAGGCGAACAGTCCCCGTCGTCAAGACAAAGGTATTTCCTTGTGCCTAGTCGTTGAAACATGTTTAGCGGTACTATCTACCAGTACCTGGTGCGTAGATACAGGGGCCACTGATCATGCCTGTAATACTCTACAGGGGTTCCAGGAAACCCGACGGCTAGCTGATGGGGAAATTGTGGTCTATTAGGATGTATACTAAAAACCTTGCCTTTTGATTAGGATACATCTACATTTTAAAGAGAATCAAAAAATCATACAGTGCATGTATGTGCACTAACTGTCTGATGCTTGGCATTATAGATAACATGGTGTGTGGTGTCGCATAGAAGATCATGTTATCAGGTTCCTTACCGAAGCATAAGAAAGATGCTCACAACCGAGATGGAGTTGGACAAACCATCGGGATGGTTGTAGTGTAATTAGGTGTGGTTTATCTTAACCATAGGATTACACTAGTGTATTTTGTGTACATTGAGTAGGACCAAAAGAGAGGTCATCCAATTTTTGTACTGACTTAGTAAATTGGTTAGACCTCATATAATATTATAGAGTACGATCACTTAATCCCGAAATAATAACGGGTATATATTATTAATTATTCTATCTTTGATTCACCAATGGGTGAGATCTATTCTGTTAGATCGATAGGTCCGGTAAGTTCGGAGTTAATATTAATAATGTGATGTGCCATTGATTATTGACGGAATCCAAGTCCTGATGAGTCAGGATGATGATGCCCCCTTGGTGAGCTCAAAAAGGTCGTCATGTCAAATCTTGCAAGTGGACCATGGTCCGGCATGATGAAAAGGTTGAGTGGTATTAATCAAGGATTAAGAGGATAATTAATTTAATTATCAATAAATAAATTAATTATCGGCCATGTGACATCTTAATCATGGGGAGATGGACGACTCGTAATAGGTGGAGCCCATATAAAAATATGGGGGTTGGTGAGGAAGTATAATGGTGTCCTTTAGTGGAATGGATCTCCATTAATGGATCGGGTTTGGATCTATTGGCGGGCCAAGAACCAACTCCTCCTCATGGTCCCTATCTTAGCCCAATAAAACCCCATGAGAGTCATAATACAAGGCTGATTAATTAAGAAATTAATCTTGGGTCAATTAAGTTATTAATCTAGGATTAATTAAGGAATTAATCTCGGGACTAATTAAGGAATTAATCTATGATTAATTGAGGAAACTAATCTCTGATTAATTAAAGAATTAGTCTCTATAAATTTTGGAATCAATCCATAATTAATTGGGAAATATTTTCCAATTAATCCTACATATCGCATATATTTATAACCCTAGCCTCTCTTTCTCCTCTCTCACTTTTGGTCACAGCAAGAAGGGATTGGAGAAGGCTTGGTGTTTTCTTCCTCTTCGTTTCTTATTCCTTTTCCTCTCTTGTTGGTGGACGACACTAGAAAAGGAGGAACTTCTTCCTCCTTGGTGACGCACAGGAACAAAGGAAAAGGAAGGTGGCCAGCGGCGGTGAGGGAATTCTTGGAGGTCTCAGCGCCGAAGATTGGAGGAGGTGGAAGCTTGAAGGATTTGTTTCTTTAGCTTCTCATCCTCAGCTCTCTATCTGGGCGCAAGCAGCCGGATCCAAGATCCAAGGATCGGCGGCGAAGTAGAGGAAGATCTCTCTTCCTCTTGGTTTGCCGGCGGGAGAAGGAAAAGAGAAGAGGTGGCTGCCGAGGGTTTTGGGGAGGAAGAAAGAGTTCGTCTCAGTTTCTTCTTCCATCCTCTTTATCTTCCAATCCTCTCATCCCTTAGCTCTCTTGTGGCCGGAGTTCCTTTGAGAGGGGCGGTTGCCGGCGGCGCAAAAGGGAAGGTGCAAGTGGTGGTGGCCGGCGCATGTAACCCTAGGTGGTTGGGGTTTGTGTTGGTGGGAAGGAGCTTGGAGAAGTGAGATTGATTCAAGTCCTTTTGGAGACTCCGCGTCTTAATAGATCGTCGCCCACACGACGTCCAAGAGGCGAGGGTCATAAGGTAGAAGATTGCGACGTAAACGGCGAGGTATAACTCTCCCGAGTTCCATTTTACTCTTACTACGTATTATTTGTGCATTGTTGCTTTGTCTCGTCATTTCATGTACGTTAGTTTATTATTTTGATTTGAAATCATTGATAATAATTAATTAACTGGACCCCGAAGATAAACACAAAATCCGGGGCGATCAAAATCGTCGTCTTTTCCGCTGTTAATTAATCCAGAAAGTTACAAGGCCTCAACCTCGGTTTTGGCCAAGTTGTAACTTGGATTAATTAACACGACAACGAGTCGGTCGTTAGAGGGACGGGTCTCTATTCGGATTAAATTTTTAATCTGTAGCCATACAGAGATCTCTCAGATACGACCACGTGGTTGTCTTGGAAACCGCCAAGCCATACCCAACATGGTCTACAAGGGCAATGCTACGGAGGTGGCAGCAGTTGCAATGGGAGATTTTTATTTATCGTTTGAGAGAAATAAAGTGTTGGTTTTGAGAGATTGCTTATATGTACCCTCTTTTAGAAAAAACTTAATTTCAGTTTCTAAATTAATAAAGGATGGATATTCTATTGCTTTTAATAACAAAGTTGTTATAAAGAGAAATAGAGAGATTATCTGTTCGTGTACTATGGTTGGCAATCTGTGTACTCTAGAACCAAAGACTCCCACGATGCAAATAGAGGTCAATAGCTCATCATCTAACCTAAATAAGAAAAGGAGCCTTCTAAGATGAACCAGACATATCTTTGGCACCATAGGCTTGGTCATATTAACCTTAGTAGGATTCAGAGGTTGATAGTTGAAGGGCCCTTGGATTCATTAGTGATGGAAGACTTGCCGACCTATGAGTCCTGCTTGGAAGGTAAAATGATCAAGAGGCCTTTCAATGTAAGCTGTGTATACTGAAAGACATGAATTTCTTTATATGAACATCTTCGTTTTGAAAAGAGTATCACAACTACACTAGGTGCTTGTTTACATTAGTATATGCACGAAGTCCAATTACTTTGCGTTGTAGATAACATGGTGTGTGGTGACACACGGAAGATCATGTTATCAGTTCCTTGCTTAGTATAAAATAGAGGCTCACAACCGAGATGGAATTGGGCAACCCATCGGGATGGTTGTAGTGTAATTAGGTGTGGTTGGTCTTGACCATAGAATTACACTAGTGTGCTTTGAGTACATTGGGTAGGATCAAAACCCGAGGTTATCCAATTTGTACTGACTCGATAATCGGATAGGACCTCAATATATTATTATGGAGTACAATCCCTTAATCCTGATATAATATCGGGTATATATTATTAATTATTATTTCTTTGATTTGCCAATGGGCGAGATCTATTATGCTAGATCGATAGGCCCGGTAAGTTGGGAGATAATATTAATAATATGATGTACCGATGATTATTGACGGAAACTCTGTCCTGGTGAGTCAGGATGATGATGCCCCCTTGATGAGCTCAAAAGGTTCATCGTGCCAAACCCTACAGGTGGATTTGATCCGGCACGCTGATAAGGTTGAGTGGTACTAATCAAGGATCCAGAAGTTAATTAATTTAAATTGTCAGTAATTTAATTAATTAACGGGCATGCGTGATCATAAACACGGGGGGATGGACGACTCGTAATATGTGGAGCCCATATGAAAATATGGGGGTTGGTGAGGTGAGTTCAATTAGGATCCTTTTGTGGAACGGATCTTAATTAATGGATCGGGTTTAGATCCATTAGTGGGCCAAGAATCAACTCCTTCTTTTGGTCCCTACCTTATCCCTATAAATACCCTAGGAGATCATGATACCAAGGCTAGATGAACTAATCCAAGAAACCAATCCACCCAAGGCTCTTTCCTCCCCTCTCCTCCTCTCTCTCCTAGAGGCTAGCGCCGGCGCAAAGGGAAGGGTTTCTCTCCTTCCCTTTTCTCTTCTTCTTCTTCCACCACCTCTCGGATGGAGCAATCATAGATAAGGGAGAGAGCTTCTCTCCCTTTTGCAGTGCTCGGTGGCCAGCAAGGGGTGGCCGACGGCCGGCTAGAGGAGGTGCAAGAGAGGCAAGCGGCGGCGCCGCAAGGTAAAGGAGAAGGGGAAGTTGCATGCAGTTTAGGCAAGGAAGAAGGAGAGTTCATCTTTTCTTCTTCTTCTTCAGTCTCCTCTCAAGGTGGGCTGCTGGTCCGGAGGGCTGTAGGCAGCTCCGGTGGTCGGCGGCGCAAAGGGAGAGGAGAGAAGGGTCGACGTCGCAAACCCTAGAGGCTAGGGTTTTGGTCGGCAATAAGAAGGGATTTTTGGTGGTCTTGGTGATCTCATATCGTGGTAGATCGTCACCCACACGATGTCCACGTAGGGAGGGATATAAGGTAGAAGACCGCGAGGTAATCGGAATGGTATATCATTCCCTATGCTCCTTTGTTTTTCCTTATGTCAATTTTGTGCCATGATTAGATGTCTCATCATTTCATGTTTAATAATTTATTATTTTAATTTCAAATCTTGATGAATAAATTATTAATTGGACCCCGACCATAAACACAAAAGTCGGTGATCAACTAGTCACCTTTTTCGCGGTTGAACGGTCGAGCAAATTACAAGGCTGATTTTGGTAATTGGCTAAGTTGTAATTTGGATCATTCGATATGGCACGAGACGGTCGATGGGAGACGGGTCTCCATTCGGATTAATTTGTTAATCCGTAGACATGGAGAGGCTTCTCCAATCGACTAGGTATTCTCTAGGGAAACCCGCCAGCCATACCCAACAATTGGTATCAGAGCTGAGGTTTCCGGCTTTGTGTGTTTGGATTGGTTAATTTTTGCAATTCATACATTTTATTTTGCTGGATTATGCGTTGATGTGCGTAGGCTAACTTTGTGTTGCAGGCACGAGATTCCAACTTCATGGCCAAATATGTGTTGTGTGATTGATTTGTAAATTTTTGTAACTAATTAATCTTCGGGGTTGACGAGGATAGGTATTTAATTTTTGTAATTAAATACAACGCATGTTTAGCCGAGTTATTTATTTACAGTTGATCTAGATTTCATGTACACTCCCTCGAGGAGTATAGGATCGATGATGTAAATAATTAGCTAGTCATTTCGCCGTGGAAATCCCTTGAGGTAGCTTGCGCAGAACGAAGGGAGGAGCAGACGATGTGATGACACGACTGGAGGCGCATTAGAGACCAAGGGTCATGAAAGTTGGAAAATCTAGGATTTTCTCTATGTTTTTTTTCATGTTGATTAGTTATGTGCTTGGTTGTGTGGTAGTGCTAGAAAATTCATCAAGATAAATTACTAAGTGGAAGAGGGACACTAAGGGTCCCACGCCGCCATTGCAATCTGATATGTGATGCAAACAAGCTCGCGCGTTGGCTCTGAGTGTCTTCCTCCATAACGGATAGGCTTGTTCTGTGAATCACAGGTCAGAAAAGATTATAGAGGATTATTGAAGAGCGTGTGTACTTCCCCAATGAAAGGCACATAATCCTAAATAATTCTCTTAGTGTCGAGCAATGGTAAACACTTAGATACAATTATTAGTATCCTCCCCAATGGAGTCACCGCTAATAACTTGTAGGGCCGAAGTTGACCAACTATTAGTCTTACTTGTCAAAAAGTTAGGTTGACATGATAGTAAGATTAATGGGTAAAACCTTCTCTAACGAATGTAGGGTTTGTATACGTCCACACTAACGTGACATGTAAATTCTCGATGTTTGAGATGTTGGTTGATTTGGAAAATTTATTGTTTTGAGGAATCAATTTATTTTCAATTTCTAAAGTAGTGTGTGTTGTGATTCTTAGGATTTTTAAAATAGCCTTTAACCCACTAGTTACAATACTTAAGGAAAATAAACTTAGTGGCCCCAAATTACATAGACTGGAAAAGAAACCTAGACGTTGTCCTTACTGCTGAAGAGTACAAAGATGTACTCTTCGAGGAATGTCCTAAAGATGATGGCCCACTGATAGTTCCCAATACTGGTGTCACGGATAAGCCTCAAATTTAGATATTTATAAACTGAAAACCCTTGGCTAACAAAGTTAAAATGTAGTAGAGGGGCCTCAGGTCTTATTTTTCCAAGTACTAGTTGAATGAATGTTTAATTCAAGCTTGAGAGTTATTTGTCGTTTAATGATTTGGGTATTCTAACAAAATGGGGGTTTTTGCGATAAGAAAATGACAGAATGAAATTACAACTCGGAATGAAATAGACAGAACTTAGCTAAAGCATGTAATAAATTAGGCAATTGCAAGAACTAAACTTAACCTAATTGACAATTGAGCAATTAAATTCAAACGACAGAATTGAAATTACAGAATTAATTGCAGAGAATAATTGCAGGAAACTACTTTGCAAGATAAAGGAAATTAGAACAAAACAATGCTTAAGCACTTAGCTTGAAGTGTAATGGAAACAACTTGACCAACTTAAAGAAATGCATGTTTAAAACCAAAATAATCCTAATTAGAACATCAAATCAAGTCATCACAAGACTTCCCTCTGCTGTCACACAAAGGTTGAGTTAGAAACCCTCTAAACTCAAAAATCAATGAAGCAAAACTTCCTTGTTCAGTTTTCCGTGAATCTTTCTATTCTGCTCTTCCTGATCGGTCAACCGATCGATCAGGTCCTCTTCTGATCGGTCATGGGACCGATCAGATGCAACTCTGTCCGGTCAACATGATCGGTCGGTAGCTGAACACCGAACTCCTCTTGACGTGCTAATTCGCGATCGAGCCAAAAACCTTCAGAACTGCGTCGGAGAACCCCTCCTAACAATCTTTAGCTTCGGTAGATGAAAACCCGTGATCAAGTGGAAGCAATCGGTGGAATGGAGCTCAGGCGAAACCCTCCCCTTTGCTCCTCTTAGCTGCGAGAATTAGTTAGCAAAACTGAACTGGAAATCTTACCGTGATGATTCAAAACCCTGAGAAGAACGGATCTGATGTTGGTCGTGCGATCTGAGAAGAAACTGATGAAGAAAAACGAAGAAGAAATGAAGAACCGGAAGAAAACTGGAAGAACGGGAAGAACTGCGACACGCGACGACGATCTGGATCTAGGGAGAATACTGTTTTTATAGTTGGATTTGGACGACTGAGATCCTCTTTGCTCCATCCAACGATTGGATCTCTTCAGATCTGAACCAAACCCTCCAGATCTTGATCAAGGGTCAGGATCTGGTCCTCTTCAGCTCGTATCGATCAGATCTACACCGGGTGGCTCAGATTGCCCTGATCTTGAAATAAACGGTTTAAACTCTCTTAAACTTGATCCAACGGTCAAATGGACTCTGATTTGGCTCCAAACTTCATATCTTGATCCATGGACTTGATTAAGTCTATCTTGAGCTTGGATTGACCAGAAGTTGATGGATGGCTTAGATCTAGCCATTTTCTTGAATGGATGACCCATATTAATCCGATGCTTGATCACCTTGATCTAGATCCAATTCTGACTCATGTTTGATCCAATCTGATCTAGGTCCATCATCATTTGAAGCCTACAAAATTAGATTCAAATGTAATGCCAAAATATCTCAAATATAGAAAGATTTGAATCAAAAGTCAAAATAGAAAGAATTCATGAAACCTAATGTAAATGCTAACTTAAGCATATAAAAGTGGATCAAAACATGGATTTGAAAGCCTAAATTTATTAGGAAAATGGTAATTATCAACTCCCCCACACTTACTCTTGGGTGTCTCGCACAAGCTACTAGTAAGCTAATGATGTATCCCCCTAGATTATTCTCAATCATAGTTAAAAGCAATTGAAAGGAAATTACCTAGGGTTGTCAATTCTCAAAAATCTAAACTCAATGGACGAGAAACTTGTCCTTAAATCAACAACTTAGCATACTTCATCCTTCTTGATTCATTGAGATGAATTAAACTCAAAAAACCTTTCAAAGGAAGTATTTAGGTGGCTCTCTCCCTAAGTTCTACATTTTTGATGAAAGTGGAGCTCACTCAAACACAACATGGTTCTTGTACTACCATAAGCTTGCTTATTATCTACTCTCCACCATCATTCTTGATTTGGATCCACACTTACAAAAGCTTATTCAAACAAGGTAAAGAAATATAGAATGATAGAAATTTAATAGAAGTCCAATGAACTTGATACTAAAGATTCATGATAAGGAAAATAAAGAAATATGACTTAATAAGGAAATATGGAAAAGTAATGAAAGTGGGAGACTTGGACACTCAAAAATGTATCCTAATGCACTTTGCCCATTTCTTTTGACTTATCTTGCATGTAACAAAGTTGTGGTGGAACAAGGCTTGAAGAAGTTCACTGAATTCAGTGTGCCAACTCTACTAATCGGTCAAGAGACCGATCAGCCCTAATTCTGAACGGACTAGAGCTCATCTGATCGGATTGGCTCTACTTCTGATTGGTCAAGGGACCGATCAGGACCTCACCTGATCAGACTAGAGACCGATCAGGTGATGATCAATAGCTGATACAGCAGATTTCTGAACTGCCTTCTGCCAAGGTTTCAATCTCTCAATCAATACTCATTCTTGCATTCATCTAGCTTCCTTCTTTTATCTCCTACTTCAGAAATCAATCCAACTCCTGACACTTCATATTTTTCTTTTCTTTTCTTTTCATTTTTTCTTCCTTCTATTTGTTTCCAGCTGCTCTATTTTTGTATCTGCAGCTAAGTTCTTGTTTCTGTTTTTGCTTCTCTTTTATTTCAATTTTTTTTACTGAGCTTCCTCATCTCCATGAAATCGTAGCAGCTTAACTTCTTCTCTTTGACTCTGAATTCTAGCAATGGGGTGCAGCTCTTGGAAGTAGGGGTCAAAACAAGCTTGAAACTGAAAAATTCCAGCTTCTCTTGATACCATTCAAGCTTCAATTCAGCCACTTGCTTCAGTGTCCCATAATCCTGCTCTATTCATTACTGATTCAACAATTGTAAGCTGTGAAAACCTACCCTTAATGTACTCCACTTGAATTACTAATCAAAATTTCCATAATTGATCACAAAAATTTGGCACTTAATTACCACTAGTTTATACCACTAGTTGATACATCAATTGCAACTTCTTATCCCTTCGGAATTTACCTGATAAACTTGTAATATGTATTGATACTTAGGAATGTAGATGCTTCCATTATTACCTTCCCTAGCCACTTCTTGCAACTCATTCTTGGTACAAAACTCCTTCCAATTGGCACACCTTTGCTTGTATGTTACCAAGTGCTTCACATTATCCTCAAAGTTTGATCAAATGCTTGATCCTTCCCACACACTTAAACTTTTGTCCGTCTCAGGCAAAGTAACATTAAGAAACATTAAAGTACCCAAGTCCATGTAAAGATTATGATGAACATGAAGATTAGGGAAAGAAAATGGAATACGAAGTAGATAGACAAGGAATGTTGCCAAAATGATATGAGATAGAAAACAAAATGATTCACCTCTATAAATGTGGTCCAATCATAGAAATATAGTTTTGAAAGAACCTAAGCAAGTTCTAGAGTACAATCACATGTGTGTATTACAAAAATTTGGCCAATTCCTCACTAGGTAAAAAGAATTCATCTCAAGTCATCAATCTAGAGTCCATAACTAAGTAGTACTCAAGCATCCAAGAATTTTCATCCATTGGCTCAAATCCTAAGTGTTAACAACCAAATTTAATTTGCTTTCAAGGGACTCTAAAATGATATAAGAAAATCTAAATGGATACATTTATTCCTAGTCATGCAAGAAATAAAATGCCAAAAGGGATAAAATGGTATCTACAATGATTCTTTATTCATTCTACACTACCTAAGCATTTATTAGCAAGAACTCATTTAAAAGAAAATTTTACTTCTAGAAAACATAAAAATGAAACATGCAATGAAATAAAATGCAAGAAGGAACAAACTCCCCTTTATTCCTGGCGGTTGGAGTCGATTAAGGAGTAACCTCCATCCCGGTAGTGGAGGAGTTTGGGTAGTTGGAAGAGCATTCTTCATGTGATCAATATCATGGTGCATTGCTCCCCCACACTTCAACTTCACAGAAATATGTTCCGGTGGTCGAGACGATTAAGGTACAAGATCCATTTAAGAGGTGGAGTGCTACGAGTTAAAGTAATATCAACTCCTCCCTCTGGATGCTTTTTGGAAGTCCTTCCGGGAGGTTGGAGGCTATTAAGTTGGAGCACCCACTCCAAAAGTCTACGGTGCCCTGCAAAACCCTGCAACACCTCCCTCACGCGTGCAGAGTAAGAAAGAAATGAAATACCATCAGTCTCTATATAAAATGTATCCAGATATGCATCACATCCAATAAAATCTATCTTAGATACCTCCATGAGTTTTTCACAATTAGTATCCACAAAGGGTATATCAAGAAACTCATCACAACCAATAAAATCAATTTTGGGTACCTCTATTAGTTTTCCACCATCAATTTCTGCATACGATGTATCAAGAAATGTTTCACAACCAACAAAATCATCCTCATGTACATCTATGAGTTTTTCACAATTAGCTTCTACATAGGATGTATAAAGTAATTCATCACAACCAATAAAATCAACACTAGGTACCTCTATGGAATTTTCACAATTAGGCTCTACATGGAATGTATCAAGACATGCTTCACATTCAACAAAATCAACCCTAGGTTCCTCTGTGAATTTTTCGCACTCAAGCTCTACATAAGATGTATCACAACATGAATCACAGCCAATAAAATCAATGTTAGGTACCTCTATGGGTTTTTCACAATTAGTTTCTACAAAGGATGTATCAAGAAATTCATCACAACCAATAAAATCAACCCTAGGTACCTCTGTGAATTTTTCACAATCAACCTCAGTCTCTACATAGGATGTGTCAATAGATCCATCACTACCAATAAAATCAACCATAGGTAGCTCTATGAATTCTTCTAAAGAAATAGGAGAAATACTTACCTTATCATGCTGAAGAATACCTGGAGGTTCTACAAGAGTAGATGTAACTGTGGTCTCCTCCTGGTCATGTACAAGCGCCACTTCAATCTTAGGTTCTGGTGGACATTCAACTAAGAAAGGTGATTCTTGGGTTCTTGCTTCCACCATGCAAGTCCCTACACTGTCTGGCTTATCCTCTGGATCTTCTAATATATCAATCAATTTTGGTGGTCCCTAGGGCTCAGTGCAATCCTCTACACCTGTAGAATCATCTGCAATGCATGCTTCATCAACAGTACCTGCAACAACCATATTCAAAAAATTAGGACCATCAACAACTATATCATCACAAAATAAAAGATTAGAAGGAACACAAAATAAAAGACTAGAAGGGTCCTATAGAGTTTCAGAATCAAATTCAAAACTATCACAAGCTTCACTATCCATCTCCTCCAATGCCTCTGTCACTATTGCATCTTCAGCCTCATCTGAGCTAAAATCTCCTCCCACTATGTTAAGTGAAACTTTCTCAGCAATTAAATCTGCCTCAATAACTTCATCTAAAATACTCATGCTAAAGCTAGGAGGATCCTCTCTGAGGTGCTGTGGGGTAGGTAAAGGGTCCTCCATTTGAGCTGAAAATTGTGGAAATGAATTTTGAACAGGAATTTCAGGAGTAATAGCTGCTGTAGGTGCCGTGATTTTGCTGAATTCTTCTTTTTCTTCCACCAAAATTGCAAGATCAATTGAAGAAGGTCTTAGGCTTGCACTAGGGTCACTAACAACTGATGTAGAATCATTTTCGGGACTGATCTGAGATGGAAAATAGGTTGCTGAAAATTTTTCATAAAAATCAACCCTTGGAATGTTTAAACTTGAAACAACTTCCTCATTCCTCAACGTTAGTTCACAATCATGCCCCTTAAGATTAAAAGTAGCTTGAGCAGGTAATTGGCTTGATCCTTGGGCTTGCATTTGTTCCATTCCTCTAACCATTTGCTCAAGGCGTCTTTCAAAGTCTTTAAGAGTAGAATCATACTCTTGTTGTTGTAAACTTTTCTGTTGTATGATTTGTTGCTAATCTCCCCAAGCCTTTGTTGTTGAGCCTCAAGCTCACTAGAATCCTCAAAGTCTCCTTGATTGATATAGGACTCTTGTTGAACTTAGCATTAGGTTGCTCAAAATCATGACTAGGCTATGAATTCTGAAAATACGGTGGTTGGGGCTGATTAAATTGTTGATTTGGCTGCTGGAATCGCTGAAAATTGGGCTGGAAACTTGGCTAAAACTACTAAAAATTGTAGCTCTGAAAATTCTGAGTTTGACGTTGAAATTGTTGTGGTGAGGGCTAAAATTGTGGAGGTTGAAAACTCTGATTGTATGGTTGAAAACCCTGCTGATTAGGATTGTAGCCTTGCTGAAAATTTTAGAATTGTGGCTAAAATTGCTGTTGTGGCTGATTGAAAGGTTGGTTTTGCTGAAAATTCAAATAGGGCTGCTGAAATGCTTGAGAATGCTGCTGGAAACTCTGAATAGGTTGCTGAAATTGTTGGTAAGGCTGACTTGGCTGAAAATTTTGGAATTGTGGCTGAAATTGCTATGATTGAGGCTGAAATTGATAATTCGGTTGCTGGAAATTTAAATAGGACTGCTGAAAGTTCTGAAAATACTGATATTCTGCCATGGAACTGCTTGAATGAGTAGAAAAAATTTCAATAGCTTCTCAAACTCTTAAGATCACCACCTGCAGTCCTGTCACAAACAAACAAAAATAGCAGCGAATGTATACCAAAAAGAATAAGCAAATGAGAATAGAATCAAAGAATATAAATATTAAACACAAGCTTAGATTAAACAATCTCAACTAGTGAGTCCCTGGCAATGACGCCAAAAATTTGATAGTTCCCAATACTGGTGTCACGGATGAGGATCAAATTTAGATATTTATAAACTGAAAGCCCTTGGCTAACAAAGATAAAATGTAGTAGAGGGGCCTCAGGTCGTATTTTTCCAAGGACTAGTTGAATGAATGTTTAATTCAAGCTTGAGAGTTATTTGTCATTTAATGATTTGGGGTTTCTAATAAAATGGGGGCTTTTGCGATAAGGAAATGACAGAATGAAATTACAACTCGGAATGAAATAGACTGAACTAGCTAAAGCCTGTAATGAATTAGGCAATTGCAAGAACTAAACTTAACCTAATTGACAATTGAGCAATTAAATTCAAACGACGGAATTGAAATTACAGAATTAATTGCAGAGAATAATTGCAGGAAACTACTTTGTAATATAAAGAAATTAGAACAAAACAATGCTTAAGCATTTGGCTTGAAGTGTAATGGAAACAACATGACCAACTTAAAGAAATGCATGTTTAAAACCAAAATAATCCTAATTAGAACATCAAATCAAGGCATCACAAGAATTCCCTCTGCCGTCACACAAAGGTTGAGTTAGAAACCCTCTAAACTCAAAAATCAATGAAGCAAAACTTCCTTGTTCAGTTTGCCGTGAATCTTGCTGTTCTGCTCTTCCAATCGGTCAACCGACCGATCAGGTCCTCTTCTGATCGGTCACGGGACCGATCAGATGCAACACTGTCCGATCACCATGATCGGTCAGTAGCTGAACGCTGAACTCCTCTTGACGTGCTGATTCTCGATCGAGCCAAAAACCTTCAGAACTACGTCGGAGAACCCCTCCTAACATTCCTTCAGCTTCGGTAGATGAAAACCCGCGATCAAGTGGAAGCAATCGGTGGAATGGAGCTCAGGCGAAACCCTCCCCTTTGCTCCTCTCAGCTGCGAGAATTAGTTAGCAAAATTGAACTGGAAATCTTACCGCGATGATTCAAAAGCCTGAGAAGAACTGATCTGATGTTGGTCGCGCAATCTGAGAAGAAACTGATGAAGAAAAATGAAGAAGAAATGAAGAACTAGAAGAAAACTGGAAGAACAGGAAGAACTGCGACACGCGATGACAATCTGGATCTGGGGAGAAGACTATTTTTATAGTTAGATTTGGACGGCTGAGATCCTCTTTGCTCCATCCAACGGTTGGATCTCTTCAGATCTGAACCAAACCCTCTAGATCTTGATCAAGGGTCACGATCTGGTCCTCTTCAGCTCGGATCGATCAGATCTACACCGGGTGGCTCAGATTGCCCTGATCTTGAAATAAATGGCTTAGACTCTCTTAAACTTGATCCAACGGTCAAATGGACTCTAATTTGGCTCTAAACTTCATATCTTGATCCATGGACTTGATTAAGTCTATCTTGAGCTTGGATTGACCAGAAGTTGACGGATGGCTTAGATCTAGCCGTTCTCTTGAATGGACGACCCATATTAATCCGATGCTTGATCGCCTTGATCCAGATCCAATTCTGACTCAAGTTTGATCCAATCTGATCTAGGTCCATGATCATTTGAAGCCTACAAAATTAGATTCAAATTTAATGCCAAAATATCTCAAATAAAGAAAGATTTGAATCAAAAGCCAAAATAAAAAAAATCATGAAACCTAATGTAAATGCAAACTTAAGCATTATAAAGTGGATCAAAACATGGATTTGAGAGCCTAAATTTATCAGCAAAATGGTAATTATCACCCACCTCAATGAGATTGAGATTCTTAGAGGACAAATCGACGGGGAAACTCAGGTCGATATAATACTCCAATCTCTGCCTAGGAGAGTTTTTGTGTAGTTCCGACTCAACTATAACATGAATAAGCATGAGTATACGTTGAGGGAACTCCAGGGAGTACTCCAGGGGACAGAGGGGCTCTTTCGTAAAGGTTCGTAGGCCTTGGTCACTCAGAAGGTTTCTACTTCTGTGCCGAAAGGCAGGAAGAAGAAGAAACAAGGTGAGTCCAAGAAGGCAGCAGAATCGCAGGGACCTCAGGCTGGTGTGAAGAAACCAAGTGCTTCACGAGCCAACAGGATGGACATTGAAAGGCGAACTGTCCCCATTGTCAAGAGAAAGGTATTTATTTTCTTTTGTCGTTGTAACATGTTTTAGCAGTGCTATCTATCGGTACCTGCTGGGTAGATACAGATGTCACTAAACATGTCTGCAATTCTTTGCAGGGGTTTCAGGAAGCCCAACGACTAGCTAAAGAAAAGATTATCGTCTACATGGGATAAGCTACGGAGGTGGTGACTATTACAGTGGGAGTTATTTATTTGTCTTTAGAGAGGAAAATAAATTTTTGGTTTTAAGAAGATTGCTTTTATGTACCTAATTTTAGAAAGAACTCTGGTTCAGTTTCTGAAACAATGGATATTCTATTGCTTTTGTTATGAAAAGTGGAATAGAAAGATTATCTATTTAGGAACTTGGATAAGCATTTAAGTAATTAAAACCAAAGTCTCCCATGATGCAAATAGTAGCTAATAGCTCATCATTTAATCAAAATAAGAAAAAGGTTCCTTCCAAGATGAACCAAACATGTCCTTGGCATCTAGGGCTTGGTCATATTTACCTTAGTAGGATTCAAAGGACAATAGCCGATGGACCCTCGGGTTCATTGGTAGTGGGAGACTTCCTAACCTTTGAATGTTACTTGGAAGGTAAGACGACCAAGAGGCCTTTCAAGGCCGAGGGGTATAGAGCCAAAAATATGTTAGAATCAGTTCATTAGGATTTGTGTGGTCCTATGCCTATCCAGGAAAGTGGTAGCTTTGAAAACTTCATAAGACGAATATTCAAAGTTAGGGATACATTTACTTGATGGCCACAAGTTTGAATCTTTGATTGGTTCAAAGAATTCAAGACGGTTGTGGAGAAACATCAAGGTAAAGGTATCAAGACACTACGATCGGATCATAGTGATGGGTATCTCTTGGATGAATTTAGGACATACTTATCAGAGGTAGGGAGTAAATCCCAATTGACTGCACCCGGTAAGCCCCAATAGAACGGTGCAGCAGAGCGAAGGAAATGGGCTCTTATGGAGATGGTTAGGACAATGATGAGCTGCTCTGAGTTGCCAGATTCGTTCTGGGGATATGCTCTGGAAACGGCAGCGTATATACTTAATACGATCTAGGTCAGTACCTTCTACCCATAGAAGTGTGGACTGAGCGAAAGCCTAGTCTAAGACATAGTCAGACATGGGATAGCTCAGCATATGTGCTGAGAGGGGATACTGATAAGATTGGAATCTCATGCGCTTAGGCTATCCTAGACGAACGAAAGGTGGTTCTATAGTCCTAAGGATCAGAGGGTAATCGTTGGGACGAATACCAGATTCTTAGAAGAAGACTATGTGATGAACCATAAGCCTATGAGTATACTAGTTCTTGAAGAATTAAGATGGGATGTTCTGACCTTAGTACCAACTGTACAAGAGGATGCACCACAAGTCACTGCACCGCGTGTCACTGAGAATACACAGGTGGTACCTCGTCGCAGTGGGAGGGTTGTCAGACAGCCTGAAAGGTTCATGTTTCTGGGAGAGTCTTCGGACTTGGTCCCTGGTAAAAATGAACCGGATCCCTGGACCTATGATGAGGCCCTCCAAGACAAGGATGCAGATTCTTGGCAAAGGGCAATGAACTCCGAGATAGAATCTATGGATTCTAACCATGTCTGGGAGCTAGTAGAACCACCCAATGGTGTAAAAGCCATTGGATGCAAGTGGATCTACAAGAGAAAGAGAGGATCAGACGGGAAGGTTGAGACCTTCAAAGCTAGGCTTGTTGCGAAAGGGTACACTCAGAAAGAGGGTATCGATTATGAGGAGACATTTTCGCCAGTAGCCATGCTTAAGTCTATCCGGATTCTCTTACCTATTGCAGCTCATATGGACTATGAGGTATGGCAGATGGATGTCAAGACAACCTTCCTTAACGGGAGTCTTGAGGAGACCATCTACATGCAGCAACCAGAAGGGTTCATTGCAAAGGGAAAAGAGCATCTTGTGTGCAAGCTTAATCGATCCATTTATGGATTGAAGCAAGCTTCAAGATCTTGGAACATCCGGTTTGATGAAGTTATCCAGTCATATGGATTTACTCAAAGCCCGGATGAGTCATGTGTGTACAAAAGATGTGACGGAAATGTCGTGGTGTTCTTGTACTATACGTAGATAATATTTTGTTAGTTGGCAACAATAACAAAGTATTATCAGTCGTAAGGGTATGGTCATCCAGACAATTAATATGAAGGACTTAGTTAGAAGCAGGACACATCCTTGGCGATCGAAGTTCGAAGGGATCACCAGAGAAGGATGTTGTTCTTATCCCAAGCTTCATATAGAGGCAGTGTCTTAACTTGTTTTAGCATGAAAACCTCCAAGTAAAGTTTTGTATTTTTCAGCTGTGGAGCTACTCTATCTAATGAGATATGCTTAGATTATCAAAGGAGATAGAGCAGATAATGGCGGTTCCTTTAGCATCGGCTATAGGAAGCCTCATGTATGCTAAAATCGAGACCGGATATCTGCTTTGCCGTGGGCATGGTTAGCAGATATTAGAGTAACACAGGTCAAGGAAATTGGATTGCGGTAAAAGCTTATATTAGTGCCTAAAAAGGACTAAGGATTATAAGCTGGTTTACCAGGCAGACCAATTCCCTATGGGTTATACGGATACAGACTTCCAGTTGGATAGGGGAAAACGTAAGTATTCGTCGGGGTTTTGTGTTTACTTTAGGAGGTGGAACCATAGGTTGGAGGAGTGTCGTGCAACGGCTGCATGATGGACTCCACCATGGAAGCTAGATGGATGGCAGTCTCTAAGACAGCCAAGAAAGCTACATGGTTCAAGAACCTCAAGATGAACTTCGATGTGATTCTTGGTTTGCTCGAAGCTATCACATTTTGTTGTGATAAACAAATGGTACAGTTGCAAACTCGAAGGAATCATGAGCCCATAAGGTGAGTAAACATATAAAGGCAAGTACCACCCAGGAGAGGAAAAACTATTGTTGTCTTGATTACATCAGGGGACAACCTGGGAGATCTTTTCACTGAGGCCTTGATAGCGAGAGCTTTAGGCATGTGAAGGATCAGGGAGTCAGATGTATGACATTTTGAGAACAACAATATCTTTAAGTATACGTGGGAGATTGTAAGATGTGTATACTGAAAGAACTGAATTTCTTTATATGAACATCTTCCTTTTTAAAAGAGAATCACAACTACACTAGGTGTCTGTTTACATTAGTACATACACGAAGTCTAATTACTTTGCGTTGCAGATAACATGGTGTGTGGTGTCACATGGAAGATCATGTTATCATTTCTTGCTTAGTATAAAATAGAGGCCCACAACCGAGATGGAATTGGACAACCCATCGGGATGGTTGTAGTGTAATTAGGTGTGGTTGGTCTTGACCATAGAATTACACTAGTATACTTTGAGTACATTGGGTAGGACCAAAACCCAAGGTTATCCAATTTGTACTGACTCGATAATTGGATAGGACGTCATGATATTATTATGGAGTACGATCCCTTAATCCCGAAATAATATCGGGCATATATTATTAATTATTATTATTTTGATTTATCAATGGGCGAGATCTATTCTGCTAGATCGATAGCTCCGGTAAGTTGGGAGACAATATTAATAATATGATATCCGATGATTATTGACGGAATCCGTGTCCTGGTGAGTCAGGATGATGATGCCCCCTTGATGAGCTCAAAAGGTTCATCATGCTAAACCCTGCAGGTGGATTTGATCCGGCACGATGATAAGGTTGAGTGGTACTAGTCAAGGTCCCAAAGGATAATTAACTTGAATTGTCAGTAATTTAAATTAAATAACGGGCATTCGAGTTCATAAACATGGGGGGATGGACAACTCATAATATGTGGAGCCCATATGAAAATATGGGGGTTGGTGAGGGAGTTCAATTAAGATCCTTTAGTGGAATGAATCTTAATTAATGGATCGGGTTTAGATCCATTAGTGGGCCAAGAACCAACTCCTCCTCTTGGTCCCTACCTTAGCCCTATAAATACCGTAGGAGATCATGATACCAAGGCTAGATGAACTAATCCATGAAACCAATCCACCCAAGGCTCTTTCCTCCCCTCTCCTCCTCTCTCTCCTAGAGGCTAGCGCCAGCACAAAGGGAAGGGTTTCTCTCCTTCCCTTTTCTCTTCTTCTTCTTCCACCACCTCTCAGTCGAAGCAAGCATAGATAAGGGAGAGAGCTTCTCTCCCTTTTGCAGTGCTCGGTGGGCAGCAAGGGGTGGCCGGCGGCCGGCTAGAGGAGGTGCAAGAGAGTCAAGCGGCGACACCGCAAGGTAAAGGAAAAGGGGAAGTTGCAAGCGGTTTCGGCAAGGAAGAAGGAGAGTTCTTCTTCTTCTTCAGTCTCCTCTCAAGGTGGGTTGCTGGTCCGGAGGGCTGTAGGCGCTCTGGCGGTCAACGGCGCAAAGGGAGAGGAGAGAAGGGTCGACGACGCAAACCCTAGAGGCTAGGGTTTTGGTCGGCTATAAGAAGGGATTTTTGGTGGTCTTGTGATCTCGTATCACAATAGATCGTCGCCCCCACGACATCCACGAAGGGAGGGACATATTGTAGAAGACCGCGAGGTGATTGGAAAGGTATATCATTCCCTATGCTCCTTTGTTTTTCCTTATGTCAATTTTGTGCCATGATTAGATGTCTCATCATTTCATGTTTAATAATTTATTATTTTAATTCCAAATCTTGATGAATAAATTATTAATGGACCCCGACCATAAATACAAAAGCCGGCGATCAACTCGTCACCTTTTTCGAGGTCGAACAGTCGAGCAAATTACAAGGCCGATTTTGGTAATTGGCTATGCTATAATTTGGATCGTTCGATACGGCACGAGACGGTCGATGCGAGACGGGTCTCCATTCGGATTAATTTTTTAATCCATAGACATTAAGAGGTTTTTTGGATCGACTAGGTGTTCGCTAGGGAAACCCACCAAGCCATACCCAACATTCAAGGCTAAGGGGTACAGGGCCAAAGATGTGCTAGAACTAGTTCATTCTGATTTGTGTGGTCTTATGTTCATCAGGCTAGAGGTGGCTTTGAATACTTCGTCACTTTTATGGACGATGATTCAAGGTATGGATGCATTTACATGACGCGCCGCAAGTCTGAATGCTTTGATAAGTTCAAAAAATTCAAGGCTGATGTGGAGAAACATCGAGGTAAAAGTATCAAGACACTACGATCTGATCGTGGTGGCGAGTACCTATTTGGAGAATTTAGGACCTTCCAATCAAAGGCTGGGATTCAGTCCCTGCTGACTACACCCGATACGCCCCAACAGAACGCTGTGGTAGAAAGAAGGAATAGGACTCTTATGGAAATGGTTAGGTCAATGATGAGCTACTATGACTTACCTGATTCGTTCTGGGGATATGCTCTGGAAACGGCAGCATACATTCTGAACTTGGTACCATCTAAGTTAGTCCCTTCTACTCCCACAGAACTGTGGACTGGTGCAAGCCTAGTCTAGGACATGTTCGGATTTGGGGTAGTCCAGCACATGTGTTGAAGGGAGATACTGATATGTTGGAATCTCGTATGGAAGTACGTCTGTTCGTAGGCTATCCTAGAGAAACGAAAGATGGTCTGTTCTAAAGTCCTAAGGATCAAAAGGTAATCGTTAGCACGAATGTCAAATTCTTAGAAGAAGACTATGTGATGAACCACAAGCCCAAGAGTAGACTAGTGCTTGAAGAGTTAAGAGGGGACGTTCCAACCTTAGGACCAACTGTACAAGAGGATACACCACAAGTCACTGCATCGCATGTCACAGAAGATACACAAGTGGTGCCTTGTCGCAGTGGGAGGGTTGTTAGACAGCCTGAGAGGTTCATATTTTTGGGAGAGTCTTCGAACTTGGTCTCTAGTAAACATGAACCGGATCCCTAGTCCTATGACGAGGCTCTCCAAGATAAGGATGCAGATTCTTGGCAAAGGGCTATGAACTCTGAGATAGAATCTATAGATTCTAATCATGTCTAAGAGCTAGCAGAACCACCCAATGGTGTAAAAGTCATTGGATGTAATAGGATCAGACGGGAAGGTTGAGACCTTCAAAGCTAGGCTTATTGCGAAAGGGTATACTTAGAAAGAGGGTATCGATTATGAGGAGGACTTTTCACCGGGAGTCATGCTTAAGTCTATCCAGATTCTCTTATCTATAGTCGCTCATATGGACTATGAGGTATGACAGATGGACGTCAAGACAGCATTCCTTAACGGAAGTCTTGAGGAGACCATCTACATGAAGCAACTAGAAGGGTTCATTGAAATGGGCAAAGAGCATCATGTGTATAAGCTTAATCGATCCATTTATGGATTGAAGAAAGCTTCGCGATCTTGGAACATCCACTTTGATGAAGTAATCTAGTCATATGTATTTATTCAAAGCCTAGATGAGTCGTGTGTATATAAGAGATGTAAAGGAAACGTAGTGGTGTTTCTTGTACTCTACGTAGATGACATTTTATTAATTGGTAACAATATCAAAGTGTTATCAGACGTAAGGGTTTGGTTGTCCAAACAATTCGATATGAAGGACTTGGGAGAAGCTGGACACATCCTTGGGATCGAGGTCATAAGGGATCGCCAAAAAAGGATGTTGTGCTTATCCCAAGCTTCAAACATTGACACTGTCCTGGCTCGTTTTAGCATGGAAAACTCCAAGAAGGGTTTTCTACCTTTTAAGCATGGAGTTCCTCTATCCAAGGAGATGTGTCCGAAAACATCAAAGGAGATAGGGGAAATGATGGTGGTTCCTTATGCATCGGCAGTAGGAAGTCTCATGTATGCTATGTTGTGCACGAGACCTAATATCTGTTTTGTCGTGCGCGTGGATAGCAGATATCAGAGTAACCCTGGACAGGGACATTGGACTGTGGTGAAGCATATATTGAAATACCTGAGATGGACTAGGGATTATATGCTAGTTTACCGGACAGACCAATTAGTCCCTGTGGGTTATACAAATTCAGATTTCGAGTTAGACAAGGACAAGAGTAAGTCTACGTCGGGGTTTGTGTTTAGTTTAGGAGGTGGAGCCATAGTTTGGAGGAGTGTCAAGCAGAAATGCGTGGCGGACTCCACCATAGAAGCTTAGTATGTGGCAGCCTCAGAGGCAGCTAAGGAAGCAGTATGGCTTAGGAACTTCATCATGGACTTGGAGGTGATTCCTGGTTTGCCCAAATCTAACACAATCTTTTGTGATAACAGTGGTGCAGTTGCAAACTTGAAGAAACCATGCTCCCATAAGGCGAGTAAACACATAGAGCGCATGTACCACCTGATACGAGAAATCATAAAGCGAGGAGAAGTAATTGTTGCCAAATTACATCAGAGGACAACCTAGCGGATCCTTTCACTAAATCTCTTCCAGCTAGAACTTTTGACTGGCATGTGAAGGATATGGGTGTCAGATGTATGGTAGTTAGAGAACAACAGTCTTTGATTATAAGTGGGAGATTGTTAGATGTACATACTAAAAGACTTGCTTCTTTTTATATATGATATCATCTATTTTTTTTGAAATGACAATCACAACAACACTAAATGCTTGTTTATCTTAGTACATGTATAAAAGTCCTTTACTTTGCATTGTAGATAACATGGTGTTTGGTGTCACACGAAAGATCATGTTATCAGTCCCTTGCTTAGTATAAGCAGAGGCTCACAGCCGAGATGGAATTGGACAAACCATCGGGATGGTTGTTGTGTAATTAGGTATGGTTGGTCTTGATCATAGAATTATACTAATGTACTTTGTGTGCATTGAGCAGGACCAAAACCAGAGATCATCCAATTTGTACTGACTTGATAATTGGATTGGATCTCAAATTTATTATGGAGTACAATCCCTGAATCCCGATATAATAACGGGCATATATAGTTAATTATTATTTCTTTGATTTATCAATGGGTAAGATTTATTCTGTTAAATCAATAGGCCCGATAAGTTGGGAAATAATATTAATTATATGGTGTGTCATTGATTATTGACAGGATCCGTGTCCTGGTGAGTCGGGATGATGATGCCCCCTTGATGATCTCAAAAAGTTCATCATGTTAAACCCTGCAGGTGGATTTGATCCGATATGATGATAAGGTTGAGTGGTACTAGTCAAGGAGCCAGAAGTCAATTAATTAAAATTGTTAGTAATTTAAATTAATCGACGGACATTCTATATCTTAAATACGAGGGGATGGATGACTCATAATAGGTGGAGCCTATATGAAAATATGGGGTTGGTGAGGAAGTTCATTAAGATCCTTTAGTGGAATGAATCTTAATTAATGGATTGGTTTTAGATCCATTAGTGGGCCAAGATCCAACTCCTCCTCTTGATCCCTACCTTAGCCCTATATAAATCCCATGGGATCATGAAACTAAGGCTTTATCCAAGAATTAACACCCTAGGCTTTTCTCTCCTCTGCTCTCTCTCTCTCTTATCTCTCCTAGGTTTCGGCCGGCGCATAGAAGATAAGGGCTTCTCCACCTCGGTTCTTCTTCCCTTCTCCACCAACTCTCGGCTGGGACTCACAGAGACAAGGAAGGACCCTTCTCTTCCTTTTGTGGGCTCAGCGGTAGTGGACGAGCAGCCGGCGGCCGGTGGGAGGCGGCGCAAGGGAGGTGTGCGGCGGCGCTGCATGCTTGGGAGTGGAGGGGCGTTTCGGCTGGTTGGGTAAGGCTCTCCTTCTTCATCTTCTTCTCCTTCCTCTCGAGGTCTACAGCTAGTCCGGTGGTGCTTGAGTGGCTCCGGTGGCTAGCGGCGCAAGGGAAGAGGATGAGAGTGATGACGCAAGGGAAACCCTAGACCCTAGTTTCTAGGGTTTCTTGTTTCGGCTAGGGCAAGAAGAAGAGATCTTTTGGAACGCCTTGGTGATCTCGGTTCTCGGTAGCTCGTCGCCCACACGACGTCCGGGAGGGGAGGGACATAAGGTAGAAGGCTATGAGGTAAAGAGAAGGTATAATTCTTTTCCTTAGCTCCTATTGTTCCTTTGGTTCCTTATTGGTTTGCTTCGTCATTTAATGTGTATTAGTTAATTATTTTGATTTTGTATCATGGTTAATAATTAATTAATTGGACCCCGATCATAAACATAAAAATAGACAATCCACTCGTCGTCTCTTCCGCGGTCGTTCGGTTAGGAGAATTATAAGGCACGATCGTTGTGATTGGCCAAGATGTAATTTGTACCGAATGATACGATGACGAGATGGTCGTTGGGAGACGGGTCTCCATTCGGATTAATTTTTAGTCCGTAGACATGGAGAGGTCTCTTAAGGACGACCAAGTATTCGCTAAGAAAACCCGCCGAGCCGGTTCCATCATAGGGAAGGCGAAGAACTCATCACTTCTTCCTCTCTTCTTCATCCTTCTCCTCTCTTCTTCCCTAGGTGGTTCGGGAACACTAGGAATAGGAGGCGGCGGTGCCACCTTTCCTTGAAGGTGGCCGGCGGTGAGGAAGTGAAGGGATAGGGCTCGGCAATTGGGTTTTTCAAGGAAGAATAGGTGTTCTTCTTCTTCTTCTTCATCTTCCTTTCACATCCTTGGTGGCCGGCGCAAGCTAGGAGGAGAGTTCTTCATCCTTGGTGGTCGGCGACATCCGCCCAATTGATTAGAGTTCCAGCAATAGGAAGAAGAAGGGAAAAGGTGAAGATTTGGTGGCTTTGGTGATTTCGATTCTTAGTAGATCGTCACCCACACGACGTCCAAGAAGGGAGGGTTATATAGTAGAAGATCACGAGGTAACGAGAGGTATAATGTAACGCCCGCCCTTTACGTGAGCGACGCGTTACTTTTTTTTTCTTTCGTACATTAATGCATATGAAGCGTAAATATAGCAGCGGATATAATACTAAATCATGAACATATGCAATTGGATAAATTTCTTTCTAACTAAACTACTTTAAGCATGTGAATCATAGCATAGCATATTTAACAAGAGAGTATATAGTTCTACATTAAGCATGTATATCATAAAGAACTTCAACTCCAACAAGTAGTAAGCGTAAACATAAGAACTAACAGATGCAGTTTATAAGTAGCAACATTAAGTCCATGAGAAATAAGTCCATAAGTAAGAGTAAAGATAACAGTAGGATCGTTTTGTCAAGTCACTGCCACACACACACATGCCCTCCTATTGCTTCCCCTTCTTTAGAAACCTTTAGTTTGATCTGCAACATAAGAAGGTAGACTATAAGCATAAAATGCTTAGTAAGCTCCTTGCTTACTCACAAAATCTGCATATCACATATAAGTAGAAATCTACATCATTTGACATAACATATAACATGAATAAATACTTAAAGCATCTAAACCACATAAGCATAAACACTTAAAACATGAATATGTGTGTCATTATTAAGGACATATGGCATGAGTAAGTACTTAAAGAACCTAACATTCACATAATCTTTAAAACATAATCATGTGCATAAACATTAGATATAGCATATGCAATATCATTAAACATAAACATGTGCATAAACATTAAGGATGCTCTTTGAAAAATATATATAATATAATACTTGAACATTAACATATCATTATCATTGGGATCCCTGGCTTGTACCCATTCGTCATTTGCGTGCATCCCTTCGTAGAGTGCGAGATAGCTAATCCCGACCTACTAGGGTACTAGGCAACCTCTAGCCTAGGGACAACTATGGTAGTCCAGAACCGGGGCCTTGCTTAGGAGCCCATCCCTTGGACCTTTTTCAAGATCCGGTACAAGCCAATACATAAAGTAAAATAGCATACATGATTCCTTTTCTTTCCATAGCAATTGCTCTTTAGCATAGCGTTCGTCATTTCTTTTCTTTTCTTAGAAATTACTCTTTAGACATTCTTTTATTCATAATGTCATACATGTCATAGGCATACATTTAAAGCATAAATATCATCATAACTTTCAAGCATGAACATGGCATGGAGAAAACATAATTTCATGGTAAGAAAAATCATAACATGCCAACTTATCATTCATGATTCATAAAACATATAATGTTCAATTTAAAACTAAGGATAATACACCTAGGGAACTTGTTCCATTTTTTTTTATCTATCATGGCATAATGAAATATGGATACCTTTAATTCAACCATAATTCAACATATACTCTACTGGTCAAAACATTTAGATAGGGTTATCATGGCATAAAAACACAACACAACATCACACAACTCATACAACATGCATATATTGAATATCCTATTACAAAGAGACATCATCAAGTGAGGTAGTGACCTTAACCCATCCTAAAACCCAATTTAAGGTACTGATCAGAAACTTCTAAGGTTCATATCAACATGAAAATGAAAAAAAAAACAAGAGCAATTGATTCATACAACATGCATATAATATATATTCTAACACTAGGAAGCATTAGCAAGTAACATGACATCTTTAACTCTTATTTTTTAGCCCTTATTTAGGGTTTCGACCGAACATGTACAGAGGAGGAAACATGGCCTAAAAATATATATATAAAACCCTCAAACAAAACATTAACAAGGAATTAAAAACCATTAGCTAGTCAAAAAGAACCCAAACATCTTCTTATGGCCAAAAAGTCTATGGCTTCATGGGAGCCTTGGCTGAAACTTTTAAGGGTCTTTTTTGCTCCATCTTTTTGCATCATAACTCATAACTTGTCGTCAAACGAACATTGGAGTCATTAGATAGCATCAAACACAAACATAGGCCCTAAAACCCATGCTTGGCCGAAACTTGCTTATAGGGAAAACTTCACGATTTTAGCAACACATCGCAAGAATATACAAGAACATGAACAAAAAATAAATATATAAGATATTATGATGCAGGTGAGGGGAGTCTTACCCTTGTGCTAAAGATTCCCAAACAATATATATCACTAGAAGGAGAAAGAAAGAACTTCTTGCTCCTTGGCTCTTCCTTTGCTTCACAAACACAAAGCCTTCACTAGATCTTCTTGGAGAGATTTTTTTTTTTGATGGAGAGAGGGCCTTGGTGTTT
The DNA here is from genome assembly GCA_024364735.1 of Boesenbergia rotunda. Classification (NCBI taxonomy): domain Eukaryota; kingdom Viridiplantae; phylum Streptophyta; class Magnoliopsida; order Zingiberales; family Zingiberaceae; genus Boesenbergia; species Boesenbergia rotunda. The sequence goes on along the minus strand of JAGFNQ010008539.1, from coordinate 266,038 downwards.
CGGCAATGAGAAGAATGAGGAGATGCCTTGTGGCATTTTTTTTCCTCATCTTCTTATAGTAAATGAAAAGGTATGTCTCTTCACCTTCCATGGTGACCCCTTTACCTTCCATGGTGACTCTTCATCTTCCATGGTGACTCTTCATCTCTCTTACACCTATCTATAATTTCCTCTATCCTCCTAATAGTACTCCCTTGCTAGGTGAATTGGTTATATATGCATTCTTAAGGCTTACAACATCTCTAAGGTCCAAGTTTAAATCCTTGGCACCTACATCATTTCATTTTTTTTTTATTCTTTTGCAAGCTCATCTAAAGTAAGGCTCATTATAAGATGTGTTATTTCTTTTATCCTCATGGGGCCCATTAGGATAACTAACGAAGTGATATTTAAGACCCATTAGAAATTTCCACCATTGAGAGCTCATATAAGGCCCATTAACACTTACACTAAAATTCTCACAACTCTAACTATCTTTCATGAATCATACTCAATATGGCTATTATTCATGCAATTATACTCAATATTATGGATAATATTGAAGGAAATTTTAGTGGGGTGTTACAATCCTCCATACCTTCTGGGAAGTTCGTCCTCGAACTTAAAATAGCTCCGGAAACTTTTGTTTCATATCGTCCTCGTGTTCCCAGGTAGCTTCTTCAGATTGTTGACTTTGCCACAAGACCTTGACTAAGGGTACATCTTTGTTCCTCAGTCTCTTGACATCTCGATCCAGGATCCGTATGGGTTTGCTTTCATAACTCAGGTCCTCCTAGATTTGTACGACCTGCGGCTCCATCACTTGGTCTGCATTGGGAATACATTTCTTGAGCATCGATACGTGGAACACGTTGTGGATTGATGACATCTCCTGAGGTAGCTCGAGCTCTTAAGCCACCTTGCCAATTCTGTTCAGGATCTTGTACGGTCCCACATAGCGCGGACTTAGCTTTCCTTTCTTCCCGAATCTCATTACTCCTTTCATAGGAGCCACTTGGAGGAACACCAAATCCCCGACACCGAATTCCAAAGGCCTACGTCGTTGATCCACATAATTCTTCTGCCGGCTCAGAGCAGTCTCTATTCATTGGCGGATATTCTGTATAACTCGGGTGGTGTCATCGATGAAATCCGTCTGGAGTCCCATCTCTTTCTTTTCTCCTTCTTTGTACCAACAGATCGGAGATCTATATCTCCTCCCATACAGAGCTTCATAAGGTGCCATTCTAATAGTAGCTTGGTAGTTATTATTATAAGCGAACTCCGCTAAGCATAAATATCGGCACCAGCTCCCTTTGAAATCCAGGGCACAAGCTCGTAACATGTCTTCCAGTACTTGGTTCACTCTTTCCGTTTGCCCATCTGTCTGAGGATGAAAGGCGGTACTGAATCGCAGCTTCGTGCCGAGAGCTTTATGAACGCATTCCCAAAACTGTGAGGTGAAACGGCCATCCATATCTGAAATGATGGTCTTGGGAATACCATGTAGTCTGATAATTTCCTTAGCATATAGTTGAGCTAGTTGCTCGACTAAATAGGTCATCTTGATCGCTAAGAAATGTGCTGATTTCGTCAATCTGTCGATGATAACCCATATAGCGTCGTATCCGTTCATGGTCCTGGGAAGTCCTGAGATGAAATCCATAGAGATGTCTTCCCATTTCCACTCCAGAATTTGGATCGGTTGCAGAACTCCTCCGGGTCTCTGGTGCTCTTCTTTAACTTGCTGGCAGGTCAGGTAGGTACTGACATGCTGAGCTACGTCCCTCTTCATACCGAGCCACCAAAATCTCGTTTTCAGATCTTGATACATCTTGGTAGATCTCGGGTGCATAGAGTAAGGGGTTCCGTGAGCCTCCTCCAATACCTTCTTGCGTAGCTCCGGATCATTAGGGATACATAGACGATCCCTAAGGTATACTACTCCGTTATCGGCGATATGAAAACCCTCGCCTTTTCCTTCTAGAATATCCTGCTTGATCTTCTGGAGGCTTGGATCATCATTCTGCTCGTCTAGTATGTCGTCGAATAGTGCCGGTACGATTGCCATGGTCGAAAGTCATCCGGAAATAATCTCAATTCCGTAGTTCACAATTTCCTTTTCCAGCGGTCGAGATAATACTGATAAGGACATCAAGGCGGCACTGGACTTCCTGCTGAGTGCATCGGCCACTTTGTTCACCTTGCCTGGATGATAAAAGATCTCGCAGTCATAGTCCTTTACCAGTTCGAGCCATCTGCGTTGTCGCATGTTAAGGTCCTTCTGAGTGAAGAAATATCGTAGACTCTGGTGATCTGTATATATCTTGCACTATGCTCCGTATAGATAGTGTCTCCATACCTTCAGAGCAAAGACCACGGCTGCTAACTCTAAATCATGAGTGGGATAGTTCCTTTCATGTTCTTTGAGTTGCCTAGAGGCATAGGCAATAACTTTACCACTCTGCATAAGTACAACTCCGAGTCCCAGTTTGGAGGCATCGCTGTACATGTCGAAGCTCTTGTAATCTTCGGGAAGAGTAAGGATTGGAGCACTTGTAAGTCTCCTTTTTAGCTCCAAGAAACTCCTCTCGCATTCTTCTGTCCATACGTACTTCTTGTTCTTCCTGGTGAGGACCGTCATAGGTGCTGCGATTCTGGAGAAGTCTTCCATGAATTTCCGGTAATAGCCCGCTAGTCCGAGAAAACTCCTTGACTTCGCTAGCATTCTTCGGCATGTTCCAGTTACTCACGACCTCGATTTTCTTCGGGTCCACCATGACTCCGTCCTTGCAAATAATATAACCTAGAAAAGCCACTTGATCGAGCCAAAATTCGCATTTGGAGAACTCGGCATATAACTTCTTTTCTCGAAGGATCTGTAATACCATCTTCAGGTGTTCAACATGCTCTTCTCAATCTCTTCGAATAGATGAGGATATCGTCGATGAAGACGATCACAAACTTGTCAAGGAATAGCCGAGAATACGCGATTCATCAGGTCCATAAACATAGCGGGAGCATTAGTTACTCCGAAGGGCATGACGACGAATTCAAAGTGTCCCTAGTCCGGAAAGTCATCTTCGGAATATCGTCTGGTTTCACTTTAACTTAATGGTAACCGGATCTAAGATCGATCTTCGAAAAGACGGTAGCTCCCTTCAGTTGATCGAACAGGTCGTCGATCCTTGGGAGGGGATACCTGTTCTTAATTGTCACATTATTTAGAGCTCGATAATCTATGCACATGCGCATAGTTCCATCCTTCTTTTTCACGAA